>SJYA01001832.1:2869022-3047965 GCA_006410615.1 Neotragus moschatus | reverse complement strand
CTGAACCGGTAACCGAACCCACACCCATGGCCCTCCGCAGTGGAATCACAGAGTCCTAACCACTGAACCACCAAAACTTCCCTGTAAATTAGTATTTTAAAACTGAAAACAGTAAAGAGGCAAAAATGATAACTTTCTGTATTCAGAAACCCGGCATCCCAGATGACTTCCTCACTCAGACCCAATTCATAAGCAAAAGACTGGAAAGTACAAGTAACCTACAGCCACAACAGGATGTTCCAAAGGTCGAAGGATAACTTGGTGTTGAAGAAACCAACATCCCAACTCCAGCCCCTCTCCCAGCTACACACCTGTCCGGGAATAGACAACACTTTCCTTCCAGAGTGGGTCTCTGCACATTCTTCCTTTACACCAGGATTAGCACATATGCAAGCGGTTTTTACAGCTCTCTCCTCCCACACACTTCCACTATCTTGGAAGCTGGTGTCTGCCAGTCCACACAAAGCTGCCTATTTTCTCTGAAACAGCTGCTCATATGCCATTGTATCCATGTCAACTAATTTAATCATCTTTCACCAGGAATCATTCAGATTATCTCCAATCTTCTGCCATTATTAAAGCGCTCTGCCGATTTTGACTTCTGAATGTTTCTCATGTCCACCTTCTCATCCCACAGACTCCATTCTGTATTCATCACCCCTCCCCTGGAACTGCCACAATATCCATGTAATGGATCCCCCTTGATTTGAACCTTCCCTTCACTGTCAATCCTAAAGAATATCCACCCTGAATATTCACTGGAAGGACTGATGCTGAAACTGAAGCTCCAATACTTTGGCCACATGATGTGAAAAGCCAGCACACTGAAAAAGACCCAGCTGCTGGGAAAGATTGAGGGCAGGAAGAGAAGGCAGCAACAAAAGAGGAGATGTTTGGATGGCCTCGGTGACTCAATGGACACAGATCTGAACAAACTCCAGAAGATAGGGAAGAGCAGGGCAGCCTGGCGTGCTGCAGTCCAAGGTGTCGCAAAGACTGGAACACAACTGAGCGACTGGACAACCCACTGTGAATCCTCCAAGATGCACCACAATCTACTGAACTACAATTTCATATCTATCCCAAGTTTAAAATTCTTCACCAGCTGCCACTATGTACTGAGGGCCAAGCTCACTAGCACCTTACACAAGCCTCCTCCAAAGCACACCTAGTACAGGCACATCCACTTAGTAACATCACACTGTCTGCAGTCCACGCACAACATTAGGCTGCCCTGCACCCCTCTGCCTTTGGCCATGTTGTGCCCGCATCCTGGAACATTCTCCCATCTTATCTTATCAGCCTTCCAGGCAGCTCTCCCACCCCTTTCCCCAGGACGACGTCTCTGACCCTCAGGACGGACAATGAGTTTCCACAGCTGCCTGTACCTACCTCAACCTTCCCTTGTACAACTCACAGTGGAGTCACTGCAGAACTCTCCCCACCTCTGCTGTGAACTCAGGAGGGAAGGAGTCCGGCACCTCTATAACTGAAATACAGCAGGCACGTACATGTTGATTGCAATGAACAGGTATGGAAAGAGGACAGAAGCTGAGTTCCAAAGTGGGAAAGGGACAACAAAAGTTAACACACCACTGTAAATTAACTAAGTGCTGCACACAGTCACTCAGTCATGTCCGACTCTTTGTGACCCCACGGACTGTAGCCTGCCAGCCTCCTTTGTGGGATTCTGCAGGCAAGAATACTGGAGTGGGTTGCCATGCCCTCCTCCAGCGGATCTTCCCAACCCAGGGATCGAACCCAGGTCTCCCACATTGCAGGCAGATTGTGTACTGTCTGAGCCACCAGGGAAGCCCATAACTCAACTATACTTCAAGACAAAAAAAAATTTAAAACTAGGGCAGGTGATCAAGATGTTACTGTGCCTCAGCTTTTCCATGATGGAAATTAAAGTATGTTCCCCGAGTGGTTGTGGCAAAGATTAAATGGGATAACATACACCAAATACTTAAAACACCTCCTGGCATATGGAAAGCACTCAAGAGATGCTATTACGGTGTCAAGAAGGAGAATAAAGCTGAGTAATTAACATTCCGTTGCACATATGTACCACATCTTTATCCATTCATTTGTCGACAGATATTTAGGTTACTTTCATGTCCTGGTTACTGAAAACAGTACTGCAACAAATGATGGAATATTACTCAACCATATAAAAAGAACAAAAAAGAAAGTGAAAAAGGATGAGGAAAGACCTTCCAGCTGGTTGATCAGCTGTGACCACAGTCTTCAAAAGAGCTTTCCTACCATGTGAAGGCAAGGCCAGAAGTGTTGGCACGAGGCTGGCCCAGGGACCAGAAATCTGCCCTGAGAAGCCAGCCTGAAGACTCTCTGTGGAATGCTAGATGGGGGCCCGGAGGCTTGAAGAACCACAGGGTCCCCCTGACCTCCCATGCATCTCTGCAGTCCAGGCCAGGAGGGGAGCCAGCCAAAGGGGGAGCGCCCTGAAACTGCCCAGGAAGAGGGCCAGGTCTTCAAGGGGGCGCCCAGGGAGCAAGAGGAAGGAGAACCACAAACAGCTCTGAGTCAGATGTCACAATCGAGACCCTTAAATAAATGTCATACCTTGATGATGCTGGCCACCAAGGCCGGAAAGGGCTGTGGCTAAAATTCCAACCACTCAACACGGACAATCTCAGTAAAGTCTGCTGCCGATCTAGTTGGGAGTTAAGTGTGGAAGCCGTTAATTGCCCCAGAATTCCCCCAGCACTGCAGCTTCCTGGGCTGGATCACATACCCCATATGGAACTTCATTTTCTTCACTTACGACTGAAGGATTATCACTCTGTCCTGTCATTTCCCCGAGGAGGCACAAGCTCCAGATGGGCCAACCCCCATTCCATGCTTTTCCAAGAGCGATGCATATTTTCTTTGTATACATAGCTCTGCCATTTATTATTCATTCTACCGACGATCTAACCTATTAATGTGCTGAGCTTTCTTTATGAATCATGAATTAACTATGTGGCATTTTGGTGAACAGTAAAACTGTCGGGTTGTGACGGGGGAAGAGTCATGTGCAGTAGAAATTTCCTTTTACTGTGACTCCTAGGGAAATAACCCAAACCTGACAAAGAGAAGCCATACTTTTTAAGCTGGTCAATTGTAAAGAACCCAGGAACTGTGTGTTTTCATCATTCACGTCTTCACTCATTTGATAAACATTAGTCTCCTGCCAATGCAGGAGACGTGGGTTCAATGCAGGATCCCTGTGTCGGGAAGATCCCCAGAGAAGGAAATGGCAACCCACTCCAGTACTCTTGCCTGGAAAATTCTATGGACAGAGGAGCCTGGCAGGCTACAGTCTACGGTGTCTCAAAAGAGTCGGGTGTGGCTTAGCAACTAAATAACAACTATACAAGCACTGTGGGAGGTAGTAAGGAAAATATGAAGGGATATAATTCCATATTTCACAGCTCCTTCAACGCCTACTCACACATCTAGGAGGAGACAAGCAAAATGACAATGTAGGTCATAAGGAATCAACCTTAAGTGTTCATGATTTTTTAAAACTTAAGCCATTTCATAATTTACTTCTCCTAACACAGAAAATCAGTGCAGGTCAGTGGCCTGCAGACTAAATTCAGATAGGGTTTGTTTGGCAAAAACTGTTTTGTTTTTCCCAAATGTGGGTCAGTATTTTAAAAACAAAATCAAGAGAGTTTCACAAAATTAAACTAATTTTTAAAAGTATTTCTAACTTCTCTTAGAAAACACTTGAACATATCTAGCAACATTGGGACTAGCATTCCCACAAAACAAAAAATCCGAAATAGGGGTCACATTTGTCCCATAAGATGAGCTTCGCCCTCTTCAGGACACATCCCTGTCCATTATCACTCAGTCTGGACACCCCCTGTCAGGCTCTACTCATGAGCCCTGTAAGTTCTCTGCACCCACACGTGCATCAAAGGTGGAGAATCAAAGACAGACTAAGAGGTCATTAGGACCCAAGAAAACTAGGAGGGGAAAACTGTTTGAATCATGCTGAATGTGCAAATACACTTAATAGATAATAAAACATTATCATCAACCTTGAAGGAAATCAACCCTGAATATTCATTGGAAGGACGGACACTGAAGCTGAAGCTCCAATACTTTGGCCACCTGATGTGAAGAACTGACTCACTGGAAAAGACCCTGATGCTGGGAAAGATTGAAGGCAGGAGGAGAACAGGACGACAGAGGATGAAATGGTTCGATGGCATCNCCCTGAATATTCATTGGAAGGACGGACACTGAAGCTGAAGCTCCAATACTTTGGCCACCTGATGTGAAGAACTGACTCACTGGAAAAGACCCTGATGCTGGGAAAGATTGAAGGCAGGAGGAGAACAGGACGACAGAGGATGAAATGGTTCGATGGCATCACCGACTCAATGGACATGAGTTTCAGCAAGCTCTGGTAGTTGGCGATGGACAGGGAAGCCTGGTATTCCACAGTCCATGGGGTTGCAAAGAGCTGGACACAACTGAGCGACTGAATGAAGAAAGCAACTATTTTCACCCTCCGCCCAGTGGAACCATTGTTTATACTCAGCAGTACCATTCCCATCACATTCTGGAGAGCAGAGAACACCATAATTCCAGTCCCTTTCTAAGGCTAAAGTCCTTAAAATTAGGTATCAGAATATTAGCTATTTCTCATTTTCCTATCCACCTGGTAAGGAACCAAGCCTCTACTTGGCACTTGCCTTGGTTATTTTTCTTGTGACTACACAGGACTGTACTAAAATAAAAAAATTCAAACCTTCTCCTATTTGTTTTCAACACTTAGAAATGAATCACGATCAGTCTCTAATAATCAGGAAAAGCAAACTAAATTTATAATTAGAAACCCTCACAAAATCCCAGGGCTAACATGTAGCCAAACAGGAAGAAACACTGCAAATATGATATAGACACTTCCAAGAGCAGCGGAGCAGCAATCAACAAAGCTGAAGATGCACACGGCCTGGGACCCAGCAGTGGGGCCTGCGGCACGTGCCCTGAGTGGCAACCCCTGACCTTCCTTTCCCATGACCCTCAGTAAGAAAGGCATCTGATATCAAGACCCAGTGCATCCACATATCAATACATACCCACCTAACTGAAACAAAAGCCTGACAAAACCTACCCACATAACACAGTGCATTCTGATATTACTCATATCATATATGACAGCATAACCATTATTAATTTTAAATGGGGATAGCAATCCATTAAACCACTTTCATGAGACAGAAATGTGTAACAGTTTGAGAAACACTAGAAGAAGATACCTTTGGGTGTTAGACGATACATCTGCCATGTGTCCATGGACTTATCTATCAGAAATCTTGTGGCATTACTTTTGCTAAAGTTGAAAAATGTTTAAATAATCTCACTGTCCATCAAAGCAGATGGGAAGAATAAAACTTCACATTCATATCACAGAACAGTGAAAACTGAATAAATTAAAACCAGGTCTTCATTTTGAAAAGCTTACAATTAGTGCTACATCTTTATCTAAAAAAAGCAAATTGCATATGCAGAGTGTATATAGACTTTAAACACTAAAAATAAGCTGTATATTTCTTAGACTACATACACACATACTGACTACATGGTCACTCAGCCCTGTCTGACTCTTTGCAACCCCATGGACTGTAGCCCCCCAGGCTCCTCTGTCCCTGGGATTCCAAGGCAAGAATATTGGAGTGGGTTGCCATTTCCTCCTCCAGGGGCTCCTCCCAACCCAGGGATCAAACCTTCCTCTCCTGTGTTGCAGGCGGATTCTTTATTGCTGAGCCGTTGGGGAAGCTCACACATACATACACACACACACACACACACACACACACACACACACATGCAAGGAAAGAATTCACATCTACTTCTGCACAGAAGTTTTCTTGGGGAGAGGAGCACAGGGAATCGATTAAGGTAGGGGTGTGAGGCTATCGCTGTATTTGAAACATCTTATTTCTTTAAAAAAAAATTTCAGCAAATACAAAAAAAAAATCAACATCTCAAGTGTGGATGTGCATATAAGATGAATTATTTTATGTATATATGTTTGAAAAAATTCACAAAATTTTGAAATAATTTTTAAAGAATTACCTTTTCAAGGTACACACTTCTCCCATAAGACAGGAGGCGAATCTCAAGGGGTACAAAGGTGATGCTCTAATGTCTGCAGCGCTCAAAATCTGAGTGCCAACGGGAGGTCTTGACTACACTGTGGACCAGAAGGTAAGACTAACCTACGTGGCTGTGCTCCTAGAATTTCTAACAATTGACTCCTTTAAAAAATGAAGATCATTTAGGATTTTTAAACATCGAAATATTCTACTCCCAAACGCATCCTGCTTATTCGGAAGCTCTGGTGGTTGAAACGCTGCCGGCTGCTGAATAGGCATGAATTTAGCTGATTCCTTGCAAGGCCACCTGCTAAAATAATGTAGAAGGACGTCATGGAGACCAATTATTTCCTGCATTAATAATTCTGACTACTTCTGTGGCAGAGGATCCTGAAAGAGCAGGAGGGTCACTTCGTCAGAGAAGCCATTCATTACCGTACCTATGGGTGGTTTAGTCACTAAGTCGTGTCCAACTCTTTGCGACCTCATGGACTGCAGCCCACCAGGCTCCTCTGTCCATGGGATTCTCCGGGCAAGAATACTGGAATGGGTTGCCATTTCCTTCTCCAGGGGATCTTCCAGACCCAGGGATTGAACCCGGGTCTCCTGCACTGCAGGCAGATTCTTTACTGACTTGAGCTATAACAGCTCTCTCTGTGCTCTCTCTGTAGCAGCTGTGATCTGAGGGCTGGTGCCCCCCCATGCACCCCACTCTGCTATCCATAGACAGTCTTCTTTGTGCAGATCTAAGACACTGAGATTTTTCAAAAGCGGTATGACTTAAGCAAACATTTCTTCGTCTGCAATAGTCAGTCTGTAGGAACAGTTTTAACACCCTCCAGCTCAACCCTGTGTGTATCTTGTGAAACTCATTAAGTTCTTATTCAAGTCACAATTCATAGTTAGGGCTTCACACTTGGCTATTAACATCTGGCAGCACTGTCTCCACGATTGGTCCAGTATAGCTGTCTGTGTGCAGCTCATGGACTTTACCTGGAATTTAACTGACAAGGGAGGCTTTGGTATCGCAGAAAGAACACGATAAATGGGGCGCTGTTGTTCAGTCACTAAGTTGTGACAGACTCTTCGTGAGCCCACAGACTGCAGCACGCCAGGCTTCCCTGTTCTTTACCATCTCCTGGAGTTTGCTCAAACTCACGTCTGTTGAGTCAGTGATGCCACCCAACCATCTCATCTTCTGTTGCCCATTCTCCTTTTGCCTTCAATCTTTCCCAGCATCAAGGTCATTTCCAGTGAGTCAGCTCTTCACATCAGGTGGCCAAGTATTGGAGCTTCACCTTCAGCATCAATCCTTCCAGTGAATATTCAAGGTTGATTTTCTTTAGGATTGACTGCTTTGATTTCCTTGGGGTCCAAGGGATAAGAACACCTAAATCCTTGTCCCACTTTGGTGTTACAGAAGCTTTCAGACTCCAGGGAGTTTCCTTCACTGTTTGGGGCCTCAGTTTCTATCTCTATTTTCTCCCATGTTTAAATGAGAACTAAACGAAACATATGGGAAGTTCTGTGTAAAACAAAGGCATTGCAAAAACATAAGGTGGAGCTGTTATTAGAAGTAAAAGCAATACATGTAATTTCTGCAATTACATTATATAATGTAATATAATGCAAATAAACACCCAAGATTGTGATTACGGAACACTGTGACCCGTTCAATTTTTCTATAGCCCTTTTTGCTACAATCCTAATGGGTTTCATGGTTCTCTCAACTATTAATTCGAATTTTTTATCACAATGTCTTTCTCGGCTTCAGAGAACGGACACCTAGTTTGTTTCTTAAAATGCTATTGCTAAGTCACTTCAGTCATGTCCGACTCTGTGTGACCCCACAGATGGCAGCCCACCAGGCTTCCCAGTCCCTGGGATCTTCCAGGCAAGAACACTGGAGCGGGTTGCCATTTCCTTCTCCAATGCATGAAAGTGAAAAGTGAAAGTGAAGTTGCTCAGTCATGTCCGACTCAGTGACCCCATGGACTGCAGCCTTCCAGGCTCCTCCATCCATGGGATTTTCCAGGCAAGAGTACTGGAGTGGGGTGCCATTGCCTTCTAAACCTGTAAATTCCTCTGTATGCTTGCTAATAAGCCTCTAATCCACAGGAGACAAAAAATGCATGGTGTTCCAGACCCAAACCACAGGATTTATTCTTAAGAAACAGCTCATTTTGCTGTGTTTCAGCAGCCTTGGACCATGTGTCCAACCTCAATTCACAAACATAAAAGAAAAAGCAGTGCCGAAAAGTCACTATCATGCTCTTACTATTTTTTCAAAGCCAGTGCACTGGGACAACCCAGAGGGATGAGATGAGGAGGGAGGCGGGAGTGGGGGTTCCGGACAGGGGGTCACACGTACACCTGTGGCTGATTCATGTCAATGTATGGCAAAAACCACCACAATATTGTAAAGTAATTAGCCTCCAATTAATATAAATAAATTTTTAAAAAACACTCTTACTCCAAGTATTTTTTAAATGTTTTCAAATAAACGAAATGGTGATGCTTTCCCTAGCATTTTAAACATCCAAAGTCCAGCACCAATCTCTCCTTTCCGGCTTTACTTTTCTGTGTGGGTGGGTGGGTNGCAATACATGTAATTTCTGCAATTACATTATATAATGTAATATAATGCAAATAAACACCCAAGATTGTGATTACGGAACACTGTGACCCGTTCAATTTTTCTATAGCCCTTTTTGCTACAATCCTAATGGGTTTCATGGTTCTCTCAACTATTAATTCGAATTTTTTATCACAATGTCTTTCTCGGCTTCAGAGAACGGACACCTAGTTTGTTTCTTAAAATGCTATTGCTAAGTCACTTCAGTCATGTCCGACTCTGTGTGACCCCACAGATGGCAGCCCACCAGGCTTCCCAGTCCCTGGGATCTTCCAGGCAAGAACACTGGAGCGGGTTGCCATTTCCTTCTCCAATGCATGAAAGTGAAAAGTGAAAGTGAAGTTGCTCAGTCATGTCCGACTCAGTGACCCCATGGACTGCAGCCTTCCAGGCTCCTCCATCCATGGGATTTTCCAGGCAAGAGTACTGGAGTGGGGTGCCATTGCCTTCTAAACCTGTAAATTCCTCTGTATGCTTGCTAATAAGCCTCTAATCCACAGGAGACAAAAAATGCATGGTGTTCCAGACCCAAACCACAGGATTTATTCTTAAGAAACAGCTCATTTTGCTGTGTTTCAGCAGCCTTGGACCATGTGTCCAACCTCAATTCACAAACATAAAAGAAAAAGCAGTGCCGAAAAGTCACTATCATGCTCTTACTATTTTTTCAAAGCCAGTGCACTGGGACAACCCAGAGGGATGAGATGAGGAGGGAGGCGGGAGTGGGGGTTCCGGACAGGGGGTCACACGTACACCTGTGGCTGATTCATGTCAATGTATGGCAAAAACCACCACAATATTGTAAAGTAATTAGCCTCCAATTAATATAAATAAATTTTTAAAAAACACTCTTACTCCAAGTATTTTTTAAATGTTTTCAAATAAACGAAATGGTGATGCTTTCCCTAGCATTTTAAACATCCAAAGTCCAACACCAATCTCTCCTTTCCGGCTTTACTTTTCTGTGTGGGTGCGTGGGTGGGTGCCAGGGGTAGAGAAAATTACACGAATAGCAAAGTCTGGAATAAAACACAGGTGATTTAGCAGACTAAATAAAAGCACTAACTACTCTCACGCCAATAAGCATCAGCTGTGCTCGAAAATCCCAAGTCCACACAGATGCCAAGCGAGTCCTCTGTCTCCCTGGATCCTGCCCTCAGCTGGGGCACTGTGGGACCTACAGCCCAAAGCATCTCTGCTGGCCACTGGCACCATCCAGGCCCCAGGGCTCCTGCCCCATGGCTCTGAAACTGAAGCCCAGGGTTTGTGGCCTGTGCTGTTACTCTGGGTGGGAGCTGCATCAGGGGGCCAGAGCTCCGAGGTCAGAGGAATGACTGCTCAAATTCCCCATCTCCCGTACACGAGTGTGATCATTTCTCAAACGACAGACCTGATTTCTCAGTAAGTTGTCCAGCCTCTTTACCTTGACTCTCTTCATGTTCTCATTCACGGTTCTAGAGCAGAGGTGGGCAACCTTTTGCTGCCAAGGGCCTTATGTTGATGGCGCAAAAAATGTCATTCAAGTTTTCCCATAAGATGTTATTAATTAGAAAACCTGAACGAACTTTTATGGCCAACCCAATGGTGTTAGGCTTTCCAGAAGGTCTAGTTTCTCTTGTGACTACTCTGCTGCTTTCATGGAAAATAATTGTATTTATAAATTTGATAGCATAGGCTGTAATCTGTACATTCCAGCCCAGTTTTTGTTTTGTCTGACACGCTCCAGTGCTTTTTTTCTCTTTTGCCCTCAGCTTTTTGAGACACAGTTGGCATATGATCACCATGTCATGGGTTAGTCTCTAAGTCATGTCCAACTCGTGACCCCATGGATGGTAGCCTGCCAGGCTCCTCTGTTCACAGGATTCTCCAGGCAAGAATATTGGAGTGGGTTGCCATTCCCTTCTATAAGGGATCTTCCTGAACCAGGGACTGAACCCGGGTATCCTGGGCGGATTCCTTACTGACTGGGCCACCAGGGATGATATAATCACCATGCCACACCCTAGACCCCCAGAGCTGACTCACCTCCTAACTGGAAGTTTGTATTCTTTGACCAACACTTCCCCATACTCCCCTGCTTCCCTGGCAACCACCATCTCACTCTCAGCTTCCTCCCTGGAGACATTTCCTCTAGACAAACACCCCAAAGTGGAGTTGCTTCTACTTTTAATCTTTTGAGGAACCTCCATTCTGTTTTCCATAGTGGCAGTACCAATGTACACTCCCACCATTGGTGCCCAAGGGTTTCCTCCTCTGTCCAACTTCTTCAGCACCTACTCTTTTTTCTTGTCTTTCTGACAGTGAAAACTGAAGTGAAAGTCACTCAGTCGTGTCCGACTCTGTGACCCCACGGATTAGACAGTCCATTGAGTTCTCCAGGCCAGAATCCTGGAGTGGGTAGCCTTTCCCTTCTCCTGGAGATTTTCCCAACCCAGGAATCAAACCCAGGTCTCCCACATTGCAGGCGGATTCTCAGCCAACTGAACCACGAGGGAAACCCAAGAATACTGGAGTGGGTAGCCTATCCCTTCTTCAGCGGATCTTCCAGAACCAGGAATCAAACTGGGGTCTCCTGCATTGAAGGCAGATTCTTGACCAACTGAGCTATCAGGGAATCATGAGGCAATAGCTTATTGTGGTTTGGACCTGCATTTTCCTGAGCTTTAGTGATCTTGAGCATTTTTTTCATGTACCTGTTGGCCATCTGGATGTCTTCTTTAGAAACGTGTCTAAGTCCTCTGTCCATTTTTAATTAGATTGTCTTTTTTTTTTTTTTTTTTTTTGCTGTTGTGTTGTCTGAGTTCCTTTATATATTATATATATTAACTCTTTACTGGGCTTCCCTGATAGCTCAGCAGTAAAGAATCTGCCTGCAATGCAGGGGACACAGGAGACAGGGGTTCAATCCCTGGGTGGAGAAGATCCCCTGGAGAAGGGAATGGCAACACATTCCAGTATTCTTGCCTAGGAAATCCATTGACAGAGGAGCCTGGCTGGCCACAGTCCACACAATCAGAGTCAGACACCACTGAGCACACACAGATGTCCGTACTAGACACACGGTTTGTAAATATTTCAGTAGGCCGTCTTTTTTTTGCCTTTGAATTTTGTTTCCTGCTTCCCTTGCTATGCAGAAGCTTTTTAGTTTGATGTGGTCCTACTTTTTATTCTTGCTTTTGCTGCTTGTGCTTTTAAATTTTACACACAATTTGAATATTTTAGAAGAGAATAATTTTATTTTGATTAAAATTACTGATTTTTAATTGGCATTTTGGTAATATATTTACCAACTGCATACGTTGAATACAATTACATGATACTTTTTAATCCTTTCAATGACTGAAATAAGTGGAAATTGTTTTAGAAATAGAAATTATGAAAGTAGAACTCAGAAAGGAAAAAGGTTAACAAATTTAAAATCTTCAAAGAAGCAATCTGCTTAAATTTTTTAAATGTTGAAACTGAAAGTGAACAAGTTTCTGGAGAGCATGACCCACATAAAATTCATGAACAGAAAATTACAAACTCTATTTAATGAAGATACAATTACTGACTGATAAAAGCACTAAAAAGGAACAAGGATAGTACCCACATTAAGTGTGAGTTCTGAACTAATAAGATGAAATCCCTGAACTTTATTTCTTTATTAAATCATGATTTAATTATATCCCTGGGCCATTATTCTGCATGCAATAATAATAGTACAAAATAAATTCAGCGAAATTTGGTATCTTTCTTGCTTTTGCTCATATAAAAATCATATTATACATTTTTAATTTGCCATTGCAATAGAATGTCTGTCAAAATAGGGGAATAGAATATATTTTATTTAACAGGTTGTTGCCTCAATTATAAGTTTTATTTATTTATTTATTTTTTTTTTCTTGAACTGGACTTTCTTTTTTTTTTTTTTAATTTAAATTTTTATTTTTTCATCTCAGGTGTACATGAGTTCCCAATCTNTAATTTTTATGATTTCTTTCCTTCTACTAACTCTGGGGTTCTCCAATTGTTCCTTTTCTAGTTGCTTTAGGTGTAGAGTTAGGTTATTTGTTTGACTTTTTTCTTGTTTCTTGAGGAATGCCTGTATTGCTATGAACTTTCCCCTTAGCACTGCTTTTATGGTGTCTCAATTATAAGTTTTAAATGCATAAGCACAGAATATGAGGTCTCTATCTGTACTTTGCCCCAGCCTCCTGGTATCAAATAGACATTGGTTCACACAAATAATGAAAAATATACAAACATTAAAAATTAATTTTTTCGTTCTATGTTTTGTGTGGAGAAAGATATTTGAGATGCAACGTTAGCTAAAAACATAAGAATTGCTACGGTAGATACTTTATATAGAACTATGCAGCAAAAGAAACTTCAAGAGACTTGAAGATAATACACTGTAATCTCAGCACCAGTACTGTTAAAAAGTGGCATCAGGGATCATTTCTACTTGCTCCCTTTATAACACTGTGTGATCAATAAACCATTATGTAGATAATTTTTAAAATAAATCTTATTAAAATATATATCAGAGTGAGGTATTGTTCTTTCCATATCTCCAGTGTTTCTGTGTTTGTAGATGGTTTTTGGATGATGTTTATAACAGACAGAAACCATCGCCATATGCTTGCTTTAAAATAAAGTGCACTCTTCACTTTCACTTTTCACTTTCATGCATTGGAGAAGAAAATGGCAACCCACTCCAGTGTTCTTGCCTGGAGAATCCCAGGGATGGGGAAGCCTGGTGGGCTGCCATCTATGGGGTCACACAGAGTTGGACACAACTGAAGCGACTTAGCAGCAGCAGCAGCTTCTTCATATATACAGATTCTTGATTCCTGGGACATATACATAAGCTGGGCTCCTTTTTCCAGTGACAATGAAAGTTTTGCACAGACCACAACATCTAGGGGGCAGAGGGAAGTGTGTGAAGTGGCTGGCTTGGAAAGGGGAAAATGAGAGTGGCTGTGGGGCTCATCTGATCATTTGAAGGCCTCAAGAGAAAAGACCAGGATTCTCCAAGAAAGACAGAATTCTACCTCCAGCTGTCCTTCAGACAAGCTTCAACATCAACCCTTCCCTGGGTCTCCCGCTTGTCGGCTCACCCTGCAGATTTCAGATCCATCAGCCCCCTAGGTCCCATGAGCCAAACCCTTAAAATACACCTTTCTCTTTGTATATAATACACACATCCTATGGGTTCTGTCTCTCTCTAGGCAATCACAAAGACATGCAGGTCCGAACTGCCGACATTCAAAGCCAAGAGGCACCCGAGTACCCTCTCTCAGAAACAATGTTACAACCCAATACATGCCTCTGATAGGAATCACTGCACACCTATGACAGGTGGACATGGGTGGAAAACGTACCGGAAAACACACTTTAAAACACCAACACAGGGACTCCCCTGGCTGTCCAGAGGTTCAGGACTCCACCCTTCCAATGCAGAGGGCACAGGTTTAATCCCTGGCTTGGGAACTAAGATTCCGCAAGCCACACACTGCAGCCAACAAATAAACACATGAAAAATAAAACACAGAGACTCAAGATCTAGGCCCACCACTTACAAACCACAGAACCTGGACAGTGATTTAATGGCCACGCTGCAGTCTCCCCATGTACTGAATGGGACCCCTGCCATCACTCCTGCTTCCCTCCAGAGGCTCCCAATAAGACATGATCTGTTGAAAGAACTCTCCAAACTCTAAGGAAGTGTAACATCGACGGCAGGAGTAGATGGCTGCAGATAATAAATCACAACCACCCATCGGAACATCACCGCAGCAAGAGTGACAACGAGAGGCTCTTCCCACTTTGCCACTAAGACAGAAGGTGACACACATGCCACAGCGTGTCTGCAGTCACGGGGCTGCTCACCCGCTAAGGGAGCAATCACACACAAAGCACGTGCTTCTAAAACGGGAGCCACACGAAAACCGAGGGAGCATATGGGACCATCAGATACACACGCACAGCCCGAGACCTGCCAGAAGGGGAGCTCGGGGATGCAGCGACTCTGTTCAGAAATGGGCCAGCCAGGAAGGCCGGCTCTTACTACAGGTACTGAGTTGGGCATTTGGGTTCTTGCAGCTCAAAGTTGTTGTTGCTTAATCGCTAAGCCATGGCCGACTCTCGTGACCCCCACGGACTGCAGCCCGCCATTCTCCTCTGTTCAGTGGGATTCTCCAGACAAGAAGACTGGAGTGGGTTGCCATCTCCTTCTTCAGGAGATCTTCCCGACCCAGGGATCGAACCTCTGTCTCATGCATTGGCAGGTGAGTTCTTTACCACTGGGCCACCAGGGAAGCCCTCTTCCATTCCAAAGCCAGGTGTTGAAAATACAGAGCCTTCCCACGCTCGACAAAAGCTCAGACTCACCGGGACACTGACCCTGTCACTTGAGGTCCCCAAAGCACACCGAGAAGAGTGGCAATGGAGCTGTTTATCTCCAGGATTGGGGTAACTCTGTAGACACACCTGCAGTCATTGTCCTTTATAATAATTAAAAACACTCTTTTGAGTACCTCCCAGATGCCAGAAACTGCTTAGGTATTGTGGCTGCAGCAGTGACCAAGACAAGCCAGGCAGGTTTGAGCAACACGTCCCCAAGGAAGGCATGCAAAAGGCCAAGAGGTACATAAAACGGTGCTCCGCATCGCTGACCACTGACCAAAGGCAAGTCAAAGCCACAATGAGACACCATCTCACTCCTGTTGCTGTTGTTTGGTTGCTCAGTTGTGTCCAACTCTTTGCAACCCCATGGACTGAACACGCCAGGCTCCTCTGTCCTGCACTGTCTCCCACCTGTTAGGATGAGTACCGTCAAATAAATAAAACCAACCAACAACTATTTACAACATTGCTTTTGTTGTTTTTTATGTTTTGGTTTTTTTGGCCAAGAGGCATGTGGGATCTCAGCTCTCTGACCAGGGATTGAACCTCCACTCCCTACATGAGAAGTCTTAGTAGGGGTTACTGGAAAGAAAAAGAAAGTGAAGTCGCTCAGTCGTGTCTGACTCTTTGCGATCCCATGGACTGTTGCCTACCAGGCTCCTCCAACCCCCTGCACCAGAAGTCTTAGAAATGGTTACTGGACCGCCAGGGAAGTCCCAGAAATAGCTTTAAAGTGAAAAATGCACTTTCTTATCTTTCTGAAACATAAGCCACTACAATTAGCATAACCTTTATGACAAGGCTCAACAATAAAACGTCCACAGTTATACATTTATTTATTCCACAAGACTCGTTTCCAGCTGACTACGTGATAAGCACTCTCCCATCCCATTAAATGGGTTCTGGTGACCCAATTCTGGAAGTTCCTGTGGTCTCCGGCTCCTTTTTCTACTTCTCACTCTTGTCAGTGTGGCCGCCTCCAGAGAATCCCCCACACCTTTCATTCTGCTACTCCTAACAGTGAGCAGGCTGAGAAACCAGACAGTCAATTCTCTCAGAGATATTTTTAAACCATAGTAAACAGACAGAGACTAACCGACTCTCCACTTTATACACAAGTTCACCAGCATCTCTTTGGGCTACTCAAGAGATGCTTTTAGTAGCCCAAAAGATGCTGGTGAACTTGTGTATAAAGTAGAGAGTCGGTTAGTCTCCATCTATTTACTATGGTTTAAAAATATCTCTGAGAGAATTGACTGTCTGGTCTTTGGAATACTCCAGCATCCTTTAGGGGCTTCTCAGGTGGCACTAGTGGTAAAGAACCCGCTCGCTAATCCAGGAGACATAAAAGAGGCAGGTTTGACCACTGGGTCAGGAAGATCCGCTGGAAGAGAGCATGGCAACCTACACCAGCACTCTTGTCTGGAGAATGCCATGGACAGAGGAGCCTGGTGGGCTACAGTTCATGGGGCCACAAAGACTCGGACATGACCGAGCGACTCAGCATGTAGCATCCTTTTGGTTCACAGGTTCCTCATCATATCCCAGTTAGTTGAAGCTGGATCATCTCTGCCTCCAACCTGTGGAGGGAGAGAACCCCAAGGGGGCTTGGAGTGGAGGTGGCAAAGGTGGTGAGAACTGCAGCAGAGACAGGCTCGTGCTGGAATCAAGAGAACTCATGGATGCCCAGAGCCCAGCAAGGCATCCAGAGTCCCATGGCTTCCTGGGCAGAAAAGGAACACACCACCCATGCCAGAGCTGGTCCTCTTAAGGCATCAGACTGGGCCGCAGCAGGCACTTGTCTGTCAGTGCCAGGCCAAGTGGGTGGTGGAACTGTGGCTGGGATGTGAGAGTGACAGCCAACCACGACCTCAGGACAGATGCGGGCAGACAGCAAAGCTAGAGACCCTGGGATCTAGGGGGAGGAGGGGCGAGGAATGATTGGCTCAGAAATTAAGCCCACATTTCAGCATTGAAAACCATCTCATACCGGAGCATCCATTGTCCCGGTCACAGACACCTAGAAAAACATCATATATGTGGGTCACGTTGAGCCCCTCAGTCATATCAGAGTCTTTTTATGGCAGCATCATTAGGCTATTTATAGTGAGCAATTAAAGATAGCCTAAGTGGGCCACCACATTCCTATCTGGCTGGCTCTGACTGGTGTGGGGTAATGCTAACAAGGTACAGGCTTTTCTTAAACGCTGTGTTACACAAAAGCCTTCTCTAGATACATAAAAATCCACCTTTCATTTGTATTTATATTTTGTTTTTAAAAGCAACTTAAGTATTTGTGGGATGCATTCTCCATAATGTGAGCCACAGCCACACTGCGGGAAACGTCACACAAACTGGTCATTGCCCGGCAGAAAGCAGGCACGTGGACATAACATGGGGGCAGCGGACAGTGTGGGGAAGTGGGGGTCGAAATAGGGGGCACAGCCTTCGCACTCTAGCAGACTGGAGTCAGAATCGCAACATTGCAGGTAAACACTACACAGGCAAAGTCAGCCTCTCAAACCGCACTTTTCTTACCTTTAACACAGGGAATCTCGCAACTGACCTTTGAGCCCTTTCATAAACAAAGTGCCTAATGAGTACCTGGAGCTGCTCAGGAAAGGACAGCATTCCTAGCAACAGTCAATGGCACAGGAGAAATGAGGTTAGTGTGATGAAGTAACTTCTGGATACATTCCATCTCACCCACCCTCAAGGGGTATGTCCAGAGACAACTCAGCCAGCTATGTGGGTCCCCCGTGGTGAGGACCCCAACTCTGATCATTTCTCCCAGACCTGATCACTCCCTCCCCGTCCTCACATATCCAAACCTCCTTCTCCCAACTACCACACATACACATCTGTCTATGGCTCACGGTCCTGGAAGACCACTCTTTCCAGACTCCAAATATCTACCTGTTCAAAAATCACAGCTCTGCTTCCCTGAAACAAGATCTGTTGTCCTCCAGGAGACGCCCAGCCGGAAACCTTCCCACCCAGAATCTCTGAGCACTGGCCACTCGGCATGTTGATCATGATGAAAAAGCTCAAAGAACACATGAATATCTCCTCCTCCTGAGCCAGCCCAGCTACGTTCATCTAGAACACGACGCCGAAGGCTCTGGACGCACGGGATAACGGCACAGAAACTAAGAGAAGGCAGCAGTTGGATTTTGTTTTTTCAGGACAGAAAGCTTGAGCAGTCTGTATAAACCGCAATGCTTAGAAATTCAGAAATGACTCATGGCAATCTTAGCTGAGACGTGTCAGCAGCACTCGTGATGGGAAGCCAGAAACAAGTTTTCACTGTCGAGTTCAGGGAATGACACTGGAGACAAGCCACAATCTTGAGTCAAGTTTCCATATTTTTCTGCGGAACTTATCGGCAAATGGCATAAAAATTCATCTGCGTGTTTAGCAAAAGTGAATGTACTCTGAAAATCCTTTCTTCCCCTGAAACTTTAAAGAAATGGATGAAACAAATAGAACACTTTCTGCCAGTAAAATGTAAATGCCACTTTGTCATATATTAAAATTTTACTTGTACTGAGATATTTCTGGAGTCTGCATTCTGGCTCCTTCTAGGAAGCGTTCATGGTTTGTTTTCTTGTTTGATAAGGGAAGTCTCAACTCTCCCTTCAATATATATATTTTAAAACAAACAGTGCCGGCACTTTCAGCTGTCTATTTGGAACAAAATCATTTTCTTACACCATATGTAAAAATAAATTACAGATAAAGTAAAGGCTAGATGCCAAAAATAAACTAATAAACTCTTAAGAGAATATCTAGGGGACTATGTGTACAACTGAAAGATGTGTGGAGACTTTATCTCTGAAAATAAACATAAAAGATGAATTTTGCTATATGAAAATTTTTAACTTTTATAGAGCAAAAGCTATCATAAGCAAAGTGGACATACAAGCAACAAATTTAGAAAAAATATTTGCAATAAAATGTTTAAAGTAAAATGTTAATATCAATAACGTGTAAAGAACCCTCTTAGAAATTGATACAAAAGATAATTCAATAGAAATACATGCAAAAACAGATGAATAGGCAATTTTCAGAAAAGTCAAGACTCAAAAGACCAAATATATGAAAAACTACTCAAACTCACTCTTTAGATCCAGACTAGCAAAAATTATACAGACTATTAACACCTATCGCTAACAGAAATGTCAAAAAAAGGACACTTTCATAAATTGCTGGAGGCAGTGTAAATTGTTACAGAAATTTTGGAAGCAATCCAGCAACATCTATGGCTAAAATTACAGTTTGATGAGATTCTAACTACTGTAACATTTTCTTAAAAACAAAAAAGTGCAAAAGAAAAGATGTAAAAATACATTTATCGCACTACTATTCCTAATGGCAAAAAAAAAAAAGGAAACAAAATGAATGTTTATTAACAGGGTAACAGTTAAAAAAATAAAGATGGATAGAGACTCATACCATGGAATAAAGCCATAAAAACAATGATTGGAGCTATTCTCAACTAGCAGAGTTGGAGGTAATTTCATGAGGTTTTGCTAAATGGGAAAATAATACAGAAAAGTGTGCTTAATATGACACCAGTTAATAAAGTAATTAACTCCAAATCCTTATATATGTATACATTTACGTGTTCGTATATGGTTATCTGGACAAAGAGGAACGCACAGGAGGATACACACAGGTAATTAACATGGGTTACCTGGGATGACTGAGGGAAAGTAAGCGAAAAGAACATCCAATGTGTATGTGGTCTTATATATGTATCTTATATACGTATATAGACAGACAGATGTGCTAAGTCGCTTCAGTGGTGTCCAACCCTTTATGAGGCTATGGACTATAGCCTGCCAGGCTCCTCTGTCCATGGGATTCTCCAGGCAAGAATCCTGGAGTGGGCTGCCATGCCCTCCTCCAGGGGATCTTCCTGAACCAGGGATCAAACCTACGTCTCATATGTCTCCTGCATCAGCAGGCAGATTCTTTACCACTAGCACCACCAGGGAAGCATCAACATATTTATTTAAAAAGAAATTTTTTAAAGAGAGATAAGGTTTGGGACTGCCCTGGTGGTCCAGTGGTTAAGACTTCACCTTCTAATGCAGAGGGTGGGGGTTTGATCCATGATTAGGGAGCTAAGATCCCGTCAAAAACCAAAACATAAACAAAGATGCAATACAGTAACAAATTCAATAAAGATTTAAAAAATGGTTCACATCACAAAAATCTTTAAAAAAGAGAGAGCGAGAGAGGGTTATATCTGTATGTAGCAATTTTTAGGGGTTTACATGTAAATTACTGTAAAATTCAAAAACCAGATAGTATAATAAGGTGTCAAAAAACATTCTGCTTAGATAAAAACAAAATATCAGTATATTGATAAATAAGCTTATATATTTACCAGAACAAGGAGAAATATTTACAAAGTTACACACCAAGCGATAACAAGAATGATCTCAGGGAGGTTGTGATGGTTGGGGAGAAACATTAGATCAATAACCCTATGTGTATGACCTATGATCTTTGTACAGAACTGCTTCAGTCATCAAAGCAACTGTGCAGACCCTTTCATGTGCAGCAAAGGTTGAAAAACAATTAGATTCATTTTTTCTAAGTTTGAACATACATATCTTACTACCAACACATGATCTGCTTTATATTCTTTAAAACAGAGGTCCCCAACCTCTGGAACCTAATGCCTGATGACCTGCTGATGGAGCTGATGTAGCAATAATAGAAATAAAGTGCACGATACATGCAAAGTGCTTGAATTATCCTGAAAGCATTCCCCCTACCCGAGTCTGTAGAAAAACCATCTTCCACAAAACTGGTCCTTGGTGTCAAAAAGGTTGGGAACCTATGACTTTAAAACATACATATACTCTGTAAGGTGAGAGAAAAATAAAGCTTAGAGATGCCAATCAAATTCCAAGATTTACAAGTTGGTCACGCAAAGCGGTAGTGGGGAGGAACCCTCTCCCCCCAACCTCTGAGCTGTACTTGGGATCTTCGCGGAATTTGTGACGTAAAAGCTTGCAGCCGTGGCAGTGGACAGAGGCATCTGCTGTAACAGAGTCAAGTGCAGGCCCCGGAAAAGTGAGTTCTCCCCCCCAAAGCCTGTGACATGAGCAGTGGCCAATATCATCAACATGGAAGCGACATGTCCACCATGGAGCGTGGAAATAAGTTGCCAACCAGGTCATAAGGTCGCCTCTGACATTTAAACAGACTGGAAGCAGCAATTTTATGAGATGATAGAAATAAGGAATCTTGAGGAAAAAGATTTTTGAAGGCAACAAGACTAATTTCTCATGGGACAGAGGAATCCCACCACAGACTCCCTGGCCGGTAGGAATGCTTCTAATTGTTGGGGTGTCACTACCTAATGAGACAGCCCCTTCTATTTCTGAATAGCCCCAAAGAATTAAGAAATGCCTTCCTATACAGAACCTAAACTGCCTCCTTGTAACTTCTACCTCTTGGCCTGAGCCTTACTTATCTTCTTAAAATAGAGAGATGATTTCAAGTTCTTCAGGTGAGGATCATTTGAAAACACTCCTACCCACCATGGGGTAGCATATTACTTGCTTAGAGGTAAATGTAAGCCACAAACCCAATAGGCAGTCATTCGGTGAGTCCCTGGACACAAATTTTCAGCTCTGAAAAAGCTTAAATCCTGGAGGTCAGGACAACAGTACAACTATTTTGCTAACACAAAATAGTAAACATCATGCCCAGTAATTTTGATCGCGTTTAAGTACGCTAACTGTGAAAAGGAGCTGTCATCTTTGAACGAGGAAATGATGGCCTGTAAATTCTGTCTGCATTTCTAAAGAAAATTTCCCTGCAGGCATAAACAATATACTTAAAACTAACTGTAGTCTCAATCAACCCACTGAAATCAACAACTGTCAAGAATAATAAATTGTCCCTATCTCTCCCATTAACCCCCACAATTAATATTCAAAAGTTGTCTTCACATTCTGGGTAAGGTGGCTCAGTGGTAAAGAATCTGCCTGCAACACAGGAGACTCAGGTTTGACCCACATTCTCTCCAGCATTTATTATTTGAAGACGTTTTAATGATATTCATCCTGACAGGTGTGAGGTGCTACGTCCTTGTTGTTCTGGTCTGCGTTTCTCTAGTAATTAAAGATGTTGAGTATCTTTTCATGTGCCTGTTGGCCATCTGTATGTCTTCTGTGGAAAAATGTCTGTTCAGGTCTCCTGCCCATCTTTTGACTGGGTGGTTTGTTGTTTTGATATTGAGTTGTATGTGGGGATCAAGAATTTGGGTTTCTAGCCATTCCCACGTGATACTGATGCTGCTGGTCCTGGGACCACTCCATGAGGCCTGCTGGTCTGTAGCAGTGCTGCTCAAACTGTAAGATGCTTGGAAAGCACATGGAGAGCTTGTTAAGATGCAGGGTCTGATTATTGAGGCCCAGGCTAGAGGCTGCATTTTTAACAGATCTCTGGATGGAGCCATGTATATAGGATATTAGAGGCTTCCCAGGCTCAGTGGTAAAGAACCCACCTAATAATACAGGAGACCTAGGTTCAATCCCCGGGTCAGAAAGATCCCCTGGAGAAGAGAATGGCAATCCACTCCAGTGTTCTTGCCTGGAAAATCCCATGGACAGAGGAACCTGATGGGCGTGGTATATGGGGTCACAAAAAGTCAGACAAGACTAAGTGACTGAGCACACAGGATACTGAGCAAAGAAATATGCTTGGGCTGGTTACAGTTAGTTTTCACTTTATGGGGATATTTAATTGCCTCTGCCACTTAGGTACATCTCTGAATAAGCAATAATAAAAATATTTTTACTTAACTAAATGTTTCTTTACTGTGATTGAGTTCACTCTCATTATCGTGGCTTACATAAGGTTTTATATTACTTTATATGAGCATCCTAACTGAGCTTTGATTAGTTAATTAAAATTTCACCGGAATTTCATGTTTTGGGGTATTAAGGAATATAGCTGAAAGGAGAGCTTGCTTCTTGAATGCAAGGGGTGCTTTTAAAGCCCTGGCGTTCTTCTTAGTAGGAGCTTAGTGATGGTTATGGGCTTCCCAGGTGGTTCAGTCAATAAAGAATCTGCCTCCAATGCAAGAGACCTGGGTTTGATCTCTGGCTTGGGAAGATCCCCTGGATAAGGAAATGGCAACCCACTCCAGTATTCTTGCCTGGAGAATCCTATGGACAGAGGAGCTTGGCAGTCTACAGTCCATGGGGTCGCAAAGAGTTTGGACATGACTGAGCAAATGAGGGACTAAACCATCACCACCTCCAGTGATGGTTATAGAACCTGAACTGAATTAAGGATCAGGGGCTAGACTCTTGCTTTAGGATGCACCAGCCAGTGTTGATTTCATATATACAGTGTGTCCATGTTCAGTCGCTTCAGTCGCATCTGACTTTTTGCAACCCCATGCACTGCAACCCGCCAGGCTCCTCTGTCCATGGATTTCCCAGGAAAGGATACTGGAGTGGGTGGCCATGCTCTCCTCAAGGGGACCTTCCCAATCCAGGGATCGAAATGGATTCTTTACCACTGAGCCACCTGAGAAGCCCCAGTGGCATCTTAGTTATTGNCAGTCTACAGTCCATGGGGTCGCAAAGAGTTTGGACATGACTGAGCAAATGAGGGACTAAACCATCACCACCTCCAGTGATGGTTATAGAACCTGAACTGAATTAAGGATCAGGGGCTAGACTCTTGCTTTAGGATGCACCAGCCAGTGTTGATTTCATATATACAGTGTGTCCATGTTCAGTCGCTTCAGTCGCATCTGACTTTTTGCAACCCCATGCACTGCAACCCGCCAGGCTCCTCTGTCCATGGATTTCCCAGGAAAGGATACTGGAGTGGGTGGCCATGCTCTCCTCAAGGGGACCTTCCCAATCCAGGGATCGAAATGGATTCTTTACCACTGAGCCACCTGAGAAGCCCCAGTGGCATCTTAGTTATTGTCAATCTTATAACGAAACTTCCTTTCAGGTAGGAATTCTTGGGACTCACACAGCCTACATCCCACTCAGGTGATTCGCTCCACCCAGGAAAGGACCCTGAACTTTGATGAGACCTGGCCTCAGCCTTCAAGGGAAAATGAAGACAGATAATTGTTTGATATGGTGTGTTTTAGAGCTTATCTTCTCCTACAATCCTTGAGTTAATCCCAACTCAACCCAGTGGCTGGAGAGACATAAAAGAGACATAAACATCATACAAGGGCAATCAGCTACTCTGATCAGGCAGATGGTCCAACTAAGCACGGACTTTATGAAGACTTCTTATAACCTCAGAATTCAGGGATGGACTGAGATGTCAATAATCTACAGAAAGCAAAATGTAAAAAAAAAAAATTATTCCAACTGGTGGCTAATTGAGGAGTCATGATTTGTTAGGGCAGAAGTATTTCCTAGGTCCTATTTTTAAAAAGAAGACAGAGAGAGAAAGGAAGGGAGGAAACAGGGGAGGGGAGGAGGGGCAGAGGGAGGGAAGGAGGAATGGAGGTGAACTAAGCAAGGCTAAGGGTAAAACGAAAGGCTTAAGGGACTTAACCACAGTCCAGAGGTTAAGACTCTGTGCCTCCAATGCAGGGGGCACAAGTTCAATACCTGGTCAGGGAGCTAAGATCGTGTGTGTATATGTGTGTGTGTGTCTGTGTGTGTATCTGTATGTGTCTATGTGTGTATCTGTGTGTGTGTCTGTGTGTGTGTGTGTGTGTGCAGTTCCTTCATTGTCAGGCAAGTTCTATACCCCTGGTGCCACCTGGGAGTGGGCTTATAGATATTGTGCGTGCACGCGTGCTCAGTCGCTTCAGTCATGTCTGACTCTGCAATCCCATGGACTGCAGCCTACCAGGCTCCTCTGTCCAGGGGATTCTCCAGGCAAGAATGCTGGAGTGGGTAGCCATTCTCTTCTCCAGGGGAATCTTCCCGACCCAGGGATCAAACCCAGGTCTCCTACATTGCAGGCAGATTCTTTACCATCTGAGCCACTAGGGAAGCCCTAAGATTCCACATGCCTTGGAGCCAAAAAACCAAAACATAAAACAGAAGCAATATTGTAACAAATTCGATAAAGAGTTTAAAAATGGTCCACATAAAAAAAAAAAAAAACCTAAAAAAAAATTTTTTTAATGATAGGCTTGAATATCATCAAGATTTTCAGCAAAGTAATGTATAAAACTCAGGTAAGCCTCTAACAGCCACACATGCAGCAGCTTCACTACATGGAGGGGTACCCTCACTGCATGTTCGTTAGGCCATTAGGCCCACTTGGTCTCTCCTTTGTCACAATGAGACTAACCCACCTTACCAGACCAGATGCTGCTGCTAAGAAAAGGAGGATTTCCTTCTAAGAGAGATTTTACTGTTTTGTTTTCAATTCTCTTCTCCCTTGACAGGCATTTTCCTTCCATGTTGTGTGAGTGTGTGTTTTAAGTTTAACTAACTTTACACATTATCTAAGCCACTAAGGTCAATATTTACAAACGATGTGGAAGAAACATGTCCGTATTTGTGGGCTTTGGGATATCTTAATTTACTCTGAGACCTACTTGCAAAGTCCACAAGCAAATTCTGCAATGACTCAATACAAGAGCATCAGAATGGATATTCAGGCAGGAAGAGAAGCAATTGGCCATGCAAGATTGACGGTGAATTCTGAGAAATTCAGGAAGGGTGGTCTAATAATAAGGGAGGGTAGCCGAAATTTTCTACATGAAAAAAGGGAAGCTGAACAGCCCGATCAGTGAAAACATGTATTCTCTTCAGTGGAGCTGATTCAAATAGGCAGGGGATTTCGTTTCAGTTGCCTCCTGTCATAAACCACCTAACAACCCACAAGCAGACAGACAATAGGAAAAATACACAGGGAAAACCTCACAGGCTGGCCTCAGGACAGAACGTAAGGGAAAACAATTATCTATATGAATAAAATGGCCTGTGCAATCTTCATTATAGTTGAATATTTGTGATGCATTTATAACTAGTAATTATTTAAAATAAATCATTCCTCAATGGGGTGATTTTAAACACAGTTATAATGCAGTTTATAAAAGTCTTTATAAACATGAATCATCATGGACAGATGGATTCCATTATAATTAGAGCGATTCTGTTTGTTTTCAGTTGAGAGAAAACCCTGAGGAATAGGTTGGGAAAACTGGCAAATCTCAGTCACATGGTTGATTGAAAAAGAACTTACTCTCTCTAGGGTGTGCTTCTTATGCCCTATAAACCTGGGTTTCCTTATTTGTAAAATGTAGTTAATATTAAAACCTACCCGACAGGTATGCTGTAAGCATCAAATGAGGTAAGAGATGGGAAACATGCTCTGGAATGGCACAGCTCTCTACAAAGAGAATCCTTTACACATGGGGCCAGTTCACACCAGATGAACGAAGGGCAACAGTTGAAAACTGTTCACTAATTTCTGTAAATGCTATTCCATTTAAACCAAGTGATAATATCTGAATTTCAAATTGTTTGAGACAATTGCTAATTATTCTTTACAGCAACCTCTGGAACATTGAAACCTTTTCTGGTTACAGAAATGATCTGCCTCAGGGCAAAATGCAGGAACAGGAGACAGTTCAGGTGATGCTACTGGACGCATTCGAGGAACACTCATCATGCTGGTCAGCTCATGTCCTCAAAATCCAGCCACAGCCTCCTTACGGTCCACTGAAGGGTACATTTGTGAATTTCCATGGCATACAGAAGTCTGCTCTCCCTTGCGTCCTCACCCCCACTCCTTAGCCTGTGCTTGTGCACTCGTGCACGCACACACGCACACACACACACACACACACACAGAAATTTCAGAGAAGTAGCAGTAAAAGTAAATGAAATTTTAGCTAGGCTAATTAACTTATGGCCGCCTCCACCTGCTAGTTATTTCTCGCTTTCTGAGTCTTCCAATCGATAAAATGTCAATAACAAAACTTCTCCTNCACACACACACACACACACACACAGAAATTTCAGAGAAGTAGCAGTAAAAGTAAATGAAATTTTAGCTAGGCTAATTAACTTATGGCCGCCTCCACCTGCTAGTTATTTCTCGCTTTCTGAGTCTTCCAATCGATAAAATGTCAATAACAAAACTTCTCCTGATAGCTAAGACTTGTGGATGGACCAGGCAATAAGAAAGTACACAAACGCCGATCTCAAAGGATGGTCACACTGATACAGAAGACCCTTTTCACTCTCTGTGGCGGTGCACTAAACATACTACTGAATAGATCACCATCCATGAAAGAGAGATGGCTTTCAAAGCATGGCAAGACCAGCATATATATTTTCTAAAGACGCACATCTCTTAAGTGAGTGGTGTTTATAGTTAACACCATGCCAGCCCGAACCTCAGTGACAAGCCGTATGGTTTGTCAAGCCTGCTCGAACCACTTGCGAAACCTATGTAATCATGAGTTTCCATTTTTAAACACAGAATTCAATTTTGAAACAAATATAGAAAGAGAATTCAGTAATCACGAGTTTAATTTACATACAAAGAATACTTTAAATTTCTGTGGCATAAAATAAACAAGGTTATATCAACATAAGAAAATGTACTACAACAGAACCAATAACTCAAATAAACCTCATTACATATAAAAATGTAATTCGTGACAAAGAATCCATCACCAAGATGGGAAACATTGTTTAATAAATGGTTTTAGAGCATACTAGCTAGTAATTTGTTTACATATATAAATGTGAATATAGCTCAGTTGGTAAAAAATCCTCCTGCAATGCAGGAGACATCGGTTCAATCCCCGGGTCAGGAAGATCCACTGGAGAAGAGATAGGCTATCCACTGCAGTATTCTTGGGCTTCCCTTGTGGCTCAGCTAGTAAAGAATCTGCCCGCAATGTGGGAGACCTGGGTTTGATCCTTGGGTTGGGAAGATCCCCTGGAGAAGGGAAAGGCTACCCACNCGGTTCAATCCCCGGGTCAGGAAGATCCACTGGAGAAGAGATAGGCTATCCACTGCAGTATTCTTGGGCTTCCCTTGTGGCTCAGCTAGTAAAGAATCTGCCCGCAATGTGGGAGACCTGGGTTTGATCCTTGGGTTGGGAAGATCCCCTGGAGAAGGGAAAGGCTACCCACTCCAGTATTCTGGCCTGGAGAACTCCACGAACAGTAGAGCCCAAGGGGTTGCAAAGAGTGGGACACAACTGAGTGACTTTCACATTCATAAATTTTACACATCAATATATATCTGTAACAAGTATTTGTTATGTGGACGTATAAAATCTAGGCACTTCATTCTAGACATACAAAAATTAATGACACCATTTTATGCTAGAAAAAGTAAAAATAAAACAAAATTGAACATGTCTCAGGCTCTAGAGGTGATACCTTCTATGCTTACAAACCACAACGGAAAAGAGACACAGACGTTTCTCCATGAAAAATGCATCACCACTGCAAATTTTTCAAAAAAAGACAAGGCAAAATATTTTTGCTAAACATGAGAGTTTTATTTCTGTAAGGTAAATTGATAAAAGAAGCATTAACTCGAGAAATAGGTGAGTCAAAGATAAAAAGCCCTCTTGAGAGTCCTCCAGAATAGCTCCTTCACTGGGCATCTCAGGCCCTTCAGGACCCAGGCCCTGTCTTTCCTTGCAGTCTAGTCTCCTGAAGCCAGACTCCCGCCGATCTACTTAAACGCTGAACTATTAGTACTTCAAGCTACTTACGATNAAAGATAAAAAGCCCTCTTGAGAGTCCTCCAGAATAGCTCCTTCACTGGGCATCTCAGGCCCTTCAGGACCCAGGCCCTGTCTTTCCTTGCAGTCTAGTCTCCTGAAGCCAGACTCCCGCCGATCTACTTAAACGCTGAACTATTAGTACTTCAAGCTACTTACGATCTCCAGGAGAGTCAAAGCTCCCGACAGCCCTGTGCCTTTGTGCTTTCACAGCACTGGAGTGGCTATCCCTGCCCACCCCCATTCGCCCACCTGAAAATTCGTCTTTCAAAACACTCCACAGCTCATCTCCACCAGGACACTCGCCAGGGCTCACCCCTATCACACTGCTGACCTGCCCCGCCCAGCACTGTCCAGAAGAGCCTTCTGTGATGATGAAATGTCCCGTCTCTGTGCTGGCCAGCATGGCAGCCACTAGCCATGTGTGGCCATGGAGCACTTAATATGGACCCAGTGCAGCTAAGAAAGTTTATTTTCATTTTATTTCCATTTAAACTGTCACACTGAGTAGTGGCTCCCCACATTAGGCAGCACAGCCATCCAGACTGAGCCTTGAGGGGCTCCCTAACTTTGTCTTATTTATCTCTGTGTCCCCATCACCAGCTCAATGCCAGGTACATGAGCAGACACTTGGTGAATGTTTGTGGAGTGAATAATTTTAGGTGTCAATTATGAACCAAACACTCTGAATTCATTCAATGTACTATACATGAGCAGACACTTGGTGAATGTTTTTGAAATGAATAATTTTAGGTGTCAATTATGAACCAAACACTCTGAATTCATTCAATGTACTATGTACCTGACACCCTGATTCCTTTTGATTGTTGAGTAATATTCCATAACACATATATATCACAAACTGTTGACCTAGTCATCTGCTGATGGACACCTGAATTGTTTTCCCCTTTTGGTTACTGTTAATAGCACTGCTCTGAATATGCATATACAAACTAGATTTTTGTTTTGTTTGGGCTTTTGTTTTATTTATTTCTTTATTTAGTTTTTTTATTTGTAGCAGGTGAATTGGTTTACACAATAAATCAGTCCACCATTGAAGGAGATCGGCCCTGGGATTTCTTTGGAAGGAATGATGCTAAAGCTGAAGCTCCAGTACTTTGGCCACCTCATGCGAAGAGTTGACTCATTGGAAAAGACTCCGATGCTGGGAGGGATTGGAGGCAGGAGGAGAAGGGGACGACAGAGGATGAGATGGCTGGATGGCATCACTGACTCGATGGGCGTGAGTCTGGGTGAACTCCGGGAGTTGGTGATGGACAGGGAGGCCTGGCGTGCTGCGATTCATGGGGTCGCAAAGAGTCGGACACAACTGAGCGACTGAACTGAACTGATTGCCAGAAGAACTCAAATTTAAATTTTATTTGAAAAAATACAATACAGAAAAATTGATCCTGAACTAGTTACTAATCAGAACTCTTTATTCTTCAGAATGTAAAATAAGTATTCAATTTTAGATAACTTGACAAACATTTGGAAACTGCTTTGTTAGTGCCTTTTTAAGCCTATAAACTTTTCTTAGGCCTAAATATGGAAACAATTAGTATAGAAATCTACTCAGCCCCAGATACATATACTACATAAATTAAAACATGAAAATTCCCTTTTACACAAAAAATAAAAACAGGTAATCTTTAGTTGTTCCCCTTTATGTCTCAAGTTAAAAATGACTAGTTTTTAAAAAGCAGTATGTTACTCCCATATCTAAAAAGTACTACAGTGCCTACAACAACACTGACGTTTAAAAATTAACATCTTTAAAATCGTTAAATATATATTTATTTATGTATTCTTACTATTATGTTTTTGGTTTTGTTTTTATTTTTATTTTTTGGCTGCACCATACAGCATGCTGGATCTTAGTTCACTGACCAGGGATTGAACCTATGCTCCCTGCAGTGGAATTGTGGAGTCCTAACCACTGGACTGCCACAGAAGTCTCTAAAAATTAACATTTGACAGAAAAGGAATAACATTTTAATACAAGGAATATCAACTGGGCATAGGTAACCCAGATTCACAGCCCAGCGGAGAAGTGTGTGCATCAGAATGATGAAAGCTAAACGTAAAGTTTATAAGACTCTAAAGTTTGAGAGGAAAATAAAATAGAAATGCAGAAATAGACTTGCCCAAGAAAGAACAGAAAGATGGCTCTAAGACTGTACCAGATTACTTTGGTGAATTCCTAAAAAGTCTAGAACTGTGAAGTAGAATGAAGAAATTACAAGTGAAAAAATCTGATTTCACAGCTTATCTCATTTCCCTACACCCACACTACTGAAACAAGTGCCGAGTTCATTTGAAAAACACACATTAAACTATGTTCACTTCTATAGATTCCCATTTTAAAGTAAATAAGACTATCTCAGATGCCTTCCAACGTCTTAAGCTGAAAGCTTTAGTAGCTCAAGAAACCCATTGCTCCTTTACTTTAATGAGAAGAGGTGCCGGGGGTAGTTAAGCAAAACACTTGGCCTTTTTATGGCTCTCTGTGCCTCAATTTCTCCAATAATAAATTCCTCCTTTTTATTTCCAGAACTGAAGGTTCCATACAGGACGTCTGGAATAATCTCGTAGTTGTGTACTACATATGCTAGTGTGAGAGTGAAAGTCACTCAGTCGTGTCCGACTCTTTGCGACCCCATGGACAGTACAGTCCACGGAATTCTCCAAGCCAGAATACTGGAGTGGGTAGCTTAGCCCTTCTCCAGGCGATCTTCCCAACCCAGGAAGTGAACCAGGGTCTCCTGCATTGCAGGTGGATTCTTTACCAGCTGAGCTATCAGAGTAAGAAAGGGAAATGAGCAAAACTACTTTTAATATAAAATATAAGTGTTTTTGTTTCCTCCAGACTCTTTCCTCTAAAAACTCTAACCTTCTTCATGATGAAGCAACTTGCATGTGTGCTCAGTCATGTCTGACTCTTGCAACCCTGTGGACTGTAGCCCGCCAGGCTCCTCCGTCCATGGGATTTTTCAGACCAGAATACTGGAGATGGTTGCCAGCTCCTCCTCCAGGGGAGCTTCCTGACCCAGGGATCAAACCCACATCTCCTAATCTCCTGCATTGGCAGGCGGGTTCTTTACCACTAGCACCACCTGGGAAGCCCTGATACACCAACTACTGGTTTTTAAAACAGCAAGAAAACATTATCATTGTCCTGACATCATAAAACCCAGAGGCTAAAGATATCCTTCATTTACTAAATCTTTTAGCAAAACACAAATACATTTTTAATGAAGTCAGTCATGCTTAACAGTAAATCAAACTTGATTTTTCACATTCTCAGAAGCTGCGTGCTTCAAGGGGTTGGGTCAGGAAAACATCCTTATCCCTGAGAATTCAGGACCACTGGATCAACAGGGAGGTATGGGTCAATGGTTAGGCATCCACCAAAGTCCTTCTTCCTTTAAAGGAGGAGGATGGCTAAGGCCCTGGTCCATTCTAATTGCAGGCCTTCTCTGGGGAAGAGAGTCTAACCCCTGCCTCCTGTCCCAAGGATTAGCTGACCCGAGTACTGGCCTCCTCCGGGGCACCCACTCTGTTTCTCCAGTCTAAAGTCACAAAAGTCAGGGTACTCCCTGGTGGTTCAGTGGTTAGGACTCCACATTTTTACTGCCAAGGGTGCAGATTTAGTCCTGGTTGGGAAATTAAGATCCCCCAGGCTGCATGGTGAGGCCAAAACAATAAAAAGGTTACAGTCACAAGAATAAGATGACCTCAATTCTAACTATGCCCCCATTGCCTCCACTCCCCTAACAGCTCTCCTTAAGTGCAAATATATATCTATATATGATATGACATGCTATGCTATAATATGGGCTTCCCAGGTGGCTCAGAGATAAAGAATCTGCCTAAAAATGTAGGAGACACCAGAGACTCAGGTTCAATGCCTGGGTCTGAGAGATCCCAGGAAAAGGAAATGGCAACCCACTCCAGTTTTCTTGTCTGGAGAAGCTCATAGACAGAGAAACCTGGTGGGCTATAGTCCTTGGGGTTGCAGAGAGTCAGACACAACTGGGCAACTAAGCAGACATGATGTGATATATCATATTGATATATATATATATATCAAGAGAGAGAGAAAGTCACAATGTATTCTTTTAGCACAAAGGAAGGAACCAGAACCACCAAGCAGGGGAAGTCACACAATACCCTGAAATATTAAGAGGGGGGCCCCCTCTTCCTTCTCTACTCTGTTCCCCAGCACAGGGTCCCCACTCAGGCAGCGGGGCGTCCAGCACCATCTCCTTGAGATCGGTGTCCCAGAAGAAAGCAGAGACACCCAGGTCAACCTGCAGCCTTCAGGCCACAGGCGAAGTCCAGATGAGGGAGAGACTAGCTGAGCACGTGGCATGCCCCCTCCACCGACACTTCAGGCGGGACAGGGCCTCAGTACATCGGGAAGCCGGGCATGGGTCGGTACCTGGGTGCCCCAGACGGTGCTCTCTCTCCTCCCACAGACCACGCTGGGCCCCTGTGGCCTCCAGCCTTGGGGATGATCAAAAGACACAGGCGCCCAGGAAAAGGAAAAAGCCACTCCACCATTTTCTCAACTGCAAGCCAGGCATCCCTAAAGACTCCGAGAGATAACAAGTGCAATTGGAGGCAAAAACTAGGTCAGGACAGAAGTAAGAGAAATCATTTTTATCTCCAAGTAAAATGTGTAGCCAAGGGAAACCCACATTACAATGGAAAAGGGGGGAAGGGTAAAAGTCACCAATCAAGTTGACTTTCAGGCTCCTGGGAGGGTCAGAGGGGTGGGGAAGGATGGGGGTTGACAAGTGCCAGTGCTCCACCTGCCTTCCCAAAGACAGCACAGAATCAGGGGACAGTGCAGCATCTAACAGTCTCCCTCGAGCAAAAAAGGGAACACGGGAAGAGTTAACCACGAGTCAGAGCACTTCTCTTGATTCCCCCAATACAAAATCCAGCCTCAAAAAGCACATCTGGTCTTGAGGCATTACCCAGAAGAAAAGCAAGTACAACTGTGTAAGCACGTGAACTCAGCCTTGGCATCCAAACACTTGGGACATCACAAGAGAAGGTCATCGGAGAATAATCCGTGGAAATTTACGCAAAGGGCTTGCCAGGAGCTGCATAAAATCCAACAAGCTCTTCATAACAGGACAGCACGTGGTCGTCATCGCTGTCAGTCAAGTCTCTTGGGCAACTCCACACATCCCCTTAAGAGAACTCGTAGAATAAACACCAAAATTTGAAAGATAGTTTAAAACCAAATATACAGCAAGTATTGGTGAGGATGCAGGGCAAGGAGAATAATCAGACACTGTTGATGGGAGTACAAACTACTACATGCCTGCGTGCTCAGTCACTAAGTTGTGTCCCATTCTTTGAAACCCATGGACTGTGGCCTGTGAGGCTCCTCTGTCCATGGGGTTCTCCAGGCAAGAGTACCAGGGTGGGTTGCCGTTTTCTTCTCCAGGGGATCTTCCCGACCCAGGGATCGAACCCTTGTCTCCTACATTGGCAGGCAGATTCTTTACCACTGAGCCACCAGGGAACTCCACAAAAATTGGCAAAAACCACTTTCAAAATCTGTTTGGCAGTGTTTCCTAAAACTAAACCCTACAACCCAGCAATTTCACTTCTGAATATATACGAAGAGAAAGGAGCACCGAGGCTGAACAAAAAATTATGCACAGACGTGTTCACAACAGTATGGTCCACAACAGCCAAAAAACTGGAAACAATCCAAATGTCCCTCAACAGCAGAATGGATAAAGAGGACTATTCCTACAACAGAATGCTCACAGCAACGAAGAAAACTACGAATGCCACATGCTGCAGACACGCGCGCAGCAAAGAAGCCAGGCACAAGAGCACGAGTCCTGAGATTCCATTTACACGAAGTCCAAGTACAGGCAAAACGCTTCTGTGGTGGCAGAACAGTGTCACCTGGGAGTGGAGCACAGCCGTGGAGTCCTGGAAATATTCTGTATCTTGAGGTGGACGGTGGCTACACAGACTTACATGTATGTGAAAAGTCATTGTACTGGACATTTTAAGATCTGTGCCTTTATTGTACGTAAGTTATAACACTATAAAGGGGTTCCCAGGTGGCACAGTGGTAAAGAACCCGCCTGCTAATACAAGGAACATGGGTTCAATTCCTGGTCCAGAAAGATCCTCTGGAGAAGGAAAGGGCAACCCACTCCAGTATTGTTACCTGGAGAATCCCATGGAAAGAGGAGCCTGGCAGGCTACAGTCCATGGGGTCGCAAAGAGTTGGACACTGCTTAGGGACTGAAAAATGACAACATCACCTGTATTTACCACATTTTCCGCTGCTCCCTGAATGCGGTATGGACTCCACATCTCTGCTCATGCTGCGCTACACCTTATCTGAGAAGTACCATCCCATCCATTTTCTCTTTTTAAATACTGATTTATTTGACTGTGCCAAGTCTTCTTTGCAGCATGCAGGATCTTTAGTTGCAACATGCAAACTCTTAATTGTGGCATATGGGCTCTATTAGCAGTTCCTTGACCAGGGATCAAACCTGGGCCCCTTGCATTGACAGCATGGAGTCTTAGCCACCGGGACCACCAGGGAAGTCCTTCCATCCATTTCTACTCAAAACCCTTACTTCAGGCCAAGCTCAAACATCAGGTTTCAAGAGTTGGTGTTTTTTTATTTTTCTGTTGAAATAATTTTGTCTCTGTTTGGAACTGATTTCCTATTCCAAGTGCTTTGTATTATTGTTTATCTGTCTTTTCATCATAGAGAACTTAGAAGTAGAGCCTTAAAAAAATTAAACATCTTCCTTGTGCTTAGCATGGTATTTTACAGGGAGTAATACATAAAAAATGCTTATTACATAAAATCTCAGTCTGTGGTAAAATTTATAAAATATACTTCTATTTGCAGCAACTGAAAAAACAGTTTTATGATATACATGCTGTACATTAACAGTGAAGAAAATTTCATGACTATAAACTATAACACTAGCTGTATCCCAGAAGTATAACAAAATCCTGATTAACCGGTATCTTCCTGCCCCAAATATCCTGGTAAAACAAGAACCTAGTACACTAACAAATACCAAAATTCCATTTATATTCAAATTGCAAAAACAAACAAATATACAACAAACAGTACACACAAAACTAAAAAGTTTAATGGTCTTCAGAAATGGGCCTCCCTGGTGGCTCAGTGGCAAAGAATCTGCCTGCAGTGCAGAATAACACAGGTTATTCGAGACGCAGGTTCGAACCCTGGGTGGGGAAGATCCCCTGGAGGAGGAAACGGAAACCCACTCCAGTATTCTTGCCTGGGAAATCCCAAGGACAGAGGAGTCTGGCAGGGCTACAGTCCATAGGGTCTCCGGAGAGTCCGACACGACTGCGCACACATACTCTAGGTCTGTTGTTATTTCATCAGCAAACAATTTCACTGATACAAGTTTCTGACCTGAGATTTTATTTTTCATAGCAAATTGTATTATGATTTTTTAAAATATTTTTTGTAAACATGACTCATGAGGGGTTGCTAGACAAAATTTCAAATACTGATAAACTATGTTCATGAAAGAGACTAATTCACAATGTGTAGTCAAATACAAAAGTCAAGTCTACAACTAATTTTTAATACCTTAGAGAAAGAGGGCAGAGTGAGACAAGATGGCCGGCCACTGGCTTCCACACCACCCGTGACTGAGTTTATGTGATTAAAATGTGAAGGGGAATTTACCTAATTAAAATTAAGTACAAGTTGTCTTATTTGATTAGTTCTCTCCTTCACACTCCTGGGCCCCGTGACTAAATGCCCTGGTGACGCTCTTCCCCACAGCTGTCATTTTAATGGAAATATACTTCAGTAAATTCAGCAAATTTCTGTCCACCACTGATTGTTAATCCACGTCAACCCTATTTAACAAACAGAAGAGCCTCTATGAATTTGTCAGCACTTTAATTTCCCTAAATGCATTTAATTGACTTTTCATTACTCGGTAGGTATTAACATCATCTTAACTTAATAACAAGGTACAACAAAATTAACCATCATAGACGCTCACCATTTTTAAAGCCCTACCTTTCCATCGCTCACATGACTGTTGTTATGAACAGAATAATGATGGGCTGAAGAGACTTTCCACCCTGGGGAGGGAAGGGCATCAGATACGGCGGAAAACAGTGATCAGAGCAAGACTATTAGGGCAACGTGGCATCGAACTAAACATTAATACACAGCATTTAAAACTGTTCATTATTTACTTATTTTTGGCTGTGCTGGGTCCACGTTGCTGCTGGTGGGCCTTCTCCGGTTGCAGTGAACAGGGGCTACGCTCTAGCTGCGGTGCACGGGCTTCTCACTGTGGTGGCTTCTCTTGTCACAGAGCCAGGCTCTCGACGTGTGGGCTCCAGTACTTGCAGCTCCGCTCCAGAGCACGGGCTAGCCAGTCGTGGCACTTGGGCTTAGCTGCTCTGCAACCTGTGGGATCGTCCCGATCCAGGGATCGAACCTGTGTCTCCCACACTCGCAGTTGGACTCTTTACCACTGAGCCACCAGGGAAACCCCAATACGCAGCATTTTTATTATTCATCCAGAGAATCGAGATCCTGGTGATGGATAACAATGCCAAGGCGGTTTTACCCTTAAGTCTTTGTTAACTCCCACAGCCAGTAACTACCCACCGCAGGAAAAGCTGACACTTTTTCCGCCTTCACTATAAGCAAGACACTGTTCTCTGTGCTTTGCGTACACTGCTCCATTTTGTAGTCACAAGACCTTGATACGGAAGTGCTCCAGTTAACAGGTGAGGAAGCTGGGAGCAGAAGTGAGGTCCTTACCCAAGGCCCCAGGTTTGTCAACAGTGGAACCAGATTTAAAAACTACCTGTGGACTCAGACCTAGGTCCTAAAGTTCCACTGACTTCTGCAAAGTTAAGGATGGGCAACAGTCAGAAAAATTAAACACAACCTTCCAACTCTGGGCCCAGTGTAAAAACAATCCCAAAGTGTCTTGCTCGACCCACACCATACCAGGAGCCAGAGGCTACCCAGGCCTCTCTCATCTTCCAGTCCTCTCAGCAGGAGAGAAAGGATCTAATATAAGGCATGAAATTATTTCCTTTACAATACAGTATATAATGGAAGCGGTCTCACTAACAGAAGAGATCTTGCCTGATAAGACAAATTCGGTGCTGGTTTTATCTTTCCAAGCAGAAATCAATGCATGTGCCCTTTTTTACAGGGGAAAAAATGGCCATCAGGTAGAGCTCTCATCTGCCTCTCTACTAATCCCTGCCATGTGTGCACGCTAAGTCGTTTCAGTTGTGTCCGACTCTCTGCAACTCCATGGACTGTAGCCTGCCAGGCTCCTCTGTCCATGGGATTCTCCAGGAAAGAATACTGCAGTGGGTTGCCATTTCCTTCTCCAGGGGATCTTCCCAATCCAGGGACTGAATCCATGGATAGGCAGATTCCTTTTCACTGAGCCACCTGGGAAGCCATATATATGTATGTGCTGTGCTGCGCTTAGTCGCTCAGTCCTGTCTGACTCTGTGACCCCATGGACTGTAGCCCGCCAGGTTCCTCTGCCCACGGGGGTTCTCCAGGCAAGAATACTGGAGTGGGCTGCTGTGCCCTCCTCCAAGGGATCTTCCCGACCCAGCAATTGAACCAGCATCCCTTGCATCTCCTGTATCAGCAGGTGGGTTCTTTACTACTAGCACCACCTGGGAAGTGCTAATTTCTACTAATCGTAAAGTGATTTCCACACTTTTCCCATTCTTTTTCAGTGCCCAAAGTAATAAGAAGTTCCTTGAGATGATCCAAAGACAGTCCCCTGACTGTGGGCTGCTGGGCACTGCTGCAAGTGTGGGACTGGGAGACCCTCCCCTTTATAGGCAGGATGAATACTGAGCACAAACACGGAGCCAGGGAGGAAAGGGCATGGTGAACCTGGCCCCTCGTCCCCTCAGGGGGGCTGCAGCATCCCCCTCCCCTTTATTCTCCACATATGTGGGCTTATTAGACTTTTGTCTCTACCTTTTCAGAATGAAATGAATCCACACTGGCAAAAGTAATTCTACTAGAGTTCTCACCTTGTCAGATATACCTGTCCCCAAGAGTGAGAGGATACCTCTTGCTTGCAGGATCAAGCATTTGATAAAATTTCATAGAAGTAGACATGCAGACACAAATATATACAGGTATAACTGGAGAAAGCTGAACAACATCAGTGCGCTGTACCAATGTCTTGGTTGTGACACTGTACCATAGTTTTGCAAGATGCTACTATTGAGGAAAACTGAGTAAAGGGTACACAAGATCTCTATTACTTCTTATACCTGCACAAGAATCTACAATTATCTCAAAATAAAATGCTAAATCATGCCAAGGGGAAATGTGTTTACTGCCTGGAGAAGTAAAACTGAGACTCTACTTACTCGTACTGGGCAAGAGTGGTTGTGATGGGGATTGAAGAAAACGTAGGAATAAAGAGAGTTTAAACCTCGCCAAATAAGCAGTGTACATCTTTACTGTCTGTATTATTTTATTATTATTCTCTGTAATCACCCATATAGTTGGCAAAGACAGACAAATAACTCAATATATGGCACTTTGCTTTACTGTGCTTCACAGACGCTAATTATTATTTTTTTTTAACTGAAAGTTTATGGCAAAGCTACATCAAGCAAATCATTGGCACCATTTTTCCAACAGCATGGTTTTTTAATGAAGGTGTGCACACCGTCTTTACCTCCACAGTGATTTCTATTTTGCTTCTTATTTGGAGCAATAAATCCCTCTGAGGCATTTTAACCAAAGAGGGAAGTTCTGGTACAAGTGTAGACTAATGTGTTAATAAGCACCAAGCCTAGTGGGCACGTCATCAGGTGGTACTCTCTAAACTGTCTCAATCTTTTCCTTGAAGAGACAAGGTTTGCCCCCAGCAGAGATGAAAGAGTTGGCCACGCACAATGCTTTGCACTGTGTCCAGAAGAAAAATACTGTCTTCAGTGTCAGGCTCAGGATGAAGAACAAGTCACCAGGTGATAAGCAGGGCTTGTCTGACCCCAAACAACAACCCAGGGTGCCTTGGGATGGTGAAACTGAGAGAGAGAAAGGTGCTGAAGCTTTGATCACGCTTCTGGTCATACTTCTTCCTACTCCTCATCTGTAGAACTCAGTAGAATTATCAGTCTGATGTATGCATCATCCCCCGAATCAGAGCCAGCTTCACACCTGGCAAACTATACTGGGGCCCCCATGCTCTGTTCTCACAGTCTGGAGATGGTCAATCATTTTTAACAAAGAGACTCCACCTTTTCATTTTGCTCTGGGTCTCGCTAACTACATAGCTGTTCCTGCCTCGAACACGCCTTTCTTTAATATTCATTTTTATTTATTTATTTGGCTATATTGGGTCTTAATTATTGCACGCAGGACCTTTGGTGGTGGCATGTGAACTCTTAGTTGCAGCCTGTGGGATCTAGTTCTTTGACCAGAAATCAAACCCGGGCCTCTTGCACTGGGAGCACAGAGTCTTAGCCACTGGACCACCAAGGAAGTCCCTCGAACACACCTTTACTGCCCCTTCATTCCGCTTCTCCATAAAACTTGGAGAACATTCTTATAGAATGCCTCCTGCTTCATCGCCACCTGTCAGAATCCTACCAGTTACACGAACAACGAATAAAACTCACAGCTCCTCCCTGGCCATCTCGGCCTAAGGTCTTGTATCATTTATAACCTATAAAATTATTCCAGTAAGCAGTCATGCGCTGCACTGTGACACTATTGATAAAGTGATGATTATAGTTTCTTTTGTCATCTCCTTTTTCAGATGTTTTTTCCCCCTGGATCCCAAATATAGTGAAAGTTTATGGGGGCAGAGAACACCCTGTCACACAGCCCTGTCAGACAGAACTGACCCCCTGGTTAGAAAGTTTGGTATCCTTGCCATGTCTCAGGGTAACCACAGCTATCGTAGCTGTGATCACCTGAAATGCGTCTGGTACGACTAAGGAACTGCATGTTTTATCGTGTTTAATTTTAATTCATTTAAATTTAAATTCACACATGTGCTAGTGGTGGTTTCCTGGACAGTACAAGTCCAGTGCTTCTCTGTAGCTTCCTGGTGCACAGACATGGGCTGTTTTGATTTGATTTTTCAAGAACTTAGTGCTCACCTTCAAGGACTTTAGAAGGTCAATCAACTTTTTTTAAGAAAAGGAGTTTTCAGTAAGCTATATAACTAAATGTCCCTGCTGCTTAAACTATTCCTGGCAACAACAACAAATACATAGTCTATTAATATTATTTAATCTAAAGGAATGAACTGGTGTTGATTTTGTTGTTCAGTCGCTAGGTCGTGTCCGACTCTTTGCAACCCCTTGGACTGGAGAATGCCAGGTTCTTCTGTCCTTCACTATCTCCCAGAGTTTGCTCAAACTGCTGTCCATTGAGTCAATGATGCTATCTAACCATCTCATCTTCTGTCCTCAATCTTTCCTGCCCTCCTGCCCATAGTCTTTCCCAGAATCAGTGTATTTCCCAATGAATCAGCATTTCGCATCAGGCAGCCAAAGTATCAGAGCTTCAGCTTCAGCATCAGTCCTTCCAATGAATACTCAAGGTTGATTTCCTTTAGGATTGACTGGCTTGATCTCCTTGCAGTCCAAGGGACTCTCAAAGAGTCTTCACCAGCCACCACAGTTTGAAACCATCAAATCTCTGGTGTTTAGCCTTCTTCAGGAATGAATGTAATCCTCTAACTGCCTAAAATAATACTGGGGAATTATATGGTTTCAAATTTAAGATATTTGTGCATAATTTTCTTAAGATTAAAGAACTCTTCAAAATATCTTTTGGTATCTTAAAACTTTAACAGAAGCACAGCTCATGACTGCACAAATGAGAAAAAAAGAAGCCAAATAAAATCCATGAAATATTGCCTGGTATTAGCCCAGTAAAAGGCTCTTCTGACGGGGCCACAGCCTTGGAGACCCATGAACCATATACTTAGGAGATTGCACTGTATTTCAGATCTAAGAGGTATGAGAACCTTGCTGGGACCACCTCCACATACAGATATGAGCTTCTTTCTCCTTCCTTTGTTTATCTAAGCAGCCGTCATGCATGGTTGATTTTCAGGAAAGCTAAAACTGACAGAAGGATTCTGAGCTCTTTGAAATGCTTTCCTTACTGTTCTTGACCTTTTCTCTGCTTTAAAATGTTTTGTCTTAGGAACTTCTTTTACTGCTTTAGGATTCTGGCCTCCAAAATTGATATGAATCATAAACTAACCAATTCATTCATCTGTCCGCATACCCAAGAACGTTTGTACTTAAACGTTAAGCTAGTTAAAATCCCAAATGGCTCCAAGTTTCCATACATAGAGTGTACTATGATCCAAGCTCCAAAGATTTTTTTTTATTCTTAAGCAACGTATGCCCTCCCCCTTTGCTAGAATCCATCATACAGGCAGACCCTGGTTTTCACCTCAGTCTATCAGACACTTACATGCCAAAAATGCATGACAGAACCAGCCTCAAAAGCGACTGGCATAGCATTTCTATGTAGTAAACACATGATCTTGACTCCTTAGCTGTACCTTTACAAGTCTTACTCCCAGCAGGGCTGTATGAGTCAGCTCAAATCACCATAAAAAAATATCACAGACTAGGGGGCTTCAAAACCAGATATGTATTTTTTCACAGTGCTGGAGGCTGGGAAGTTCAAGGTCAATGAGTCAGACAATTTGGTTTCCATTAAGAGCTCTTCTCCTGACTTGCAGATGCACTTCCTTCTGTCTCACAAGCCAGGTAGAGAGAATAAGCTCTCTGGCATCTCTTTCTCTAAGGGCACTAACCCCACCATGAGGGCCCCATCCTCATGACCCCATCTTCAAATACCATCCCACTGAGGTTTAGAGCTTTAAACAAATCCTCCATGCATTGAATTCCCCAGGGAAGAATATTGGAGTTGGGTGCCATTCCCTTCTCCAGAGGATCTTCCTGACCCAAGAATTGAACCCAGGTCTCCCACATTGCAGGCAGATTCTTTACCATCTGAGCCAGCAGGGAAGCCCAATTTGGGTGGGGGGAGGACACATTTCAGTCCATAGAAGGGACTGTAATAAAGAGAAATAGTGAAGACTAGCCCCAAAGAAATAAATGACACAACTCTAAGAGCACTCAACAACCTCCCATTCTACACGCCTTTCTCTCCATCACTGAAAAACCAAGTGTGACTTACTTGCCATAAATGCAAAATCCCAATCCTCAGCAAAGGCAAAATGATGTCTCTTTGGATCTTTGCTTTACGATAAATTTTGAGTCATAAAAAATTTGCAGATCTGCACATGGAGGAAACTATGCCTCACAACTCAAGTATAAAAATAATTATAATCAGTTCTATTCACATGGAAAGTCTGCTTAACCTGTCTTCTCATTTAGCCAGCTGAAGCTTTAAAAGCCATTTGGAGGGTATCTCCATATGCACACAGTCTCTCTCTGATGTTGCTGAGATCCAAGCTCTTCTAGGCAACCAACATAACACGGAGTCTCGGGAAACCCTGGGCTTTGTGGAGTACTTCTGTTCCTTTATTCCAGAAAGAGTTTCAGAAGTACTCACTATCAAACTCAAAACCATAGAGAAAATGCCATGCACACCAATGCCAATGGAAATGGATATGATGAACTCATGAACTCAGTTTACACCAGGCAGAAACAAGACTCTTCTAACCACAGATCAGATTAGTTGACCAGTGGCTTTGCCTCTGACTCTCAGGAAGAGACGACCATTCTGACTCTTTCCTTTGGTCACCTTCAATATATATCTTCCCTGTGCTACCTTCTGTATTAAATTCTGCACAGAAAGGTTCCTGGAAGATCTCAGAGCACCATGTGGCCAGAATCATTTTCTTCCTGCTTCTGTAGGTTCTTAGACTTAGTAAGTAGCTTTTCTAACTGTGTATTTGTGTGGTTTTTTTTTTTTTTAGTCTAGACAGGATACTTGAGTTTGACTCCAGCTCTGACACATCAACTAAAGGCCAAACATCTTCAGAGACACTCCCACTCCCACTGTCTAAAGGAGAAAATCCAAACCTCCCATGCGGCATTTAGGAGCCTCCTAAGTAGCCTCCTCATTACTCCCACTCCTCTCCAGCCATCGTCTTTTGAGTCCACCCCAGGGTCTTCTGCTTGTAGACTTTTGCCCCTGTGGTCTCCTCCCCTGGAGATGCCCACCTCCCTCCATCACATCCACCACCACCAGTACCCACCCCTGTGGTTTCCTCCCCTGGAAACGCCCACCCCGCTCCTTCACATCCACCACCACCAGTACCCACTGTGAATCCCACATACTAAGTAAGTGTGATCCACGCCAAGAAGCCTCCTCTGCTGGTCTCTAAATGGAAGGCCTCCTTCCTGTAGTTTCTATTAATACTAGAACCCAGAGAGTGTTCTCCGGCAGCTCATCCCTTTCTGCCCTGTATCCTGTTCATCTGAGGACTATAAACTCCTCACTCAGGTCCCCCCAACTGCCTGAACAATGCCTTTTACATTGTAGATTCTTACAGAATGAGAAAGGGCAACGCAAAAAGTAAGAGGGAAGGAAAAAGGTGGGTCAGGAAGGAAAAAATACCCAATCCTGTGGACCCCTCATCCATCCACATTAGAAGATTCAAAATATAAGCTCAAACAAATTAAAGAACGAACTCAGAATCATCTACCTTCTGAAATAAAAATTAAAAAGCACAAGCAGTAGTAATTAGTTCAGTCGCTAAGCTGTGTCTGATTCTCTGTGACCCCATGGACTGCAGCACGCCAGGCTCCTCCGTCCTCCACTACCTCCCGGAGTTTGCTCAAACTCATGTCTATTGAGTCAGTGATGCTAATCATCTCATCTTCTGTCCCCACCTTCTCCTTTACCCTCAATCTTTCCCAGCATCAAGGTCATTTCCAATAAGTTGGCCTTTCCCATTAGGTGGCCAAAGTATTGGAGCTTCAGCTTCAGCAACAGTTCTTCCAACGAATATTTAGGGTTGATTTCCTTTAGGACTGACAGGGTTTGATCTCCTTTCAACTAACTAGGGTAAACATTCGATACGCTTTGCTACAGTGTATTGGATGTGTTCTGGATTAATATTGCTTTAGCGTGGGCAGCTGTTCTAAAAGCAAGTTCAGCAGTGCCTCTGTGCCTTTGACCTTGCTGGTCCTTCTGCCTGGAGGACTGCCCAGTCCCTCTCAGTCTGCCCAGTGTTTCATGAGACATCGGGATGGCTTGAGCCTCAGCTGCCCCATGAAGCTTCCACAGCACCCACACCACCCTGCAAATGCACAGCCCGTGCATCTTCTATGCCAGGCATCACCACAGATGCTAGGAATACACATATTAATGAGAAGCCCCCTCCCTCAAGGAGTGTGGGGTGTGGAGTTTGAGGAGTAAACAGGTAATAGGCTATGGTAAGCAGGCTTCCCCTGTGGTTCAGTGAAAAAGAATACACTTGCCAGTGCAAGAGACGTGGGTTCAATCCTGGGTCAGGAAGATCCCCTAAGGAGGGAATGGCAGCCTACTCCAGTATTCTTGCCTGGGAAATCCATGGACAGAGGAGCCTGGTGGGCTACAGTCATTGGGTTATAATCGGACTCGACTGAGGGATTGAGCGTGCGCACACACTTCTAGACTGAGGTGCTCCCAGGGTTTATGAACACTGATTAGTAACCAGCAAAACGTGTCCCAGGTGATCTAGCACAACTTTTTTCTCCTGCAGCTTCTTTCCATGGAAAGTGTAACATGAGAGACAAGCAAGGCAGTGGGATTAAAGGTAAAGCTGACCCTTGCAGGGCTGAAAACAGAGAAGACTCAGGAAATACCACAGCTTTCCTCAGTGATGTAAAGGACTGTGACGAAGAAGACAGACTGGATATGGCCCTGGGTGGGTAAATTTTGGGCCACATGATGTCGACCTGTTCTAACCAGCTAAGATGCACTGGAATCCCTGGGGCCTCAGTCCCCGGTAACGTAGGCAAGAATCAAGCACAAAAACAAGGCTGGGACCAGATGACAAGATCAAAGCTTCTCAAAGCCAGATCCATATCCTGCTGGTAGAATGTCATCTAATTTTAGCTGGCATAAAAGGGATTTTTTTTTTCAAGGTTAAAAATTTTCATGTCTATTAGAAAAAATAATTATTAATAATAGTGTTTTGTGAGCATTTACTATATGCAAGGTACTGGCATAAGTCTTTTACTTTTTAAAAATGTAATCCTCACAAAACTCCAATGAGACAGCTGCTATTATGACTCCCATTTTGTACCTGGGGAAGCAGAGACAGGGAGAGGTGGCGTGTCTGCTCTAGTCACTGCACCTATGAAAGGTGGAATCAGGATCTGAACCCAGGCAGCCTGGCTCCAGAATCCCATCAGCAACCCTACCAAACACCAACCTTAACCATCCTATGCTTAAGATGAAGCCAAACCCAACAGCAGATATAACCCAGAGAAAAAAATACTAAGAGTGTGGGTAGTTCTCAAGTATGGTAAAAGATCATGACTCCAGCACTCCAGTCACTTATGTTTGAAATATACTTCCCTACACGTTTCAATACGGTCCCCTCCTAGAACCCATCTCCTAGAATTATAACCACCAAGAGCTCCTATAACTAAGGCCATTCTGTGGTTACGGAGGGCAAATCATTAGAAGTGAAGCTCCAGGGCCAAAATAAAGCACGTTCCAAGGACAGTACTATGCTTTATAGTCTAACCAAAAAATTGCTACGTTGCATAGACACCTTCGGAGAAGGCAATGGCACCCCACGCCTGTACTCTTGCCTGGAAAATCCCATGGATGGAGGAGCCTGGTAGGCTGCAGTTCATGGGGTCGCTGAGAGTTGGACGCGACTCAGTGACTTCACTTTCACTTTTCACTTTCATGCACTGGAGAAGGAAATGGCAAGCCACTCCTGTGTTCTTGCTTAGAGAATCCCAGGGATGGTGGAGTCTGGTGGGCTGCCATCTATGGGGCTGCACAGAGTCGGACACGACTGAAGCAACTTAGCAATTAGCAATAGACACTTTGGGGCTTCCCAGGTGGCGCTAGTGGTAAAGAACCCACCTGCCAATGCAGGAGACCTAAGAGACACGGGTTCAATCCCTGGGTCAGGAAGAGCCCCTGAAGGAGGGCATGGCCACCCACTCCAGTATTCTTGCTTGGAGAATCCCATGGACAGAGGAGCCCGGCGGGCTGCACAGTCCATGGGGTCGCAGAGAGCTGGATGCAACTGAAGTGACTGAGCACAGCAGAAACAGACGAAGCTCACACAGACACTATGCTGCCCAGTCCTCCAAAACAGCCACCAAGGCGCAGGTGTGGACAAGCGCAGCAGAGACCCTAGTTAGCATCATCGGACCATCCCTAGCATCCTGAGCCCCCTCCCCCGACCTCCTCCAACCTCCCCCACCACTGGAGTGGAGTATATATGTCTTCTCACGCTCAAGCTCCACTTAAGAATGGAAAAACCACATATACACTAGTCGGGGAGCTTGGGGGAGGGCCTGCCAAGTTCCTATTTGCTCCTTTTTGAGGACTCTTGTCCTCCTTACTACTGGTTATACACGGAAACTCCTTGCTACTTGGAAATACTGAGAATCACAAATCAGAGCATCTTAGAGGGCAACATCCCCCCCAAGTCTCCCCAGGCACGTACCCCTCTCTCCAAGAGAAAACTTCCCATCCTGCCCTTTGAAATGCAAATCCCAGCACACAGCATAGAGCACAGCTCCATGTATCAGATGCATGTGCGCTCAGACCTACACGGAGGGAAACCGGGAAGCCTTGCAGACCAGACACGCCCGCGCTCACGGAGCACGGCATCTGCCCGACCACGTCCACTGAGAGAGAATGATTATCTAATAACCAGGCGGCTCACCAACACCCGTGATGACCTGGCTAACATTAGAAAGTCAGAGACGATGAGCATCTACCTGCAGGCCAATGCTGGCAAGGACTACAAACTGCCACTGTACACATGAGCTGAAGCACTCTAGGGTAAGCAGATGGCGTCTCAATTCTGTCATCTTTACAAGTCAAGTGACCGCCCCTAAAATGCCCCTGACTTCTTCACACTTGAATGGAAAGCCACCAACATGCGACTCTTTCTCTTCTTGATGAAGCCTGATCGGGAAGCATGTGAAGGGCTGCTCCCACTGGGAAGAGCCGAGGACAAGTGAGCAATGAGCCTGTCAACTCCATCATCACAAAGAATTAAAAAGAAATTAAAATAAATGGATTTTGTGAAGCACCCTTTGTGAACACTAATTACTTCCAAGTAGATTCTTGGTTATTAGACTTCACTATCAATTACATTTTTTCTTGGGAGAGGAGGTGTCCATTTATCCCTCAATTTTACTTCTTTTTCTCTAATCAATCTTTCCAAAATGTGGTGATCTGTTACCACTTGCCCTAGACACTGACAGTGAAATTTTAAATATAATGGATGAGACCCAAAGGTTGACAATAATGTCTCAAATGACGAATACTCTCTCAAACTATCTCTTGTTTTTCAGATTTCATAAGAACTGTGCAAGGTCTTCAACCAGAATAATAATCCAAAATGCTAAGGGTAGATCAGAGGGGTGGGAATTTTATATATTATCATCCTATACAAGACATACTCTCTTCACCTTCACTGGCCTATTTATAGCATTTCCACCCATGTTTCAATATCTATTTTTATTCTGCTCATAAAGCAGTTATTTAGTAAAATTCTAAGTCCCAAATATCATGCAAGGGCAAGCAAGGAAATAAGGTCTAGAAGGACCTATAAGTCACTGGTCAACATACAAACCAGTCGTGTTAATAAAGGAATGGACAGCATTTCATAGGGGCACAAGACGCATTCATTTTGACGCATAACACAGGGGAAGGGATAAACCCATATGGAAAGTTTGCGGAAGAATAACATTTGAGCTGTGCTTTGATAGGAAAGAGCAGAGAGAAAAGCAATGAGGAGAAAAGCATGAAGGAAAGTAGAGCCTTGACTTCATAACCTGTACATGAGAAACGGTGAAGGGAGAAGATCCTTCCTAGAGTTTAGGACATGCTCTAACTAGAAAATATATCAGTGACCCACTGCTTCTGCATTGTCAGCAGCATTTGAGATTGTCACCATCGTTTTTAATTAAGCTCACCATTTTTATCTTCAAGGCCACTGTTTTTTATCTAGCCATTCTGATAGGTATGTAACTATCTCACTGCAGTTGTAACGTGCATTTCCTAGATGGCTGATGACTGAATATCTTTTCATGTGCTTATTTGCCATCTGCATATCCTTCTTCCGTGAAATATCCATCAAGTCTGTTCATGCTTTCGTCCTCTGCCCATTTTCCAACTGGATTTTTGCTCATTATGACTGATGTTTTGACAGTTCTTTATATATTAGTGCCCATTTTTTATATGCACTTATAGATAGTGTCCATTTTTTAAATGCACTTTAGAAAAATTTTCTCCAGTCTGGAGCTTGTCTTTTCATTCTCTTAAGATCTTTTGCAGAGTAAAAATTTTTTAATCTTTTCATTTTCTTCTGTTGTTTTATGAAAAGCAGAAGTTTTTAAGCCTGATTTATTCATGTTTTCATGAATGTGATAGCTAAAAAATCTTTTCTAGTGCAAAGTCACACACAAAAATCAAACTGCTATGAATTTTACAGTTTTAATTCTTAAATTTAGGTCCATAATTCACTTTGAGATAATTTTTGTGCTCGGTGTGAGGTAAGAGTCCAAGTTCACTGTTTTGCAAGTGGATGTCCGACTGTTTCAGCAACATCCATTGAAAAGCCTATCCTTCCCCTCATCAAAATACTTTGGCACCTTTGTCAAAAATCAATTGACCTTAAATGTGCAGGTTTACTTCTGGGCTTTTTATTCTGTTCCATTGATCTTTTTGTCTGTCCTGAGGTCAATCCCAAATTTAGTAGCATGAGTCCTCCTCATCCTATGAGGAGGAACTGAAAGTATTAATCCACTCTTTCGTGATCCCATGGACTCCAGCCCACCAGGCTCCTTTGTCCGTGGGATTCTCCAGGCAAGAACATTGGAGTGACTGCCATTCCCTTCTCCAAGGGATGTTCCTGACCTAAGGATTGAACCCAGGTCTCCCACATCTCAGGCAGATTCTTTACTGTCTGAACCACCAGGGAAGCCCCCTCCAACTGTAATCTTTTTCAAAATTCTCTCTCTATTCCAGGTCTTTCTGGGTCTTTTGCCTTTCATTTTATAGACACAGGTCTATAAAATGAATTAAATAAAAAACCAAATATGTAAGCATAGTCTTTTCTAGAACTCTAGATAAGATCCTCTCAATGGTTTACCAATGGTTTACCTCTCAATGGTTTACTGTACACTGTTAGCCACGGGTGAGACTGTCACCTTTCTCTCCAACTGTCCACCTTATCTTTTCATGTAACATAAGTGGTTCAAACTTGCTAAAAATAATCCCAACCATAATAATAAAAAAATCTATACACAGGAAAACAAAACCTAGAATAAAATACCCAAAATATTATTTGGGATTATTGCTGACTAGTATGACAAATGGTAGTTTTTCTTTTCCTTTGTATATATGTTTGTTTTTGTTCAGTCACTCAGTTGTGTTCAACTCTTTGTGACCCCATAGACTGGAGCCTGTCAGGCTTTCCTGTCCTTCACTATCTCCCAGAGTTAGCTCAAACTTATGTCCACTGAGTGGGTGGTGCCATCCAACCATCTCAGTGTGTATACATATTCCAAATTTTCCAAATTATGCACATTACATTAAAATTTATTTTTCTTATTACAAAACACGTAGTTTTTTTTCAATATATAATTTTCCTTTTCTTCTAAAATTTGCTGTTTGGTAGAGAAATACAGAGTCACCATCCAAATTATTAGCATGGCTATCTCAGAGTATTTACTGTGACTCCTGGACTTTGCTCTTCCATCTCACCAAATCCAAGGTGGAACAACGGACTTTGTTAACACCTTCCTTTATTCATTTACTGCTGTGTTTCATAAATATTCAAGGATCACCCTTGCTATATTTATTCTGATCTTGATGAAAAAATTTTTTTCTCATTAGCCTGGAGTGATTTGTAATAAGAAACAACAAGGAGCAGACAGGAAAGAAATGAGATTTCAATTTCACCCAGAGCAAACGCTTTTTCATGATTTTTCAGAACGGGTGGGAGTTGACCACAATGAATACTGATCTCATCCTTAAATCATATTATTAACCAGAACGGAACAGAAATGTAAGACCAAATATTAGTGAAATAAAGCTTCAGCAATAGTTGCCTAAATGTTTAATGAAATGATGAATGAGTCTTAGATCATAATTCCACTTCATTTCCCACTGGTTCCACAGATGATCTGAGGAAGAGTCCATTCTCCGAGTTTTCCTAACCCCCGCCAGTCACTTATAGAATAGGTATTAAATTTTAAGCCACAAAGCTCAATGTCCAAAGGTATCCCAGGCCATTAGACTAAAGGCTACCAAAAAGGTAGGTGTGATCCTCACATACATCAATTAAAATCTTGCAGGGCCACAAAGCATGCACCCTAATCCAGCAGCCCTCGAGTGATTAAGTACAAACCTTGCACCATAACCAGAGAAAAGAACCAGACCACGCTCTACACTCAGCAGGTCAGTAGCTTCATTTCCACGTGGGAAGGAACATACGTTCAGCTATGATACAACAGAGAAGCCAGCATCTCTGTGGACTGTGCTGTCTGTGGGGCAACCACCACCAGGACAGAGAATCAGCCAGGGAATCCCTTATCTAGACAACAGACTCAATGGACGTGAGTGGGAGCAAGCGCCAGGAGATGGTGAAGGACAGGGAAGCCTGGCATGCTGCAGCCCATGGGATCGCCAAGAGTCAGACATGAATGACTGGGCAACTTAAACAACAAAAACATACATATTTTAAGTAAATATAAGAATTCAGTTACAGTTTATGACATCACGTGATAAAATATCCATGCACCTTTATTACTACAGATCATGTCCTACTTATTACTGAGTGTCTTCTTAAGAGATTCTTTTACTAAAGCAACATTATCACCACTTTAATGACAGGGTTTATAGTAATCTCACACTAAATTCTCTCTTCTTTTTTTTAACTGAACAAGTGTTGAGAAGTAATGTGAGATAATCTGGTCCCGGCATTATAATATGACATTCTCTGTTACACTTCCACTGGCTTACATGTTATAAATAATGGATCAAAACTGCCTTTCTTAGTTTCACTCACAACGAGCCCTTAGACTGGGACACACTAGCAAAACTGTCTGAACACAAATCTCTCAAATTATTTTCATTATATTTTATTTTTAATAATGTTATGAACTGTGAAACAGCAACAGGCCATTTACATAAGCAGGGCTTCCCAGGTGGTGCTAGTGGTAAGCAACCCACCTGCCAGTGCAGGAGACGCAGGTTTGAACCCTGGGTCAGGAAGATCCCCTGGAAGAGGGAACCCACTCCAGTATTTTCACCTGGGAAATCCCATGGACAGAGGAGCCTGGTGGGCTGCAAAGAGTTGGGCATGACTGAGCGACTGAGCATTTAAGTGTTTTTTTAAATAGCATTTAAAAGTAAGGAATGTACTTTTACTAAGTACATACTAGTACATTCCTTGTACATACTAAGGAATGTACAAATGTTTGTGTCCCAGGAAACAAGAAATAGAGTTTGATAAATGACACCAGAAGGTAAAAGAACAAATTAATACACATTTACGGACAACCTATGTGCCAGGCATTGTTCCAGGTACCGGGGGTCAAGCAGGGAGTGTGGCGGACACTGTTTTGATCACCCACCCTCCTTCCCAATAAACCTGGCTTTATTCAGGTATTCACTTCTCCTCCAACGCATCCCCCCAGGAAAAGCTGGCCCTATCCCCATCAGCTGACTGATCCCATTCCCATCACCAAAGACAGCTTCAGGAATGGGTCAGTGACTCAGCTGAGGTCAAAGACCCACAAAGAGTCCTTCCTTGGGAACTTCCGAAAAAGACTTTCCTCTACCTTATGGGACCTCCAGGAATGCACTCTCTCTTCCTCCAGATTGTGTGTGGAGTTGAGAGGGCTGGGGCTGCAGCAGCCTTTTCTAGGATGACATGAGGATACAGAGGAGGGGAGAGCCAAGACCTCCACAAGGAAATGGGTCTGGCAGCTCCAGGTGACGTTGCATGGACTCCCGTGCCATTTTCCGGCTTCCATACTTCTGTGTGCTAATACACCTCGTTATTTAACTAATCTTAACTGGATGTTCCCCACAAGCATATGAAGGCAACTCTTCAAGGACAGACAGAATACCTGTGTTTCAGAATTTATAATCTAGGGAGGGGACCAAAACAGTGATCTAACATCCAAAATCAGGCTCCTTAATTCTGAAGGAAGACAGAGATGAGCAGGAGATTAGAAAGGCTATAACACCCTGGAGAAAGTCATGTTTTAGTTCTTAGCTAAACCACTTAGATAACAGCATCCCGTGCAAACTATTATATGTAGAACGAATACACAACAGCCCTACTGTACAGTACAGGGAACTATATTCAATATCCTGTGATAAACCATAATAGAAAATAATATGAAAAAGAATATATATGTATAACTGATTCATTTTGCTACTGTAAATAACTATGTACGTGTGTGCTCATTTGCTCAGTCATGTCCGACTCTTTGTGACACTATAGACCATAGCCTGCCAGGCTCCTCTGTCCATGGAATTTTCCAGGAAAGAATACCGGAGTGGGTTGCCATTTCCTACTCCAGAAGATCTCCCTGACTCAGGGATCAAACCTGCGTTCAGAGATTGAATCTGTATCTCCTGCAGTGTAGGCAATTCTTATCACTGGGCCCCCAGGGAAGCCCTAAGAGTTAAACCACCACAGAAATACAGATTTCAAGGCAAGAAACACATGACTCTGTCACACAGGACATCAGTACTACACAGTAGTAAATCATACTTTATTATATGGCAGCGTGAATTTTCACCTGAATAGGCTAAAATGCATATCCCAAACTGACTAGGTTCTTAATTGGAGAGAAAATGCCATTCTTCTGACATCCATTCCCTCCTATTTTCCTTAAAGAGGTTACCCTGTGACCCCTTCATGTCTGTTCCAGGCAGACAAAGATGAATGATATGAATTCCTTAGAAGCAGGTACAAAGATTATGTAGTCATCTAACTATTCATGTGAGTCTCTTCGAGATTCCCTTCAAAGGATCCTAGCTGTCCTAGGGCCCTGGAGTCTGAACCAAAAGAACACATCTGGGTGATGACAGCTGTGCAGAAAAGACTCAGCACTCACAGTCACTCCCCTGGGTCCTTGCACCAGTATTTCAAGGGAAAGATAAGAAGCTGCCACCATCGCTCACTGGAGCAAAACAGCAAGAACGGGGTGCAGGTGAGAGAGCCACCCATATCCTCGGGACAGCTGGACCCATGCTTTTCAGCTGACACGAGAACTGCCAACATTATCTTAGTATTGAAGGGCACCCCAAAGCACTGATGCCAAGTTATCAGAGGATTTAAATGTAATGTGAAAAAAAAGAAAAAAAAACATTGTTAACTTTTCATTGACTTTTTCTCACCAGATTTTAGCTCATTTTTCTTTACTGATGTATACCCCTTGCATAGCATTGTACACAAAACATAGAATGTACTCAATAAAAGTGTTAAATAAAAATAAAAAAAAATAAAAAAATTTAAAAAAAAGAAAATTTACATAGCCAAAAAAAATAAAATAAAATAAAAAAATTAATGTAATGTGAGTCTTCTTATATTAGCCTTCCCTCCCACTGGATATTTTCTAAGGAATCCAAAGTGATGTTGGGCTTACCAGGTGGTGCTAGTGATTAAGAACCCACCTGCCAATGCAGGAGACATATAAGATGTGGAAGAGCCTGGCAGGCTACCGTCCATAGCGTTCCGCAGAGTCGGACATGACTGAAGCAACTTAGCATGCAGGCAAAGTGATGTTTGGCAGAAAAGTGGCAAAACTTAGCAAAAGAGATTTACTCAAAGTTTTAGATAACATTTCTCCTTTCCTAGAAACCCCTGGCACAGTCCGCGCTCTATGCCTTTCACTCTGCATCACTGGTCAATACATTTTTAAAGTAATTTTTTCTTAAAGTGTTTAATTGATATTAAATCAGATATGAGGGGGAAAGTGAGAAGGAGGAAAAAGAGCTGTGGTTACATACCCCAAAGAGTGACAGCCATAAGCAAGTTGAGCAGGAACAGAGAGAGGAGGGTTTGCTTACTGTAAAGAGTAGAAGAGAAGCTAAATGTTTTGCCATTGTTGACATCCACCTCGCACAAAACCAGACAGATACTTTCTTTCACCACCATCCTGCCTTCCCCCAACTACCACTGCAGGACAGCGTGTGTGCTAATGTGTGTACAAAGTCACTCAGTCGTGTCCGACTCTTTGCAACCCCATGGACGGTAGCACCCCAGCCTCCTCTGTCCATGGGATTCTCCAGGCAAGAATACTGGAGTGGGTTGCCATGCCCTCTTCCAGGGGATCTTAGAATTTTAAATTTCTACATCTTCACGGGCTGACAGGGACTTACAGATTATTTACGTAACTCTAATATTTGGTTCACGTGGCAGAAGAGATGCCGCGTTTTAATTCATTCATGATCTGTTGTTGTCCTCAACAGTAACAGAGTAAATTTTTAAAGTTTCAATCAACCCTCCATCATTAAATATACTTTTTAAAGGAGGATGCAGCAACTTGAAAACGCAGGCCTGGTAGGTTCTACAAGGGAGGAGATCTAACTCTCCTATCGAATCCTGGTATCAAATTATACAAGACAGAAAAACCCACCTGCCTAGTTCTCAACCTAAAACATAAGCTAAATCAGACCTCTACAAGTTAAAATGAGAATTCTCTACCGTTTGTCCCAAAATCATTCTTTGCACACCACTGTCCTAAATCTTATGTCAACTACCTTTACTATAAGAATTCTGTGCAAAGAGTCGATAGTAAATCTCAGTATTCACTGCAAACCACCTGAAAACAAATGGAGAAACATAGCTGAAAAGCAAGAATTAGTCATTTTAGTATTTTCACAGGGTCTGTTCCTAACCCACAGTTTTCCGCAGTCCAGAAGCACAGATGCCACTGGGATCAATAAGAAAACCATCAAAGGCCACATGTGCCGAGAAGCGGGGGGCAGCACCCAGCGCTTCTTTGTTCCTGCCACCCCCTTACCTGCACACTTCTACCATCGTCTCTGCTTACCAACTACTTCAAGTTCAGGGAAATGATGCTTCAGTCGCCTGAATTTCACCAGAAGAAAAAATTAAAAAATCACAGAGCTTCAGGTGAGCTATGGCTAAATTAACACAGGAGCTCAAACAGGATCAAAACAATGAGATGGAGCAGTAAACAGCACCAGGAACACGGCCACCGTCTCGCATGCAGGCGCAAAATGCGGGGCACACATGCTCTCCGGCTTAGACAGCCAGCATCGTCCCACTAATTAGCATCAGAACCACCTATCTGGTGAAGCACTCAAATGCACTCCTCATGAAAAATTAAACACACTGTCCGTGGACACCGCTCCTTCCGTGTTTACTCCAGAAGAAACCCCCCAGAAACAATTTATTAGCTTTTGAAATAAAGAAAAGCATTCCAGGAGTTCTTCAACAGGCTCGGATGGTTTGTTTCCAGCTTTGTGTTCCAGACAAGAGATGGCTCGTTCATCGAGGAAACCACGAGAGGAAAGCAATTACGGAGAGTGTAGCAGCTGAGCAGCCCGGAAACAGTCACTCTGGGTCCTCCCCAGAACGTCCCCATGGGGAAAACCCAAGAGTCTGTTCCCGAAGACGCTGCTCTTTCTGCGCTGGCACAATCAATGGGCTAATTTGAAGTGGAACACACTGGAAATACCACAGCCCATCACAGGCTGCCCTGGTGGCTCAGACAGTAAAAAATATGCCCACAGTGCAGGAGACCCAGGTTCGAACCGTGGGTCAGGAAGATCCCCTGGAGAAGGGAACAGCTACCCATTCCAGTATCCTTGCCTGGAGAATCCCATAGACAGAGGAGCCTGGCGGGCTACAGTCCATGGGGTGGCACAGAGTCAGACACGACTGAGCAACTGACATACACATACATCACGTGGTACAGGAGATTCCCCCAATGGCCAAAACTGCGACTGTCACACAGCACTGGGTGTATTTTCTTCCTGTTGAGGATGCCCGTGGTGGGCACATGGTGTAGAAACCACCTGCATCACCACGTGAGGCCTCTCACTATCAGCACTTGGAAGGGAACCGAGAGACACGCCTTTGAAGTACAAACGGCTGAGAACAGCAGGGCACTCCACCAACCGGTTTATGAAGGTTACACATTTTCTATGTGTTTCATCACTTTAATTTGACTCTGACACATGAGTGAGGGTCTGACCCAGAGGACTGGGGAAAGAGCTAGAACCAGAGTGAAAACAAAAGGGGCTCCATTAGTTCCAAGTTCACACCTCCAGCACAGCGCTTCCTGGGACTTCCCTGGTGGCCCTGAGGTTAAGACTCTGTCCTTCCACTGCAGGAGGCACAGGTTCGATCCCTCCCTGGGGAACTAAGATCCTGCATGCCCTGAGGCCACATTAAATAAATAAATCACAGGCCTTTGTGTCACGTGCAACCCAATCTTTAACAGTACTTACGAGAAACACAGATTTCTGAATCCCAACCCAGAGCTACTTAGCAGTCTCAGGGACCCTGGAAGCTATACCTGTAATTCTTACAATTGTTACAATTTGCACCATGAGCTATCAACTGCTTCACAGACAGCATGTGCTCCTAAACAGACACACTCACACACACATACACACACATGCACACACACACACAGAGGCATGTACATACACTCTGTAGCTTTAGTCACTTGAAAGCTTTTTATATTTTATTTCAAGTTTTTAAGTGAAGAGTACAAACACGCTTTCATGGTGTCCAAAAGTAAATTTTTTATGTCTATCAAAAAATTCTAGTAACCGTCAACTACACACAAGGGGGCAAAAGCAAATTGTTTAAAATAAAAGGACAACGCAATGAAACGAAACTGTTGCTCTCAGACTTATAACCATGGTCCATATTTGTCATCACCAGCCTGCACTTCTGCACTTCTCTCTCTGGAGAATCCCCCAACTTTTCCCAGAAGAGAATGAAAATGCCCAGAAGTCCTAAAGGAACTGGCATCTTAGGTGTGAAGAATCGGAGTGTGGTGTTTTTGTTTAGTGAGTTTAAAACTCTACAACTTCTTGACCAAGCAAAATTTCAGGCCCACACCTTTTAATTTTTTTTTTTTTTTTTAGTTTGGTCATTGTGGGATTCCCTGTTAGCTCAGCTGGTAAAGAATCTGCCTGCAATGCAGGAGACCCCAGTTGGATTCCTGGGTCAGGAAGATCTGCTGGAGAAGGGATAAGCTACTCACTACAGTATTCATGGGCTTCCTGGTGGCTCAGCTGGTAAAGGATCCGTCTGCAATGCAGGAGACTTGGATTTGATCCCTAGGTTGGGAATATCCCCTGGAGAAGGGAAAGGCTTTCCACTCCAGAATACTGACCTGGAGAGTTCCATGGACTGTATAGTCCATGGAGTCACAGTCAGGGCCAATGGAGCAACTTTCACTTTCACTTGGTCATTATAGTACTACGATAGGGTTTTAAAAGTCGTGTGTGTGTGCGCACGCTCAGTCCAACACTTTATGACCCCATGGACTGTAGCCTGCCAGGCTCCTCTGTCCACAGGATTCTCCAGGCAAGAATACTGGAGTGGGTTGCCATTTCCTCCTCCAAGGGATCTTCCCAACCCAGGGATCAAACCCGTGTCTCCTGGATTGGCAGGCAGATTCTTTACTACTAGCACCACCTGGGAAGCCCTTAAAAGCCATGGTCTTTAGCTATTAATTCAATGAATATTAACTGCTATTTTTAATCAATGATGACTTGTTTGAAATCTACTAAATGGTGAAAAGAAAAAAACAGAATGGCCTTTAGAAAATTTTTGGTTTTGCTCACCTGCTTGTTGTTATTACATTTTTCTCATAAGGCTGGGAGGAAAAGTCTCCTAATTATTTACAGGTAACCAAAAGAGCTGGATTATAAATTATAAAACAGTTTAGGCTTTATCCTAAGAAACTGGATTCAGGGCTCCATGCTGCTGGTCCTGAAACATCGGTCCGGCCTGCTCCCACAAAGCTTTCTCACCTTTTCCTCCCACCACCCTACACCCACACTCCTCCTAGGAGCATACAGGACACAGTGCACTCATGTTGACATGCTTACAGTCTGAAATTGCCACCCTCATTATCTGTTAATTTTTTATCTCACTTCAAAAGAGGGATGGAGGTAGCTTATATAATGTCATTATAAACACTACCACCTCCAGTAGACAATGGGCTTCCCCAGTGGCTCAGTGGTAAAGAATCTGTCTGCAATGTAGGAAGATACAGGAGTTATGGGTTCAATCCCTGGGTGGAGAAGATCCCATGGAAGGAAGCATGGCAACCCACTCCAGCGCTCTTGCCTGGAGAATCCCACAGACAAAGGAGCCTGGCAGGCTACAGTCCATGGGGTAGCAAAGAGTCAGGCACGACTGAAGTAACCGAGCAGAAGTATACCATAAGCTCACTTAAAGTCCACAGCTCTCTGGTTTATTTTGGCTCAAAATATTTTACTGAACCCCAAGATTATTCCATTCCCTCTAATTCCTGTCTGCCCACACACCGCACTGCAGGAAACACGGTTTTATTTTTAGAAGCTATTTTAAGTAGATATGAACACCTTTTCCCCTGTCCTTCTCTGTATTGGAGACCCCTGCTGTATTGATAGCTAGCACCCTCCTATTGCTTTGTTTAGCTCTGAGGACACAATAAAGCTCATTCCCTTCAATGTTTTCATGGGACACTCTCCATCAGACACTGTGCTTAATCACTCAGAGGATAAACTCAAGGAGAAATGAACCCAACAGAACATAAAGCTCTTATTCCATTAGATTATTAGATTAATTCATGTTGCTGCCCTTCCTTATCAAAAAAAAAAAAAAGAGAGAGAGAGAGAACTGCAAGAACCTGAAATGTGCTTTCCAGAGATGGTAATGAATTGACCAAGCCACCCACCATCTAACTTGAGTCTCTTGGTGACCAACAATATTCACTGGCAAGACAGCCCTCTGGAGTCAAAAGTACTACCAGGAAACAACACAGGTCTTTAAAATAGTACCCATGAGGGCTGAACAGAGTTCCAAAAGTTAATCAATGCCCTTTTCTAATTAGTTTGGTTGGCCTGCTTAGAGCTAAGTTCAAAACAGTGGAAAAGGAACACAAGGTTAGTGATAACAAATAATAAGGACTCAGTAAATAAATACTGAATAAATGAAGTCAGCATCTAAGAAACGAGTCTTTCAACCTCCTATACCCACATCCACCCCTCTTCAGCCTTTCTGTTCCATCTAACCACCCAGATACCAAGTGGGACCCAGTTAGCAGTGACAATGCTAACTACTAAGTTAGAAACCTCGTAAATTATAGCAGACATTCGTCACCTGACCAACCAGTACAGCTGCTGATGAACCAGGAAGCCTGGGAATTTCAGTAGCTACAGGTGCCAAGCACATGCCTTGACACATTGTTACAGCACAGAGCTCTCCCGTCCAGACATGAACACGGCCAACTTTTTATCTATGTAGGTTGGCCCAATAACTGGAAAGCAGGTTAACCTTGTCCTCTGGAAAAAATAGTGCAGGAAACAATGCCACCCCGTTTTACTCTAAGTGGACCATTATACCTGCTATGGTTACCCTGTAGTTACTGTATAGTTACATTTGTTACATTGTGAACTTAAAACTGGAAGATGTTTATAGGAAAACTTCCTGCATTGGTGAAAATATACAGGGGAAGAGGTGAGGATGGTTAGATCACCTACATGAATCTTTACAGATTCTCACAACTGAGCAAAGTGGCAGAAGAGGAAAACCAGAGCCTCAAGGATGTAATTAGTGACTCCTATGGCACCCCACTCCAGTACTCTTGCCTGGAAAATCCCATGGACAAAGGAACCTGGTAGGCTGCAGTCCATGGGGTCGCTAAGAGTTGGGCACAACTGAGCGACTTCACTTTCACTTTTCACTTTCATGCACTGGAGAAGGAAATGGCAACCCACTCCAGTGTTCTTGCCTGGAGAATCCCAGGGACGGACACGACTGAAGCGACTTAGCAGCAGCAGCAACCAGTGACTCTGGAGAAGGAAATGGCAACCCACTCCAGCATCCTTGCCTGGAAAATTCCATGGACAGAGAAGCCTGGAGGACTAAAGTCCATGGGGGTTGCAAAGAGTCAGACAAGACGGAGTGACTAACACAAACACACACACACAACTCGTGACTACTAAACTCCAAAGAAGGACTGTATGGGGGCTGGAGGCTGAAAGTCAATTTCTTTATTGTTGTTGTTGCAACAGTTTTGTTTTTTATTTGGTGGCTACATACGTTTGCTTCTTCAGAATCATGTAGTACAAAGTGGCAAATCAGCTTTATTAGGCTCATTTCAGCAACAGAGTCAATGAGTCCCCAAGAGATTTCAGGAGGAGGTAAAACTGTCAGAATTGGTTTCCAATACACAGACACAAGTGACTTCTATCTACAAAGAATAAGTCACAGTCATGCATATTCGTCTTTTCTATTAGAGAGAAATCCTATGTATGCCAAGGAGACCTAGACCAGTCCAAACAGCATCTTTCTTAACAGCACAGCTAGCTCTGATCACACACACACACACACACACACACACACACACACCTTAGTCCAGATGATGAATGTTACTTTTATGTTGCCTTTAAAATGTCTTCAGGGCTTCCTTGGTGGTTCAGTGGCAAAGAATATGCTGGCCATGTGGGTGGGCTTGGAGAAGGCAATGGCACCCCATGCCAGTACTCTTGCCTGGAAGATCCCATGGATGGTGGAGCCTGGTAGGCTGCAGTCCATGGCGTCGCTAAGAGTTGGATACGACTGAGTGACTTCACTTTCACTTTTCACTTTCATGCACTGGAGAAGGAAATGGCAACTCCCTCCAGTGTCCTTGCCTGGAGAATCCCAGGGACGGGGGAGCCTGGTGGGCTGCTGTCTATGGGGTCACAAAGAGTCGGACACGACTGAAGCGACTTAGCAGCAGCAGCAGCAGTGGGTGGGCTACAGTCCATGGGGTTGCGAAAGAGTCAGACACAACTCAATGACTGAACAACAACAACAAAATGCCTTCAACATTTTAGAAATGATATAAAAAGCCAAAATAGATATATTTTTCTCTATACACTAAATATGATATTTGGTATATAGTAAGAATTCACTATGTATTTGCTGAATAAATAAAAAATGGAATGATCAAATACACACTCCTAAAATTAGCAAAAGGATAGATTAAACTTGTGTTTTTTCTCCAAAAACATATGTTTTTGCCAAGTCCACTTCCAATTTCAGGACTGCACTAACTTAGGCTTAATTTCTAGGTAAATACACTCTGATAAAGACTGTCATACTAGTTTTCTTCATCTCTAGTTCCATATTACATTAGACATTTGTACTCTGTAATATTGATTTCCAAGGCAATTTCAATCGTGACAGATGGAGGAAGATGGCCTACTACCTTTTGAAAGTGATGCAAAGTACGCGGGAGCTATAGGTTTACAATTACGTGGATTTCCAGAGGAATATAAACAGAGAATGGGTAAGAACAGCGCAGGCATGGCCTGTGAAGAGGCAAATTATTCATAGATGTGTCCTTATCACAAGCTGGCATGATAACTTGATCCTTTTAAAGACTCACCCTTTTATCCGTAATTCTAAATCTAAGAATCTATCTTACAGAGATTCAGAGATGTGGAAAAAGATTTGTATGTGAAAATGTTCATCTCAGGCATAGCTGAACTGCCAGATCATCAGAAACAATATAAAATGTCCAACAAGAGGGAGTTTGTAGAAGATGTTATTGTTCAGTCAAGCTATGGAAAACTACACAGCTATTAACATTCATATCCTTAAAGAATATTTAATACTATAGATAAAGAATCATATAAGAGAATGAGGTTCATGTAATCAAATATGACCAGACAGGAAAGTCAATTTCATATTTTCTAGTAGAACTTAAAATCCTTGTGGCACCTGTGAAACACTATTCTGCTAAAAATGAGTTCTCTTTTCCCCTCTGGAAAGCCTACTGCAGGCAAACATGGAGACAGGTGCACAAAGCTTACTTTGCACCCACTGCCGAGGAACAAAAGTTGGCAATGTGGTTAGTATTAACCTCCAGGGTCAAAGCCCCTAAGCCCTGGGCTATGTTAGAAGATTTGCAAAACTTGCGGAACACACACCTCTAAACGGGACTGTGGATTCCTGCACGAGGACCCAGGATAGAACCGCTGGGTTAGGTGGTGATCCGTGTCCATCTCGGCAGTTTTCCAGGAGGCAAGGTGTGTCCTCAAACCCACAAACTGTAACTGAGTGGGAGGGCTCCACAGAACTTGTAATTGTTAATCAGAAAAAGGAGTGGATTTTAATGCGGAAATAGTCATTTGTCTGGAGGACAAAACAGCCTCTAAGCTAGTTCCTGAGGGTCAAGGAAACCAACCACTTAGGAGATGAGACGGAAGCTGAGGTGGGTGGTAAAGCAGAAGATGGTTTGAATTCTATGAGCCTGAGGCTCTGCTTTAACTATCTGTGGATAAAGATGGGACTTTACTATCAAAGTTTCCTCTTACACAGAGCTAGAATATGCAGAAACAGGAGGGCAGGTTCCTTGCAAATGACTTTTACATGTTCATAAATTCTGCAGTTTCTTCTTTCTAATCACCCTTTGTAATGATAATTACTTAAACACATAGCTTGAAACTATAATGCAAATGTTAGCACCATCACTCCTACAGGAAATATCTATTATTACATATTTCTTCTCCTTTCATGCATGTTTAGCTGAAGTCCTTTTGTATATAAAGAGTATTTCTATTTTTCAGTCAACATCATAAACCTTTTCCATGTTATGATCATCTTCAAAATCACTTTTAATGACTTTAGAATTCATGCAGGAGATGTGTCTCGCTCTCTTAGCTTCTAAAATGTTTCCATTTTCCACAATTACAAGAGAAACTACAACAAACATTCCATGTATAAATGGTTTTCTTTTTGTGCTATCTCCTTCAGGTAAATTCCCAGGAGTGAGACCCTTAAGTCACCAGATATTCATGCCTTTATTGATTTGGGGATTGCTGTCAAACTGCTTTCTAAAAATTTTACAGTGATTTACAACACAACCAAATACATACCAGAGTGTATCTTTGCCAGCCCAAAATATTATTTTCATTGAGTGTCTCCAATGTAGTAGATAAAAAGTCATAGCTTCTTCCATCAGCATCTGTTTGATTCCACTGAAAGTCACCTATTTCGATAGGTTCATCAGCTCCACTCTTCCAAACTGTTTATTTTTCCCACTCATCTACTATTTATCAACCTAGATAAGCTCTTTGTATAACAAACATTAGTACTTGATCACACCTGCAGTCAATATATTAATACTTCCCACTCTGGCTACATTTTGTTCTCACACCAGACGATTTCACTTTTATGACTTCAATTGATTGCTTCTCATCCTTGAAAGTCATCCATCCTCCAGGGGCCTCGTGAATATCACATTGTTTTCTTGCAGTTTTTCTAATGTTTAATTGTTGGTGTTCACTATTTAATCATCTGGAATTTGTGTATATCTTATCAGGTGTCACCCCAAACGAATGCTTTCCAAATTTCAAACCAGCAAAGCCACCAGTATTGTTAAATAATTTCACTCAGATTGATCTGTGTTACTTTCCTTGTCATCAGTTCAGTTCAGTTGCTCAGTTGTGTCTGACTCTTTGTGATCCCATGAATTGCAGCATGCCAGGCCTCCCTGTCCATCACCAACTCCCAGAGTTCTCTCAGGCTCATGCCCATCGAGTCAGTGATGCCATCCAGCCATCTCATCCTCTGTTATCCCCTTCTCCTCCTGCCCCCAATCTCTCCCAGCAACAGAGTCTTTTCCAATGAGTCAACTCTTCACATGAGGGGGCCAAAGTACTGGAGTTTCAGCTTTAGCATCATTCCTTCCAAAGAAATCCCAGGGCCAATCTTCAGAATATACTGGTTGGATCTCCTTGCAGTCCAAGGGACCTTCAAGTGTCTTCTCCAACACCACAGTTCAAAAGCATCAATTCTTTGGCACTCAGCTTTCTTCACAGTCCAACTCTCACATCTATACATGACCACTGGAAAAACCATAGCCTTGACTAGACAGACCTTATTCGGCAAAGTAATGTCTCTGCTTTTGAATATGCTATCTAGGCTGGTCATAACTTTTCTTCCAAGGAGTAAGCATCTTTTAATTTCATGGCTGCATACATGCACATTAAAGCCAAATGTGGGGGAACTTCCGTGGTGGTCCAGTGGTTAAGAATCCACCTGGCAATGTAGGGAAGACGGTTCAATCTCTGGATGCAGAACTAATGTATCATAGCAACCAAGCCTGCTGGCTGCAACTACTGAGGCCCGAATGCACTGGGGCCCAAGTGCCGCAATGAAAGAGCCCACATGCTGCTTAACTCAATAATTTTTTTTAAAAAAAAGGTCAAGTGTAGGGTGGGGAGAGGATGTGTTTGGAACACGGTCTACTTCTCATTAAGTCCTTTTATAAATGTTAGCATCTCTCTCCTACGTTAAGGATAAAAATAAAAAGGGTTTTCTTTCCCACCTACTTTTGGGAGCTGGGTGTGTACAGCGAAGAGGGCTGCAACAAAAACCCAAGGGAGGGAACCCACAGGGAGTCCTCTGGCAATCTAAAGGGACAGGTCAGAAAACCAGGAAACCACTTTCCCAACAGAAGTGTCCCATGTGGTCACACCTCCCTTCAAACTTCCAGGGCCACTCCCTTTTATAAACGCAGTCTACTGGACATGCAGAGTATCATCTCCTTTCCAGATTCTTCCACAACCTTGTGGAAGTACAGGTGTCCCTTGGTATATGCAAGGGATTGGTTCCAGGACTCCCTTGGGTACCAAAAGGCACGGGTGCTCAAGTCCCTTAAGTAAAATGATGTGGTATCTGCATTTAACCTACTACGCACATGCTCCCAGGTGGCACTAGTGGTAAAGAACCCACCCGGCCAATGCAAGAGATGTAAGAGAGGTGGGCTGGATCCCTGGGTCTGGAAGATCCCCTGGAGGAGGAAATGGTAACCCACTCCAGTATTCTTGCCTGGAGAATTTCATGGGCAGAGGAGCCTGGAGGGCTACAGTCCCTAGGGTCACCAAGAGTCAGACACAACTGAGAGACTAACAATTTCCTTTCATACCATTTTTTTAAAGGTCCCTTAAAGATTAAGTCAGAAAGAGAAAAACAAATATTGTAAATCAACACACATACGTGGAATTGAGTGCATTTTTCTTAAAGCGACATCAGAATGTCTTATCATTCTGGAATTGGTGCCACATCCACCCAGCATCCACCACACAGGGAGAAGCGGTGGGGAGAGAAAAGGAATCCACCAGACCACAAACCTTCACCCAGCGCTGAAGGGCTCAGCCCAAAACACGCCTGGTTCTCGCTAAAATGGGGAGCCGGGTGGTGCGGTGTGAGGACGCGCTGCTGTCTGCCCTCTTCTTAGGACTGAAGGCAGGACGGCCCAGCCCTGACCCAACCTCCCTGCTCTTTTAATACATCTCTCCTCCAGTTTCACAAGTGGAGTCTGTGGTATCTGACACAAGCGGTGTCTGAAAATACCAGATCTAGTTCCTAGTCTAAATCTCTCATCCTGGCCACTCAGCTCAAGGGATGGTACCCACTCAGGTGGATGAACATCCTCAGGTGTTCTCTGCTCACGTCTTTTCAGACGACATTATCCTTTTAGGAGGAAGAAATCAAACTCCTGGATTCTCGCAGAAAAGCCGACAAAGGGCTGCCTGCGAGGAATGCTGACTCGTGTCTCTTCTAACAAACCAGTTGTTTTCTTATTTCATAGAAAATGAAAATAGTTACCTGGAAAGAAGAAATAATGGTACTCGCCTAAGAGAGGAGGACCCTCAAAAAAATCTAGGAAGATTACTTTTATTGTATTCTCAAATGAGAGTTTTCCTTACAGAATGCAGAAAAAATAAAGTGTTAAGTTCGCTCACTCCTACCTGATTCTTTGTGATGCTATGGACCGTAGCCCACCAGTCTTCTCTCTGTTCTTCAGATTATTCAGGCAAGAATACTGGAGTGGGTTGCCATTCCCTTCTCCAGGAGATCTTCCCAATTCGGGGATCAAACCCAAGTCTCCTGCATTGCAGGCAGATTCTTTACCTAAAACACTATTTTCATTGTATTTCCAAATGGGAGCTTTCCTTATAGATGGCAGACCATCGTAGCAAACAGCAATTAAGCAAATTCTAAACCCTCTTCTGGAAGCTATTTGCCACTTTGCCTAACTGATCACGACTAAATGTAATTTAGATCCCTCCCCCTAACACCACCTCTCTCCAGGCTCAAGGTTTCACCACAAAAGTAAGCAGAATGAAGTTTATTAATCAGTAAGATTAATTCTGAAATAAGACTCCCCAGTCTGTCTCTTGTCAAGTTTGGGGAGAATGACCAGGAAGACTTGTGCCCCTCCCCACCTGCCTAGCAGACTGTTTTCCGACAGGAATGTTTTTTTCTTGGGCAACAAATGCATTTCCTGTTCTAGATCTCTTCTCCCCATGTGATGTTTCTCTGCAATGCTCCGTAAATAAACACAGTCTTTGTTAAACCTGTTACAAGATGAACTACCCCATGCCTGTAAAAAGCTGATGTGTTTCATGAAAATAAAGCTTTACCTCCGTAGTTAAGCTGAATAGTAGCTACTTGTCCTCTGCCTTACAGTGAGTGCTGCTAGCTCAGAAATGCTTTCATTACGATAGTTTGGAAGCTGGCAGACGGCCACAGGCACGGGGCTAAGGAAGCCAGCATCCGCCTCATGGACTCCGAGTCCTAGAAAGCAGAGTATCTCACAGACAAGCCCAGCTCACGAGGGGTCTGTACACACACATTCCCACAGAAAGGACTATGCCGCAAGGATGAGGTTCCTAAGCGGCCTCCAAGTTCTTTTGGTTTGTGGTGTCTCGGAAGAATCCAGTCAGGCCAGGCAGGTCTGGGGATGACACCCAGCCCAGGACATGCCCCTAGCAGCTCACAGGCCTCACCCCAGACTTGCATGCTTGACAAAGGCATCAGGGCAGGGCAGGGGGGAAGTCGACCCTGGCTCCTACCCCACTGGACCTCAGATTCTCATAATATGCGATGGAGGCAGGAACATCTTATTCAGAGCATCAGTGCAGAGGGAAAATGTGACGACATTCCCTACAAGAAATTGCTGATCTGATACCCCAGAGTGGCTCTTTGAAACAGCTGTTGTTGTTAAGTCACTCAGTTGTGTCCAACTCTTTGCAACCCCATGGACCACAGCATGCCAAGCTTCCCTGTCTTTCACTATCTCCCAGAGGTTGCTCATAGCCAGTGAGTCAGTGATGCCATCCAACTATCTCATCCTCTGTCGCCGCCTTCTCCTGACCTCAATCTTTCCCAGCATCAGGGTCTTTTCCAATAAGTTGGCTCTTCACATCAGTTCAGTTCAGTTGCTCAGTTGTGATGACTCTTTGCAACGCCATGGACTGCAGCACGCCAAGCTTCCCTGTCCATCACCAACTCCCAGAGTTTACTCAAACTCATGTCCATCGAATCGGTGATGCTATCCAAACATTTTGTCCTCTGTCGCCCCCTCTCCTCCTGCCTTCAATCTTTCCCAGCATCAGGGTCTTTTCCAATGAGTCAGCTCTTCGCATCAGATGGCCAAAGTATTGGAGTTTCCACTTTAGCTTCAGTCTTTCCAATGAATATTCAGGACTGATTTCCTTTATGATTGGCTGGTGTGATCTCCATGCAGTCCAAGGGACTCTCAAGAGTCTTCTCCAGCACCAAATTCAACCTTGTCTCAATACCCTCAACACCAAGGTCCTCCCTTCCCAAGGGATCCAGGCAAATGGACACCAGCAGCCTCAGAAAATGTCAAGAGCTCCTTACAGAGTCAGTGGCTAACAGGCTCAGATGTTCTGACTCCATGGCTGAGAGCTGGGTTCAGGAGCCAGGATGCCTGGTTCAACTTCAGCTACGTCTCCTATTAGTTGTGTGACTCTGGGTAAGGAACTCTACATGACTCTCAGTTGAACTGTCAATAAAATGGACTCAGCGACAACATCCACCTGGTAAGTTCACGGTGAGAACTATGTGCTTTGGGAAGCATGAGCTCCTGGGATGTATCCAGCCCCGCCCCGCCAGCTCTCCACACACAATAGCGCCTCCCTCTGCAGAAGCACCTCTTCTGGTCCTGAGGTTTGTTTCTGTGTTCACCTGTTGTTGTTACTGTTATTCGGCATTTTTCACTCTACCCATCTCTTTCCATTTAAACAGGGACTGAAGTTCGAGACATATTTGCAACTTAACAAAAACCACAGCAAAAAAGCAAACAAAGATGCTAAATAGCACTCATCTGGAGGGGGAAGGACTCTGTTCCATGGCCAGTGAAAGCAGTTGTTTCATATAAGTCTTCCTTAGGCTATTTCCAGATTAGCTGGCTCACCGATAAATGCACTTGATATTCTGTAAACAAATTTGTCAGAGAGATTTCCCAGATAAAGGGCAGAGTTCCAGGGCCAGGCAGCAGATGCAACAACTGCAGACCTCAGCACCACCACCGCTGCTGGCCCAGCCAGCCTCCAGCTGACGATGCAATTGCTGGGCTTCCTACCTGCTGCCTGCCCTTCCTCCTGGCTGCTCTACCTGCTCAGCTGGGGCGGGTCCTTGCAGATGTCCGGTCTAGCCGGCTGCCAGCTAGGGCCACAGGACGCGTCAGCCTCAGCATGCGTTTCTCTGAGCTGGCCTGAGTTTGGGTCACGTGAGTGCAAGAGAGCGAAAGAGACCTGAGACTGTGGGATGCAGGTGGTCACCCATTTACTCCAGCAGCATCTCGTGGGCCAACTCAACACGCAACGTGCCTGACTTCCCTCTACTTCACAGATGTGGACATGGAGTTTGGACACTCAGGGAGCTCTCTGAGGTCCAGGTCATAAGTGACAGGAGGAAGATTCAAAACAGAACTTGTTTAAAAATTCCACACTTCCCTGTGTGGGGAAATCACAGAATTACCCTCTGATGTCAAAAGCCCAGAAGTTTGGCATAAAACGAGTCCTAGAGTAGCACTTCCCAAACCTTAAGTGTTAATTGCTCAGTCATATCTGAACCAACTCTTCTGGAACCCATGGACTGTAGCCTGCCAAGCTCCTCTGTCCACGGAATTCTCCAGGTAAGAAAACTGGAGTGGGTTGCCATTTCCTTCTCCAGGGAAATCGTCCCAACCCAGAGATCAAACCCAGGTCTCTCGTGTGGCAGGTAGATTCTCAAAGCCAGGGAAGTTCTCAAAGCCAGCCACTTCTGCAGTGAGCAGGATTCAAACCTACACCAGAAGATCCCATAGAATTTCAACTCCAACGCCTTAACCACTGAGCCATCCCAAACTATAACGTGCTTACAAGTCACCTGTGAGCCTGAGATGCAGACACTGATTCTAGGGGTCAGAGGTGAGGGCCTAAGCGTGTCCATCTCTAAAGGAGTCCCCCGTTTGGGGACCACACTTCTGAACAGCAGGACCCTTAGCAGCAGGCACTGAGCTTTCTTAAGCAGACACCACCAACGTTTAAGACACTTTGAGCGTGCATCCCCCAACACATGTGCACTCAGTTATTTATAAATTGTACATACCTGTATTCTGACCAGTAACTAAGATAACATCATATCCAGTTAGGACAAGATACAGTGTTACAATCACAGCTCTAAATCCACATTTAAATAATCTTGGTGATGCTGAATTTCTGTCCAGCTTCTTGTCATCCACACCCCCCTCCTCCCACCCCCTGCCACTGGCTAAGAAAACTCTCATATGAGGAACAGGAGAAACCACATCAATGCTGCCACTTTCTTGTATTCATTGTATTCAGAACAAGCACTTTCCCTTGTTACTATGATAGTCAGTTTCTGTTTTTTAAGCCACCTATCTATTTTATAAAGGTTAATTTAGGGTGGCTCAGACGGTAAAGAACCTGCCTGCAATGCAGGAGACCTGGGTTCTATCCCTGAGTTGGGAAGATACCCTGGAAAAGGAAACCGCTTCCCACTCCAGTATTTTTGCCTGGAGAATTCCACGGACAGACGAGCCTGGCAGGCTACAGTCCACAGGGTCACAAAGAGTCGAACACAACTGAGCACATGTAGATAATGTCTGTGTACATACACACATAGACACATGTATATGCAAGTGTGGGTATATATATACACACATAGACATGTGTATGTATGTATGTGCGTATGTGTGTGTGTATATACACTCATGTATACTTATGTGTGTGTGTATATATATATATATATATATATATATATATATATACACGCAGACACAAATACAAATGAGAGTGTTTCTGAAACAAGTACTCTAATTTCCTTTCTTGGTGGATCAGATTCCCCAAAGCACACTCAGTCATTCAAGATGAATTCCATCAATGTCAAGGCACAAAAGCATGTGCTAACACGATGGCATTTAAAAACACAGTTTAGACTCTCAGCATTATTAGCCCTGCATTTAAACTATGCAAACATTAATGGGCTTTTTTATTCCTGGAGGTCCACTCCAGACACATTTCCTCAGTTTTCTCTACTTCCTATACCAACATAGGGAGAAATTTTCTCTAGAATAGGAATATACCTCACTGCTGAGACGCAGGAAAAAACACAGCATAGAAACAGCCCTCAGAGACACCTCACAGCTCTCATGGAACAAACAAGCTTCAGGCAAGAATAAGCTTTCATCCTTTTCAGAAGACATTTTAACTTGCAAATAAATGATCATCCGAATTTAATAGCGATATTCCACTCCTCTTTGGCAACTTAGAGACATACTCAACTGCACACAAAAAGGGGAAATTTTCACCCAGAAATAAATGAAACTGTGGTAAACAGGTAACTGAATATTCTGAATACAAATATCAAGGTAAATCTTCTCTTCCCAGTGGTCTCATATGAATAGAAAACAAGTATCTGTAATAAGGAGAGGTATGATAATGAAATTTTAACACCCAGCAGGAGGCTTTAATTTTAATGAATCTGAGTTTTTGCTGTAAAATGAATCAACTGTCTAAAGACCGACCTCTGGGATGGTTCAGAGGCATCCTTTAAAAAACTGCAGCAGAAAGAATAAAAGTTCTCTATAGCAAAATTAAGCTTCATTTTCACAAGTCTCTTCCTCCTCCTACTGCTTGACATGTTAATGTTAAGCATACCCTCTGGGCAATTTCTGTTTGGAACACTGTTCTTCTAAACAGAACTGATCACAATCCACTGCTCTTGGGCATTCTGCACAATATTGCAAGGTTCCAGCCTGAATGCAGAGAGGGGGGTCCCTGGTGAGCCCGACAGGAGCACCTGGCCAGGGAGCGGGCTCTAGCCAATGAGCAAGCGAGTCCTCTCTCCTGAGCTCGTGGCCAAGACAAGACCCACACACTTTCCCTGCTGAAGCTGGACTCTAAGAAAACAAGCACTGGTGCATTCCAGCCATGTCCAAAACCATCAGACAGGGTCCTGTACGAGGAGTCGGGGGGCGGACTCGCCCTGTCCTAATGTTGGACTGTTACAGGCTGGAAGTTACATTTCTGTCTGCCTCTGGGTCTGGGGTTTGCAGATTCATTATAAGACCTCCTTCACATCCCTTCTTTGTCTGCAGGGACGGTCAGAGTGTAAAAGTGAAAGTGTTAGTCATTCAGTGGTCTCCGACTCTCTTCGATCCCTGGACTATATATAGCCCACCAGACTCCTCTGTCCACGGAATTCTCCAGGCAAGAATACTGGAGTGGGCTGCCACTTCCTTCTCCGGAGGATCTTTCCAACTCAGGGATCGAGCTCAGGTTTCCCGCATTGCAGGCAGATTCTTTACTGTCTGGGTCACCAGGGAAGCCCAGAGACTGTCAAACCTTCACCCAAATCTTACACCAGCAGGCAGGTGGCTATGTTCAGACTCTGGCCAAAATCCCTTGCCTGGAGGGTGTTCTTCCAATAGGCTCCTGTGGCCAGGAGGGGGATGCTGTTCTGTCCCTAGTGTTGGCTTCAACAACCACAGAAAGAATTATTCCCCAGATGATTTTTTTTTTAAACACCTGAAGTTTCTATAGAGTGCATCCTCCTGGTTTTCTCCATATCTCTACCCAGCCCAATCCTGGGACTCAGGATCCAAATACAATGAGCTGACAGCAGCTGCCCTGAAGCCCTGGTGATAATCCAGGCCTGCAAGCTGCCTCCTGAATCTGGAGGAGTAGAGATGGGCTGAGGGGTGGCGCAGACGGGTGAAGATTTCTGATGCAGAAAAACTCAGGGAGGGATTCACGAAGGGCCGAGAACCTGAGGTGGATTTTGTAAGAGAAAACCCGAAGGCATAGAGGAGAGAGCGAATGGATTCCAGACTGAAGGACATGGTGAGCAGGAAGGGAAAGGCATGTCTGGAGANTGGCGCAGACGGGTGAAGATTTCTGATGCAGAAAAACTCAGGGAGGGATTCACGAAGGGCCGAGAACCTGAGGTGGATTTTGTAAGAGAAAACCCGAAGGCATAGAGGAGAGAGCGAATGGATTCCAGACTGAAGGACATGGTGAGCAGGAAGGGAAAGGCATGTCTGGAGAACCGGCAGGGACACGTGGCTGGAGCGAAGGGTTCATGGAGGGAAACTGAGAATAGCTTTTTTTTTTTTTAATTGGAGGCTAACTACCTTACAATACTGTAGTGTTTTCTGCCATACATTGACATGAATCAGCCATGGGTGTACATGGATCCCCCGTCCTGAAACCCCCTCCCACCTCCCTCCCCAACCCATCCCTCTGGGTTGTCCTAGTGCACCAGCTTTGAGTGCCCTCTTTCATGCATCAAACTTGGACTGGTCATCTATTTCACATATGGTAATATACATGTTTCAATAGCTTCTGTCGACAGAATCTGCACTGGTTGGTCCCCAAGACAGGTCCGGCGTGGCTCTCACTCCATCAGCCTGCGTTGCTGGCAGTGCGACTGCTCAGCTGAGCTCCTGTCTCCTCTGAGTTCAGCACATCCTGCCTGCTGGCTTTCTTGCCCTAGCTTTGTGTCGAGTTTGCTTTTCAGTACAGCTGTCTGCTTGGAGCAGATTCCTCTGTGGCTCCAGACCAAGCGGGCTCTTCTGAACTTCGGCCGCGTTTCTGCCCGTTCAGCTTTCCCAACAAGCTGCACTGAGAATCGAGAATGTCTCCCTCCTGGGGAGCCAGCTGTCTGCTTTTTCACTGACCTAATGCTCTCTCTGGATCTATGGAATGACTGTCATAAACTCTGAGAGCACATTTTCCTTTTCGCTCAATGTGGACGAACGAGAGGAGTTTATAGAAGACAAACAAAATGTTCTCTCCGGAAATACATGCTTCCGCGCAATCGTCCGATACATGTGTGTTGACAGTGCACTTTGTTACGGGTCTGTGCTAGACACCGGACGCACTAGTGGTGGTCTCCAACACATGCTAAGTGATCATCAAACAATTTATCTTACAGATTAACTAATAAAAACAAGCTTGTTGCCAAAAAATAAAAAAGAAAAGCCAAAAAAGAAAAGAGGCTAATAGTGAAAATTCACCGACACCATCCCACTCCCCACTTAGCCTCCAATCCCCTTTTGTTCAAAATCATCTTTTTTAAAATATCCTTATGGGCATTTGATTCTGGACCTTGTAAATTTTTCTAGTGAATACGAGAAATGCAGGCCATTCATCCAGATCAGAGAATATCCACTTTGCCAACAACTGACATTTGGGGTCAGAAAATTCTTTATGGGGGACTGTCCCGTGCATTACAGAGTGATCGATAGCTGCCCTAGCTAGTACACACTAGAGGTCAAGAAGCAGGGGTGACAACCAAAAACGTCCCCAGATGGTGGCAAACAGTCTCCAGGAAAGACAGCAAAACCACCTCCATCAAGATCTAGCCCATTCAGGCCAATCTAATTCTTTCATCAACAGCTAAGCAACTGGAAGGGACTAGAATGTCGTGAAATGGTAACTCATAGGAAAGCTTACTGGAAGACTCTTCTGACTAATTTTCTTTTAAACTCAATGATCACATCCCCCATTACTGAAAATGTTTCCAAAATATCCGTATCTCTTCCTGCCATACTAGTTGCTATTATCTGAGTATAATTCACTTCTTTCGACTATTGGAGTTCTTAGAACACCTGAAGTTATTTTTCAGTACAGCAACTATTGTTAAGTGGTACTGCAGATATAAAATTCTAACATCAGACCAATACTGATCAGCCCCCAAATATACTCACTGCAAGTGACCTAGAAAGGATGCAGAGCACGCGGTCTGGGAGCTCCACACCGCCGTGCCTCCCTGGTGATCTTCCCTTAAATCATTCTTTTGACACTGTTTACTTACTAGGCCATCTCATTAGACTGTAAATTCTTAGGAGGCAAAAACCTAATTTTACTCCTTTTGTGTTCTCAGCATTGAGCATAGTAAATATTACAAGTCAGATGTTTGATAAACATTTATGCACCTAAACTAAAGAGAGTATGTACTAAGAAAAACAAACAAAACATGGAACCATGGCATGCATGAAGAGCCCTGTATTTCTGCTAAGGAACCCGGGTGTTAGCCTGTAAGTAAAGACCAACAAAGGCCTGTACAGTCAAAGCTACGGTTTCTCCAGTAGTCATGTATGAATGTGAGAGCTGAACCATAAAGAAGGCTGAGGGATGCAAACTGATGCTTTCAAACTGTGGCGCTGGAGGAGACTCCGGAGAGTCCCCTGGACTACAAGGAGATCAAACTAGTCAATCCTAGAGGAAATCAACCCTGAATATTCATTGGAAGGACTGATGCTGAAGCTGAAACTCCAATACTTTGGCCATCTGATGTGAAGGGCTGACTCACTGGAAAAGACCCCGATGCTGGAAAAGATTGAAGGCAGGAGAAAAAGGGTATGGCCGAGGATGAGATGGCTGGATGACATCATCTATTCACTGGACATGAGTCTGAGCAAACTCTGGGAGATGGTGAAGGACAGGGAAGCCTGAGATGCTGCAGTCCATGGAGTCTCAAAGAGTTGGATACAACTGAATAACTGAACAATAGCAACAAAGAAACTAACATTGTAAATCAACATCATAAATCAACTATACTTCAATTTCCAAAAGAGCATAAAGAGGAATCCAACTTATGAGGAGCTCTACCACAAAGCCAAGGCTTCCACTGAGTAACATATGCCACGAATAAAGGTTTCTTTCTTTCTAGTTTCTTAAACAAAGCGTGGTCTTACCATGGTCTCTCAATATCTCTCTGCTGTAGAAAGAAGGAGTGCATGAGTCTTCCTTTCCTTGAAATGAGATGAAAGAGAAAGGACTCCTCCTTCCAGAGCCACAAGCTTCCAAGTTGCCTTGTTCATTCTATAAACATTCACCGAGCACCCAGCACGTGTCAGGCGTTCAGTGGTTCAGGTGCCAGGAAAATAGCAGTGCATAAACAGGCTGCCAGCCCTCATGGAGCGCACATTCTGTTGACAAGCTGGACCTACAGGAGCTAGATTACAAAATGCACAGACCTCCCTCCCTCTCCCAATTGCCAAGGCTGCTCCTCAAGCCACAGAGAATGACAACTACTTCTGCAAAGGCCGTTCTGCCTCTCCTGGCATCTAGAGGAATGTCCCATCCTAGCATCTGGACACTAAGCACACACAGCATTTCTAATAATCAAGAGGCTAAGTACAATGAATAACGACCATAAAACGACTATGGAGATGAATTAAACACAAAGTTCTTTTCAGGCAAAAGCAGATCTTGAAAAGCCATTTAATTCATTCTCCTATCATTGAAAGTGAAAGCATTAGTCGCTCACTTGTGTCTCTTTGCCACCCCATGGACTATAGCCCACCAGGCTCCTCTGTCCATGGGATCCTCCAGGCAAGAATACTGGAGGGGGTTGCCATGCCCTTCTCCAGGGGATCTTCCTGAGCCAGGGATGGAATCCAGATCTCTCGCACTGCAGGCGGATTCTTTACCATCTGAGCCACCAGGGACATCCTCTGCTTCTCCCGGCATCTAGACAAAAGTCTCCATCTTAGCACATGGACACTAAATACACACAGCTTTTCTAACAATCAGGATGCTAAATACAAAGAATAACAACCACAAAAATATGAGGATGAATTAAACACAAAGTCCTTTACAGGCAAAAGGAGATCTTAAAAAGCCATTGAATTCAAGCTCCTATTATTGAACAGAACCAAGCTAAACCTTCAAAAGAAGAGCTAGACATGGATCTCCATGTGACCTTTTAAGACAAAGTCCTGACTTCTGCCCCACTGCCAACTGGCTGAGGTCCGCACAGGTTGTCGGTGTTTCTGACAGGAGGGAAGATGGGGCTTGAAATCCACATTGTATGAAAAATGTGCAAGCTAAAGCAACGTCATAAAACGTTTGAATAACCCATTCATTTTTAATCCTTCTGTAATTTCCATGATCGTTTTAAAAGTGATGAACTCATCTGACAGAAAGTGAGGGATGCAGGAACTTTTCCAGGATTCCTATTGTAATTCATCACAAACTGGACGCCTGTTCAAATATTACACAGTTCCCTGCTATCTGTCTCTAATAGCAGGAGCGAAGGCACCGCATTTGCCTACTGGCGGGCTTACCCATTAATTACCAAAGATGGCACACTGCCAGTGAGATCCAGGCCCCTCTGAGCGTGCCCCGATGACCTAGTTTAATCAAATCTGGCCTCGAATCCAACAGAACACAGATTTAATTCCTAGCTAGAGGGCTGGATGACAGCATGTATCTAACAGTTTGAGAGAGCAGTGCATGGAAAACTGAGCGGTCTTATGCACCATTTAAAACAGACAACAGAAAAGACTAAGGGATTTCTTATCATCTTGATGGGACTGTCCACATTTCTATTGACTCTGCCCCCCCTCACCCACAAACACCAATTTCCTAACATTCTGGGCTCTGGGCCTGCAGATTTAAATATTGAAATATGGTTGGTCTCTACTCCTATGTTTTCTCCCTAAGGAAAAGATGGATTGGGAAAAAGATTAACCTCAGTATCCCTGAAATAATGGATCTTAATACCCTGGTGCTTCTAATCTATTCCTGAGGATCGTTTTAATGCAGAAAATAAAATACATGCACTGCCAAGTTTCTTTACATATTCAAAATCTGAGTGTATTTCAGTCCTATTTGACATTTACATATTTCAGACTCACAGGACTTTCTTTGGTGGGGAAAAAAAAAAGACATTAAGTCTTTAAAAATCGCTAAGGTCTTTAGGAAACAAATTATAACCAACAATTCCTCATATCTCACTATATGGTGCAAGTACTCTTTTCCCTTTGGCCAAGCTGTGCGGTTTATGGGATCTCAGTCCCCCAACCAGGGATCGAACCCAGGCCCCCGGCTATGGAAGCTCAGAGCACTAACCAAGAGACCATGAGGGAAGTCCCGCAAGTTTTTGTATCTAGGATCCCTCTGGCCTTGTTCCGTTGGTGCCTGCTGACGATAGAATGATGTGCTCCATTTTCAGGCAGTTCTATCTATGACACTATCAAGCTTCGTACAACGAGGGATACAGAATTCCGGATACAAAAAAGAACTTCAGGAGGGAACCCAGTCCCATGTCCAGGCAGGCAGTAGAGGCCAGTAGTTAAGGGCGCAGCTGACTGCAAGATCCACCTTTAACCTTCACCACTTCTGAGCTGGAAAATGAGGGTGTCAGCAGCACCTACCTTATACAGTGTTCAATAAACAAATAAGACAATGAGCACAGAAAAGCCTGGTAGGCTACAGTCTAAGGGGTGGCAAAGAGTTGGACATGACTTAGGGACTGAGCGTGCACACGCAAATACACACACACACGGGCGCACACAGCACTGAAGCAAGTGAGCACTCACCAAAATGGTAGACAGAATCAGCATTTCAACACTGTAAAGTCACATCACTCCATTTAGCAACGTGCTATGTACATGGTGCTATGCACCTAACCTAAAACCTTCTACCATATGATAACCCACTAACCCTGCCATTTAAAAAGCTACTGTTTATGTCCACATCTCTCCTGCTGCAGTTGGACCTACCTCCTTACATAATCAGCAAGGATTTCTTATTAAAATAATCAAGGCAATTATTTGGATCACAGAGTGATAAAATTTGTCAACTCCAAATTTATGAAGATTAATGATAATGAGAGTGCTGGATTGTTCTTAAATATCATTGTTTCATTTTAACATTTATGAAGCTGTTGTTTTCACAGACCTTTCCTAGTAGTAAATATCATTCTCCCTATGAAAATGAAAGCATTAGTCGTTAAGTCATGTCCAATTCTTTGTGACCCCATGAAGTTAGCCCACCAGGCTCCTCTGTCAATGGGATTCTCCAGGCCAAAATACTGGAGTGGGTTGCCATTCCCTTCTCCAGAGGATCTTCCCAACTCCAGGATAGAACCCAGGTCTCCTGTATTGCAGGCAGGTTCTTTACCATCTGAGCTCAGTGGAACAAGAAATTATTAGCTCAAAGTCACAGGTACCAAATATTAGACCCAAAACATCATATTCTCATTCTTTCCTTGGTATTCCAAAGGAAAAGAAAAAAATCAAACATAATGTCTACAAAGTGAAACACACAGCTAAGCAATTATCTAGGGGGGAATTAGCACACATAAGACGCCCTAATCCTCTTTCCCCTTTTCCTTCTGCCGCTGAACTCATTAAAAAAAAAAAATCCACATCGTTTCTTTCTTCAATCATGTACATACGGTGGGAGCAGGGAAGGGAGGTTTCAGATATAAATACCACCAGGGCCTCTTTCCATAAATCACATGAACGGTTCTTTTAATTGATCACGTGTTCTTCTACCTTGTATTCAGAGGATCAACCCCCCTCCACTCCCCACCCGCCCCCCACAACACACAGGAAAGAAATGTGGGCCTTGGCAGGGGTAAGGGAAATAAACACCAATCTTCACTGGAATTACAGGTACTCTCTGAGGTCTCTTTTCCCCTAATATTTATTTTTATTTATTTCTTTGCTCCCAGTCTTAGTTGAGGCACGTGCGATCTTCCAACTTCACTATGACATGCTATGACATGCGGGGTCCTCTAGCTGTGTCGCGTGGGAGCTAGTTTCCCGACCAGAGATCAAACCCGGGCTCCCAGAACAGGGAACACAGAGTCTAAGCACTAGACCACCACGGAAGTCCTTCTGAGGTCTCTTTATTGTTATTCTCATGGTCAGCGGGTTTCCTCCAGGGGAGGAGCAGATGGATAACTGACACCATCACATGTGTTTATCGTTTCACAAAGAGAAGCCCTTTGGAGCTCCCTCTAATCAGTTCGGTCATCAGCACCCAAGAAAGGAAAAGCTTTTTCCCTGGCCACATATTTTGTGTTTATGGCCCAGCCTCGCTCCCATTTCCCAGTCCTTTCCTCTGTATGATTCATCAGCATCCCAGTGGCTGCCACCACCTGACCATGCCAACAGTCACCACGACCTCTACCCATGACCTCAGCTACCAAGAACACTAGCACCATCACCTATCTGTCCTTTTTTTAATCTCAGTTACATATCAGTTATCAGTCACACTCTCCACCCCCAGCCCTCTCTCTGGGCCCAACACTTTGCTGTATCTCTCTTACCCTGTATTTGTCAATCAAAAGCCACCCATTAACAACAACATAACAGAGAAGCACACATTCTCTATCACTAAGATGAGATAAAAACTCAGCAGTTAGGAAAAGCCAGCCATTAGGGACACGCCCAACATTTGGAAGGCAACTCCGTTTTCTTAGGGAAAAACTCAAGTTTCACTTCAGTTCAGTTCACTTCAGTCACTTAATCGTGTCCGACTCTTTGCGACCCCATGAATCGCAGCACGCCAGGCCTCCCTGTCCATCACCAACTCCCGGAGTTCACTCAATCTCATGTCCATCGAGTCGGTGACGCCATCCAACCATCTCATCCTCTGTCGTTCCCTTCTCCTGGCACCAATCCCTCCCAGCATCAGGGTCTTTTCCAATGAGTCAACTCGTCGCATGAAGTGGCCAGAGTATTGGAGTTTCAGCTTCAACATCAGTCTTTCCAATGAACAACCAGGACTGATCTCCTTTAGGATGGACTTATTGGATCTCTTTGCAGTCCAAGGACTCTCAAGAGTCTGCTCCAACACCACAGTTCAAAAGCATCAGTTCTTTGGTGCTCAGCTTTCTTCACAGTCCAACTCTCACATCCATACAGGACTACTGGAAAAACCACAGTCTGGACTAGACAGACCTTTGTTGGCAAAGTAGTATCTCTGCTTTTCGATATGCTATCTAGGTTGGTCGTAACTTTCCTTCCAAGGAGTAAGCATCTCTTAATCTCATGGCTGCAATCACCATCTGCAGTGATTTTGGAGCCCAAAAAAATAAAGTCTGACACTGTTTCCACTGTTTTCCCATCTATTTCCCATGAAGTGATGGGACCAGATTCCATGATCTTCGTTTTCTGAATGTTGGGCTTTAAGCCAACTTTTTCACTCTCTTCTTTCACTTTCATCAAGAAGCTTTTTAGTTCCTCTTCACTTTCTGCCCTAAGGGTGGTGTCATCTGCTTATCTGAGGTTATTGATATTTTTCCCGCCAAAACTCAAGTTTAAATAGTCCTTAAGAACAAGAATATTACAGAGATGATCATCTACTGAATAAAACCACCTTAGAAGTGCTTGAACTTTGAAGCACACATTCTCCATCACTAAATTGCATTCAGTTCAGTTCAGTCACCCAATCGTGTCCAACTCTTTGCGACCCCATGAATCGCAGCACGCCAGGCCTCTCTGTCCATCACCAACTCCCAGAGTTCACTCAGACTCATATTCATCAAGTCGGTAATGCCACCCAGCCATCTCATCCTCTGTCATCCCCTGCTCCTCCTGCCCCCAATCCCTCCCAGCATCAGAGTCTTTTCCAACTCTTCCCATGAGGTGGCCAAAGTACTGGAGTTTCAGCTTCAGCTGAAAACTAAAGAACATTCCTTCCAAACACCCAGGACTGATCTCATTTAGAATGGACTGGTTGGATCTCCTTGCAGTCCAAGGGACTCTCAAGAGTATTCTCCAACACCACAGTTCAAAAGCAGCAATTCTTCGGCACTCAGCTTTCCTCACAGTCCAACTCTCACATCCATACATGACCACAGGAAAAACCATAGCCTTGACTAGACGGACCTTTGTTGGCAAAGTAATGTCTCTTCTTTTGAATATGCTATCTAGGTTGGTCATAACTTTCCTTCCAAGGACTGCATTAACTTGGTCATTAATTTGGTTTAAAACATGGTTTAGGTTTTCCCTCCTGAGTTTTACGCCTAGAAAACTCAGGCCACCCCTCTAGCCTCCAAACCTACAGTAGCCACTCTCTCTGGTAAGTTTCTTTCAATCAATCCAAGTGTCCAGTCAAAGCCAAACCCCAACCTATTACTTCTTTCTGCTGTCTTCAAGGAGCAGAACTCAATAAAAAGCCTCCCTTCATTAGAATCTGTCCAGAGAACAAAACAACGGTTTACAGAGGGCTATAAACTGTACAAGGCCACCACATTCAAGGGGACGCCAATCACATCATTTAAAAAATTGTCTGTATTTTCATTGCAACTTTAATGACTTAAAGATGGGTAATTTATTTATATTACAAGTTCCCAGCATATGGCAATAACGTACCTCGTTCTAAAAATTAGTGCAGTCCAACCATTCTCCATCAGATGGAAGTAAAAGGTCCATGGAAGAGATGCTTCTGTCAAATTTGGACAAAACTGCCATATGGGCTAGAACAGCCCTCAGAAAAGCAACTCTCAAGTGTCTCAAATGTTTTAAACTTTCCGCAATCTTAGTGGTTCAGTAAAGCTTCTATGCGTCATTTAATGCACTCTGTTTGCATTTCATTAACTTTTTCCTTCCCAATCTGGTCTTTCTCTCTCAGGAAGCACATACTCTAATCAAAGCAAGCCCTTAAAAACGACTGCATCAACTTGTCCTATTTCTGCCAACCGATATTATTTAACACATGTTAACAACCACGCCACAACCTTTCGTCGCTGAAAAAGATTAATTACCCCTACGAAAGAGATGTCTTTATAGACACACTCCTCAAGTTTAAAATCGTTAACAAAACACGTTGCTTGAACTGGAGTTCCGATACATGCCTGAACATAATTCTCACATCTTAAAAAAAGCAAAACTAAATTACGCTTTCCCATGAAAATCCAGTTTAATTCACTTGCACCATTGATAATATTTACCCAAATTCAGCACCAGCGATTTACTTGGAGTACCAAGAAGTCTCACACAACATTTAAGAGGCAACTATGTGTCCCAGTCAAGCGGAATCATAAATTGAATAGAAATCCACATAAACTTACCTTGACCCACAGAAAACCAGTTTTACTGCCATTGGTGACAATCTGCCCTAGTTGACAGTTCACGCGTGGAAACCTTAAAAGGAAAAGCAACAGGAAAATTCAGAAGGAAGGGGCAGGATCCAGGGATGTGTAAACAGTGCTTCACTATACAGCTGCGTCTCACTAGGAAGCTACAGTCAGCGCAGGAGTTCTTGAATCTAGACAATAACTGCGCCACAAATAAGCTCTTCACAATGGGAGTTGTTCCAATAAACACCATTTCTCCATTGGCTAGGATTTCAGAGATACTTAATCTCACATTCAGATTAATCCTCAATGGATTACATGACTTCAATTTTCTTTCTATCTTAATCCCTCAAGTAGTTAATGATCTGAAAACCGATTCTTAAATACACCATATAAATGAAGGATCTTAAGGACTTAAGGCTTTTATCAAGGGAAGAACACCTCTGATTCATGAATAATCATGTCCATTTTCCAGATCTTAATTTTCTTAAATTGTACACAATTTATACTTGTTATGCTTCTTACATTCTCAGAATTCAGGAGAAATTAAAAGCCAGAGCAACTATAAATCCTACAGTATTAACAATATTAATTAAATCCTTAATAAAACTATATTTCAAAATAAATCAGCAAAATTTATTTTCCTCTCTAAATTGCCCAGCGAGAAGAATAGTTGTTAGGTGGTAGAAAAGACACAAATTTTCCTCCCAAATGCTACTGCAAGAGACCACAGAATGCCTACTATTATTAGGCTGACTCATATAAAATTACTGTTGCTGCTGCTAAGTCGCTTCAGTCGTGTCCGACTCTGTGCGACCCCACAGACGGCAGCCCACCAGGCTCCGCCGTCCCTGGGATTCTCCAGGCAAGAACACTGGAGTGGGTTGCCATGTCCTTCTCCAATGCATGAAAGTGAAAAGTGAAAGTGAAGTCGCTCAGTCGTGTCCAACCCTCAGCGACCCCATGGACTGCAGCCTACCAGGCTCCCCTGTCCATGGGATTTTCCAGGCAAGAGTACTGGAGTGGGGCGCCACTGCCTTTACTCAACCATTTTATTACCTGACAAAATGACAATTTTACCATTTTTCCAAACAAGAAAATAGACAGAATTGGAAAACCCAGTGATTATGAAACAATTAAATCTTCAAAACTACCTATCGCTGTGCACACGTCATTTTTCTGAGAAGCATCAGGGAGTCTGGGTATAAACTGTTTCCATTCTAGCCCAGTACATCTTCAGGGCACCCAGAAGACAAGAGGTGAATCACCTCCAGCATTTGGAAGGGCTGAGAGCACCGTTCTGGTTCCTTCTTCCCACCTGGTCCCTATTTACTGCCAACTCCCTCTTGGCTAAGTATGTTATTACATTATTTTTAATAATATACTCAGTAGCCCGTCTATCTCAGGACCTTCCTAACCAGCACTCCACCACCTCCCACTGCTGTGAACCCCACCACAACCACCCCTACCGCTATGGATGGGGTGCCCAGTGCTGCTGGGACTAAAACCAATGGAGCAGAGGCTGTGTGAGCACCCGGTGTACAAAAATCCACATGTTCACAAGCTGTGTCTTCTGAAATGGAACAGAAAGCACCTAAATAATCTTCCCTCCTACCAGGAGACCTGTTAAATGAGCTCCTATTGTTAAGTTGCTTTTTTTTTTTGTATGAATTTGCAGTCAGTTGCAAAATAAACCTTTTGCCCTCTTTTTAGACCATCTATCTATTTCTCATTCCCTATTTTTAGTATCAATTATCTGAAAATAATATTTTGGATGGATTAAGTTAAACAAAATATATTTAAATTCATCCTATCTGTTGTTTTCCTTTTTAATATGGCTACTAGAAACATTAATGTGGCTCACACTGTATTTCTGTTGGACAACGCTACTCTATAAAGTATAGCCTGTCTCCTCCTTATTAAACAATCTGCTACACAGACTTAGAGAATGAACAAACTTATGGTAGACAGGGAGAAGGGACAGTTAGGGAGTGTGGGATGGACATGTACACACTGCTATATCTAAAATGGAAAAACCAACAAGGACCCACTGCTCAGGGAACTCTGCTCAATGTTATGTAGCAGCCTGGATAGGAGGGGAGTTTGGGGGAGAATGGATACATGGATATATACAGTTGAGTCCCTTCGCTGTTCACCTGAATCTACCACATGTTAATCAGTATACCCCACTATAAAATAAAGTTTAAAATTAAAAACATATATCTGTTACAATGATGGTGGCTTTTCCCAGTGATTATAGAACCATGGACACCAGACGGCACTCCCTTGACTGATCTGCAGCAGGGCCCTGCTGAACGCACAGATTTTGCATGCATGCTAAGTTGCTTCAGTCGTGTCTGACTCTCTGTGACCCCATGGACTGTAGCCCACGAGGCTCTTCTGTCCTTGGGATTCCACCCACTGGAGTGGGTTGCCATGTCCTCCTCCGGGGATCTTCCCAACCCAGGGCTCAAACCAATGTCTCTTATGTCTTCTGCACTGACCAGGTGGGTGGGTGGAGGGGGTTGTTTTTTACCACTAGGGCCACCTGGGGAAGCCCCCACTAAAAGCTCACACAATGTTGCTCTCAAGGTTCTACCAACTCACTGGAATTTCCTTCTCTAGTATCATTGCTGCTGCCTCACACATAAGGACTAACCTTCCTGAGGTTTCTGATCTTCTGACCTAGATATCAGACTGGATTCAAAGGCAACAAGCCTGTTGTTAAGTAACACAGGGGTCAGGTCTAAGATGCGACAAAGCCTTTGCCTCTGGCATGAAATTTAAGAGGAACCAAAAAACACAGTAACCAAGGTGAATACATTTTTAAATAACAGCTTAAATGATATGCAACTAACATACCATACAATGTACCATTTTAAAGGGTGCAAACTCACTAAATTTTTCACTAACAAATTCAAAGACATTTTCACTGTCCCACAAAGAAACCCTGTCCCCATTAGCAGGTACCCCATTATTCTCCCTACACCCAGCATCTGACAACCGCTGATCTATTTTGTCTCTACAAATCTGCCTATTCTGGATATTTGATATAAATGGAACACATAACATGTGGCCTTTAACGTCTGGCTTCCTCCACTTAAAATGTTTCCAAGTTCACACATGTTGTATCATGAGACTGTACTTCACTCCTTTTTATGAATGACTAACATTCTATTCTATGGACATGCCACATTCTACCCATTCATCAGCTGACGGACACCAGGACTGTTTCCAGTTTGGGGCTATTACACACTAACTGGTGTATAAGTTTTTATATGACACACAAACTGGTGTATAGGTTTCAATTCTCTTAGGTATATGCTCAGGACGGAAATTGCTGGCTGTATTATATCTCTATGTTTATAATTTGAGTAACCAGTAACAATTTACCAAAGTGACCGCACTGTTTCACAGTTCCATCAACAATGGATCAGGGTTCCAATAGTCATCAATACTTGGTATTGCCTGTATTTTTTATGTCAGCCATCTTAGTGGAGAGTAGTGATTATCTCATTGTGCTTTTCATTTGCATAAAAGAGGAGAGTGAAAAAGCTGGCTTAAAGTTCAGCATTCAAAAAACGAAGATCATGGCATCCGGTCCCATCACTTCATGAGAAACAGATGGGAAAACAGTGGAAACAGTGTCAAACTTTATTGTTTGGGGCTCCAAAATCACTGCAGCTGGTGATTGCAGCCACGAAATTAAAAGACGCTTACTCCTTGGAAGAAAAGTTATGACCAACCTAGATAGTATATTCAAAAGCAGAGCCACTACTTTGCCGACTAAGGTCCGTCTAGTCAAGGCTATGGTTTTTCCAGTGGTCATGTATGGATGCGAGAGTTGGACTGTGAAGAAGGCTGAGCACCAAAAAGTTGATGCGTTTGAACTGTGGTGTTGGAGAAGACTCTTGAGAGTCCCTTGGACTGCAAGGAGATCCAACCAGTACATTCTGAAGATCAGTCCTGGGACTTCTTTGGAAGGAATGATGCTAAAGTTGAAACGCCAGTACTCTGGCCACCTCATGCGAAGAGTTGACTCATTGGAAAAGACTTTGATGCTAGGAGGGATTGAGGGCAGGAGAAGAAGGGGACGGCATAGGATGAGATGGCTGGATGGCATCACTGACTCGATGGACGTGAGTCTGAGTGAACTCCGGGAGTTGGTGATGGACAGGGAGGCCTGGCATGCTGCAATTCATGGGGTCGCAAAGAGTCGGACATGACTGAGCGACTGAACTGAACTGAATAACCAAGGCTCACCACATTTTAATAGGTAGAATTGCCATTAGTATATCTTCTTTGGAGAAATACCAACTTGAAGTCTTTGCCCAACTTTTAATTGGGTTGTTTATCTTTATATGGGCTTCCCTTGTGGCTCAGCTGGTAAAGAACCCGCCTGCAATGTGGGAGACCTGGGTTCAATCCCTGGGTTGGGAAGATCCCCTGGAGAAGGGAAAGGCTACCCACTCCAGTATGCTGGCCTGGAGAATTCCATGGACTATACAGTCCATGGGGTCACAAAGAGTCAGACACAACTGAGCGACTTTCACTTTCTATCTTTATATAATTGAGTCCTAATCATTCTTGATCTATTTGGTATACAAGTTCTTACTACACACATAATTTGTAAAAATTTGCTCCCCTTCTATGGGCTTTTTGTTGACGATACTCTCTAAAACCCATTTTTATGAAGGAAGCCCAACCTAAATGTGTTTTCTTTTGCTACTTATATGTTTTTGGTTATCATAGCTAAGAAACCATTGCCTAGTCTAAGATTACAAAAATTTACTTCTGTGTTTTCTTCTAAGAGTCTTTTTGTTTCAGCTTTNTTCTCCAAGTCAACATCAGCCTGTCATCAATACTGGCTCAGTCCTCATCCCATGTACTGCTGCCTCACCTCTAATGACTATGTGTACACACTGCTTTGTTGGTCTAAGGAAACTGAACTTACTGTGCAATGAGTCTGCAGGTGCACAAAGGACCACAAGACTAATAAGGAGAAATCCTGAAGGGTCATACAACCTACCCGCTCCGGGACAGGAGAAGCACATCAACCTAGAGAACAAAACTCAATCTTATATTTTAAGAAATCACTCAACAGACTGAGTTAACAATCTCTTCTCCTATCTAGTCTAAATTCTGGCAATAAAACATGAAACAGAAATAAGAAAAGAAACCAAAATAATAATTACCTATAAATGATATGATTGTCTACCTAGGAAATTCAAGAAAAATAATCAAAAAGAGGTTAGAATTGATCGAAGCTTGAAAAGTCCCCAGTTACACAATTATATCTTAAAATCAATAGGTTTCCATACATAAAGTATTGGTTAAATATACACTACAGTCTGAATGTTTGAGTTTCTCCAGAATTCATATGTTAAAAACCTAATGCCCAAGATAATGGTGTTAAGAAGTGGGGACTTTGGGAGGTGAGTGGATCATGAGGGCAGAACCTTCAAAAGAATGAGATTGCATGAGGGTGCTAAATCGCTTCAGCGACTCTTTGTCCAGTTCTTTGGGACCCCATGAACTGTATGTAGCTGGCGAGGCTTCTCTGTCCATGGGATTCTCCAAGCAAGAATACTGGAGTGGTTGCCATGTCCTCCTCCAGGAGCTCTTCCCCATCCAGGAATTGAACTCACATCTCTTCATGTTTCTGTATTGGCAGGTAGGTTCTTTACCACTAGAGCCACCTGGGAAGCCCATGAATGAGATTGGTACCTTAATAAGAGAGGCCCCAAAGAGCATCTGGCCTGCTCCATCCATCAAGTGAGGACAGAGCAAAAAGCAGCCCCTTAGAAGACGTGCCAGCACCACGATCCTGGGCCAACCAGAACCCACAACAGTGAGAATAAACGTCTGCTGTATGTAAGGCGCCAGACTGATGTACGTTGTTACAGCAGTCCAGAGGGACTAAGAGTGTTATATTACCACTATGCATAGTATACGCAACTGATTCATTGTGTAACCCTGATGCTGGGAAAGACTGAGGGCAGGAGGAGAAAGGGGAAACGGGGGATGAGATGGCTGGACAGCATCACTGACTCAATGGACACGAGTTTGAGCAAACTCAGGAGATGGTGAAGGACAGGGAAGCCTGGCGTGCTTTTATGTCCCAAAGAGTCGGACACGACTTAGCGACTGAATGACAACAACAATTACGTAACAACAGTCAATAAGAAGAGGGCTCGCTTACAAAAGCTAAGGAAAGAGTATAACACATCCAGGAGTAACCTTCAACCCCCCATTTTCCAAACACGGTAGGCGACATGTGAGAGAAGCCTGCCACGTGAGAGACCACACACAGCAAATGACAGGCACAGGGAAGACGTAAGCCCGCCAGCCTCCGACACACACTACCTTCCAAATGCCACCTGTCAACCTCCTACTCATGCCTTCTTCCTAATGCCACCTACCTGTGTGCTCATTCCTCCAGGCTGCCCTTATGCTCCAACCCGCCAGCAAACAACCCAAGGAGACTTAATCTATACGGAGGATTTCCTTGGCTGTGTCAGGGATAGAAATGACTATTCACTAACAGCCTGATGAAGTAAACAGCTGCGGATCCGGTCCCCCACCCCATCCCTCATGCACCCCGGAAGGCTAGGCCTTTCTCCAGCAGAGAGTTCCTGCTCGCTGCTCCCCTACTGGCTTCTCACCTTTTCCACTGAGGGATCCACAACCACTTGCTGCCAAGTCAACATATATGTCTTCTGATTAGTACACACGGGGTGCCCATCCGAGCACACAGGAGCCTCACCAGCCAATGAGCACTCGCCCCTTCTCAAACCCTAACCAACCCCAACACTTTCAGACCCCAGAGGTTCTCTGCAGTCCAGTTTCACCTCCAAAGTTGCTCTAAGTTCTTGATATCCCCAAAGAAAGAGCCATGGAGTTCCCAGTGTCAGCATTCTTCACTTAACCACTTGTTCCAAGGGAACTGCAGGAATCTGGGCTGAAATCAGACTCTCCCGCCAGCCCCTCTCCTACAAGCCCCTCTCCTACAAGCCAGTGGGAACCATCAACGAAGACACACAAGCTCCCCTCTACTCCTGGTTTATGTAGTGGTGTGGACTGGACTCCAGCTGCCCTGCGAGGCCCTCAGCCATACCTGATCCCAAACCAACACACCACCCAAGGCCCAAGAGGAACACAACCTCACATCACCAAAGAGGAGGGTTCCAGGGCAGGTCTGAGAAATCACCGCAACAGAATTAGAGGGGTAGGTGCTATTGTGGGGAAGCACTGGCCATGAGCCTGCCAACAGCACCAGGCCCCCCTCATAAGCCCCAGCACAGTTTCAAAGCCAAACTCAAGTTTGGTCAAAGGGAGTGTCTTTGTGGATGGATAGATGGATGTTTGAATGGGTAGATGGGGAGGTGCATGGGTGGGCGACCGGTGGGTAAGTGGATGGATGGATGGATGGATAGGTGATGGGTGCACAGCTGGATGGATAAATGGGTGAGTGGGTGGATGGATGTATGGGCAGATGAGTGGATGGAGGGTGGGTGGGTGATAGGTGGGAAGCTGGATGGATGAATGGGTGGGTGGGTGAATAGATGGATGGGTGGGTGAGTGCGTGGGAGGTTAGGTAGGCAGGTAAATGGGGTGGATGGGTAGATGGACAAATAAGTGGGTGGAAGGGGTACAAGAGTTGATGGGAAGGGGTCAAGATGGTAAGATCTGAGGAATTTTAATTCAGATATGAAGTAGAAATACTTCAGAGAAAAGGAAAACCCTCCACCCATTTCAACAACCGCCTCTCAAACATTCCTGTGGTGGACATTACAGTCTTCCATTTATCCATAAAACTGCTGATGGGAATACGTCAGCGGTTCATCCCAGCCCTTCCCAGCCTGCACTTGTTTCCTGCAGGATATTTTCCAGGCCTGAGTTTGCTCCCTGTTTAGAATTCATATTAAAGACAGAGCCTAAGGAGTTTACAGGAAGGTCTCCTATGGAGCTGATGCTATCTGTTGCTATTAACTTTATTAATGAAGCAGCTTTTGGTAGTTCATTTTTTTTTTTCTCCCTTTTCCCTCTGCAGCCATCTCTCTGAGATGTAGAAGCTTTAACCCACTTTCTTTCCTTATCCGCCTCCGTCTCAGCTTTTCTCTGCCTCTGGCTCACACCGAGATCCAAAAAAGTCTCTGTGTGTGTGTGTTCACAAGCTGTTTCTCCAGGTAACCACCTGATTCCTGATAATACCACTCAGCCCTAGTATTAGCAATCTGCATTTTCTTGGCAGCTCAGCTACAATATTGGCCAGGTTTTTTTTGTTTTTGTTTTTTTTTTTTTTTTGTCTTTTCATAAGACTTCAGATGTTGAAATAAGAAAAGGCATTTTTGAAAGTTAACATTTGAACATAATTAGGAAACAGGGGAGATTCAGGGTTTGTAGAGCCTTACATTCATATGACGTACAGGAGATGAGAGGCAGAGAGAGTCTTCATTATTTAAAAAAAAAAAAAAATCCAAAATTACAAATGCAAACTTCTGTGGCCGTGGGAGCACGCTGCCAGTGTCCCTGCCGGGGGCTTGGATGGAGCCCGAGTAAGGGCCCCTGAAGCTTAACATTCATTAGCTTCCCAGTCAAGGCGCCTCTGCTGGGAGACACAAAAGGCTAGAGAGGTTAATACGGCAGCATTAAAATCTCCAGAAAACCGCTAAGCAGAACTGTCGCCTCTTACATCGGTCCTCTAGACGCTATTCTTATCTCTCTTTCACAAACCTCCGTCCCTGCTGTTCCCTCTAATTTGGCAGCAGCGATTCATTATGAAAGTGCCTGTGCTGGGCTGGGCTTGTACATCCTTTCCCTGTTTGGGCTTCTCCGATCCAGCACTGTGTCAATTATGTAATAGCCAAAACAGGGAGTTTCACAGAATACGAAAAGCATAGTCGCAGCTCTTACATAAGCCTTCACAAACCACCCATAAGATCCACCCCTAGACCGCAATATTGGGAATTACATAAGGTAGAAAGAAAACACTGATTCAGCAGCCAGGTTTATTTCCAATCTTAAAGACAATAAAAGCTTTTTTGTACTTTTGTGGCTAGTCTGTATTCACTTAATGAGTGTTGAATGTGATAGAAAGAATGATCTTTTAATAAAACTTGACCATCTTTTCCATGTAAACAGAAAGGAGTATCTTGACACCACGACTCAACATCACTGTCACGTCTGCACAGAGGGATGTCCCACTCCCCAACTTAGTCAACAGGGGACCATGTATCCCTATAAACATCAACTAGCGGGGGACTCCCCTGGTGGCTCAGTGGTACAGAACCCAGCTGCCAACGCAGGAGACGTAGGTTGTATCCCTGAAGGAAGATCCCCTGGAGGAGGAAATGGCAACCCACCTCAGTATTCTTGCTTGGCAAATCTCATGGACAGAGGAGCCTGGCGGGCTACAGTCCATGCGGTCGCACAGAGTCAGACATGATTTAGCAACTAAACAATATCAACTACCCTTCGTGGATTTTTAAAAAATCAAGAAGATATTTTGACAAAATACAGAAGTGAACATGCTATAATTCTTCAACATATCTCCCTTCCTATACCATTCTTCTCTCCCCATATTTCTAACCACTTATTGTTTACTTTCTTTAAACACTGTAACCACACCTTGGGCTACAAAGTGACAAATTAGAAGAAACAGGGCTTTCCTATGGGTCTCACCTCAGCTACAGATCAGAATCACTAGGGAGTTTTTAACATTCCAAATATCACAGCATCACCAAAACCCAATTAGAATAGAACACTGAGGTGGGGATCACAAAAGGAAGTGCCCAGACATCAGTATACTTGATATTCCTACTTCTGTCTTCTTCCCTGAAAAAAAAAAATCCATAAACACAAGTAGACATATTAAAGGTTATTTAAATCTTTAATAACTGGCAGCTTATAATTACTAAGTTTCCATCAGCTATAAAAAATAAAATAAGTCACTAGTTTAAAAGCCACAAAGAATATCTATAGGATCTTTTTTATTACTATCAATACGTAAAGAATTTTCACCAAGTCTCTCAAGAGCCTTTGCAAAACTGTTCTATTTTTTTTAACGTTTTAGTTTTACCATTAGTTCAAAGAAAGGGCCCTATTTATCTTTAAGGCTATCTCCAGCTAAGACCACGTTCATCTTCCAGGAAAGTTTTGGTTTAAAGCAGAAATTTGTCTCTGACTTCTCTTCACCCTCTCTTCAGAGATGCTCTGGTAATTCCTTTTATAACTTTACCAATGAGCAAATATTTTTTTAAAAAGCACTTATATAACAGAGAGTACAGGCGCCTTTGGTACCCTGCCAAGAGTACTTCTTTCCGTGTTTGTATTTAAAATAGAATGGTAGTAACATCACTTGTGCGCCTGAAATTCCTTCTGTGCACAGGCTCAGAATGAAAAAAAAAGAAAAAGAAAAAAAATGGATGTAGCAAACCGCTTCGCTGCTTTACCATTACACAGCTCAAAGGAAATAACACATTCATACTAAATTAAGACGAAGAGGCAGAACAAATTATCCAAAGCTGGGGGTGTTGTTGGGGTGGGGGTGGGGGATAGAGAGGTAGGGATTCGGTTGAACCAACCTACCAGCCCTTCGAAAACAGAGGATGTTTAACCTGACAGCAGGCGAAGGTGCCGGAGGAGCTGCAAAAAAAACCTCAGCCGGAGCAGGTGATGCAGGCAAGAAAGAACAAGCGCTTGGATGGCAGAAAAGCCCATATCAACCCCGCGCTGCCCAGCGCCCCCGCGGCGGGCGCTCCCCGGCTCCGCGCAGGGTCCGAGAGCGCCGGCCCCGGGGCCCCGCCAGACCCGGCCGGACAGGGCAGAGGAGATTCCGCTCACCTGGGTGGGAAAGAGCCTCGGGAGGTGCCCAGGAAGCCACGCTGCCCTGATGGAGTGGCTCATTGCGGACCGGCTTCCCGCACGCCTCCTCCACCTCCAGCTCGAGTTTTCCTCTTTGGCGACAGGTCTGGACCCGGCCAAGCGGCCGCGCAGGTCCGCAGACGGGGGTAGGGGGGCCACAAACTTGCGGGGAGAAGCCGGTGGCGGCGGCGCGGGAGGAGGAGGCAGGGGCGCCCCCCGCGCACGGTCCCCGCCGCCGCCCGCCCACGCCCGCTCGCGCCCCGCGCTCACCCCGCGCCGGCACCGCCCAGGCTCGGAGCGCGGGGGAGGCGGGGTAGCGCGGACCCGGAGGTTGAAGACCCCCAACGGATGCAGCGGCCGCCCCTCCGGCCGCCTTGCCGGGACAAAGAGAAGCGGCGGGGCGGGGTGGGATGCGGTTGCGGCGAAGCGCGGGCCTCGGAGCACGCCGCGCACCCCGCGCGCCTGGCCGGAGAGGTGCGGGCGGCGGGGACCGCGCGGGCGGGCGGGCGGGCGGAGAGGCGCGCTCCCCGTCCGGGCCTCCCCGAGATGCACACGCCGGGACCCGCGCCCCGCAGCCACGCAGCCCCGCCGGGGAGGCTGCAGCGCCCTCTGCCGGACCCGGGGCCGCCGTGCGCGTGCCATCCCTCTCCGGCTCCGCGCCGCCGCGGCCCCTCGACGTCCCGGCACCCCCGGGAGCAGGGGTCTTCGAGGAGTGGGGATCTGCTCTTCTCCCCTGGGGACAGCTTCCAGTATGAGCTGCGGCAGGAATTGGGACCCAGCATGAGGAATATGGAGAGCACTGGGACTCCTGATGCGGGAGGGACCCCAAGTTGATCTCTGGAAAGGTTTGCGAAAAATGCAGGCGTTTCTTTCGAGAATCGGGTTTAATCTGTGTCTGCTGCTGCTGCTGCTAAGTCACTTCAGTCGTGCCCGACTCTGTGTGACCCCATAGACGGAAGCCCACCAGGCTCCCCCGTCCCTGGGATTCTCCAGGCAATAAACACCAAATGCGGCTAACACTGGTCGAGGGGTGCCAGAGAGCCTCTCAGGAATAAATGTTGATTTTTTTCTCAAAGAAGTGCTCCCGGCTTCCCTAAGCAGTTCGTGTGGCAGGCTTCAAGAGGTGAGCCAGGTCGGAGGACTTCCCCTGCCTCGGGTTCAAATGTCAGTGGGATAAGCCTTTGCCCTTATAAAAATGAAATGTGGGTGCTGTTCCTCGCCCTAATTAGAAGTGTTTTCTTGGTGGCTCAGTTGGTAAAGAATCTGCCTGCAATGGGGGAGACCTGGTTTCGATCCCCGGGTCAAGAAGATCCCCTGGAGAACGGAATGGCCACTCACTTAAATATTCTTGCCTGGAGAGTTCCAGGGGTGGAGGAGCCTGGCAGGCTACAGTCCATGGGATAACAAAGAATCGGACAGGACTGAGCGACTAACACTTTCACTTTCAACTTTTTAGGGGTCTTTGTCTTAACTACCACATTAAGCAGTATTTTACACCAGTTAATATCTGAAGCACTGCTGGACTACTTGGTAAAGGGAAATCACGAAACTGTACAGTACCTTTTTCCACACCACTGTCTTTTAAAATTATTCTAACAGATCTCCTGTCTCCTTGGGAAGAATCTAGGGCAGACTTCATAGCTTTTCCTGTCACTCTCAGCTGTTAATAAACAGTCTGATTCTCTGATATTAAAAAGTCCAGTACAATACAAGTCAAAACTGTGGTCTCACTGCACCTGAGCCTGCCTGCCTCCTGCCTCTCCTGCCAGCCACTAGCTCCCAGTGGGCCCAAAGCTCACAAGCCTGCCTGGGGAAGGGAAAGCCGTTTTCTTCTTTGTTCCACCTCTTCCCCTGGCTTCGTGCAGACTGGCTGCTCCAGGATGGCTTGGTGGGGAGCCTGTCCTGGTCCTGGCTTCCAGGTGAGCTTCTCACTGATCAGGCAACTCTGCAAGCATCACGTGTCCGAGCAGGTGGACCCAGCCGCCTTCCACCCTGTCCATCCAGGTCACGGCCACAGCCGCTCACCCTCCTCGTGTCCTGGTCGCAGGCAGCTTTGACCAGACTGGCTCTTTGAAGCTTACCATGTAGGAGTCAGGACTTTCTGAGTTTATACATGTCCCCAAACCCCAGCTGATCCCTGCCAACCTTCCCAGGTAGTTCTCCAGACCCCTTTCTTTGCATGAAGTGACTGGTCTGCGCCCTCTCCCTCAGAGCACCGTATACTTCTTGCTACCAACCTTCTCTCTAATCACTCTCTCCTCTACCTAAATCTCAGTTGAACACAGCAGAACCCTTACTCAGCAAAACCTACAAAGCTATCCCAAGGCCTCTCTTTTAAATGTGGAGACACCTCCCTCTGTGGTGGCCATAGACAGGTGTTTCTCACATTTTGAGAGTAACTGATGATATCACATCTTCAGGTCCATGGTGGTACTCACCCCTGGGTCACGCCTCACCCTGGCAGTTCCTCCATGCTGGGAGCACTGGGGTTGGGCCGTTTCTGCCTCATGCAGGACCCATCTATGGGGCCACCTTAGTTCCAGAACCCCTCTTCATCCTGCCAAGGCTTTCTCAGAACTGCCCCGTCTGTAAGTTTGCAACATCTGGTTATTTATATTCAATTTGACAACCACCATCTTTTCATTTATAAATATGCTCCATTTAATTACTAAATAACTAGTGTGTAATTATAACCATTATTTTTATAAAGAAAGCTGAGTGCCAAAGAATTGATGCTTTTGAACTGTGGTATTGGAGAAGACGCTTGAGAGTCCCTTGGACTGCAAGGAGATCCAACCAGTCCTTCCTTAAAGGAAATCAGTCCTGAATATTCATTGGAAGGACTGATGCTAAAGCTGAAAGTCCAATACTTTGGCCACCTGATGCAAAGAACCGACTCGTTGGAAAAGACCCTGATGCTGGGAAGGATAGAAGACAGGAGGAGAAGGGGCGACAGGAGAATGAGATGGTTGGATGACATCACCAACTCGATGGACATGAGTTTGAGTAAACTCCGGGAGTTGGTGATGGATAGGGAGGCCTGGCGTGCTGCAGTCCATGGGGTCGCAAAGAGTCAGACATGACTAACTGAACTGAACTTCTGCTATTTAATTGTGAACTTTCTACTGGTCTTTTTTTTTTTTTTTTTAGTATCTTTTCTACTTCCCTTAGATTGATTAAGGGAGTTTTCCATTGTTTTATATTTCCTGTTATAAGAATTATACATTCTATTTTTTTCTTCCAGTAATTATTCTTAAGCTTGAAATATGAATAGGTGACTGGAAACTCTAAATTTTTATATCTCTGTGCTTCTCTTGAACAATAAAGGGCTTTTGAACTCTTCAGTTATCATTTCTCCATCTTATATGACATCATGCAACATTTTAGTTGAATTTTTTCCTCTGAAAATTAAGTGTTATTATTATTTTATAGTCAGTTTTTGCTTATTCTTCATTCTTGACTCTCACATCTTCTGGGATCAGTTTCCTTTGTTCTGGAATACATCTGGAATGTATTTCCTTTTTCTGGAATACAAAAATTCTTTGTGAATGCCTTTTGGTGATAAATACTCTTGCAGTTTGGCTCCCTAAAGAAGAAAAAGTATAGTCGCTCATTTGTGTCTGACTCTTTGCAGCCCCATGGACTCTAGCCTGCCAGGATCCTCTGTCAATAGAATTCTCTAGGCGATACTGGAGTGGATTGCCATTCCCTTCTCCAGGGGATCTTCCAGACCCAGGAAACAAACCTGGGTCTCCTGCATTCTCTACCGTCTGAGCCACCCGGAAGCCCTAAAGATGTCTTTATTTCATTTCCACCTTCACATGCTGGTTAACCCACATCCACAATTCTAGGTTAACAGTCACTTTTTCTTTGGGTTTCCATTGCTTCTGCTGTGAAGTCAGCAGCCAGTTTTGTTGCTATTCCTTTGGGAGCGACCCATCTCTTCTGTCTGCTTTTACTATCTTCTCATCATCTTTGTTGTTTTTTAGTTTACTTCTTTATGTCAAGGTGTGGATTTCATTTCTCTTTTCTGTGATTTATTGTGCTTCCTGCATCTAAGAATTCTTACCTTTTATCAATTTTAGAAAATTCTCCAACACTACCTTCTAATACTGATTTTCCCCCATTCTATCCTTCAGAATTGAAGAAGGCAATGGTACCCAACTCCAGTACTCTTGCCTGGAAAATTCCAAGGATGGAGGAGGCTGGTGGGCTGCAGTCCATGGGGTCGCTGAGAGTTGGATACTCTTTCACTTTCACTTTTCACTTTCATGCATTGGAGAAGGAAATGGCAACCCACTCCAGTGTTCTTGCCTGGAGAATACTAGAGACGGCGGAGGCTGGTGGGCTGCCGTCTATGGGGTCACATAGAGTCAGACACAACTAAAGCGACTTAGCAGCAGCAGCAGCAGCATCCTTCAGAATTCCAATCACATGCATATTATATTTTCTTATTATATCCTATGTGTCTCAGTCTGTTTTTCTTATTTAAGACTTCTTACTTTCTTTGGTCCAGTCTCTCTGTCTCTCTTTCGCTACCTCTCTCTCTTTCCCCCTGCCTCCTCTGTCAGCTCTTCTGGAAGGACCTTTTATGGAATGCATCTCAGAAACATCTTTCTGGGAGACATTAATTTCTTTATCCACTTACTTCCATTTCCAAATGATCAAAGGTAATCCCATGAGTTGTAACTACACCCCTCTTCCAGAGTGCACAGGTGTGAGTGATGAGAAGTTCCCACAGGTACCCCACACCATGAAGTCAGATATTTCTTCAGGGGACCCCAGGGCAGAATCAAGGTGAAGTGCTCTCTAATTCTATAGAAGAGAAACTGGTCTAAGCCTCCTGGACTTGGTTGTTGCAGCAGCAGCTGGAGCCAATGGTGGGACCAAGAGAATTTAGAGAGAACCCCATGCAGAGCCCAAAACAGACACTAGCTGTGTATTTTACAGCAGCATTAAGTGTTTGAGTCAGAAGTTACTTGCTTCTTCTTTCCTTCCTACATCTGGAAAGAGAATAATCACACTGCTCTCTGTGCCTGTCGAGTGGAAAGAGAAATCTCACAGTATGATGGGAAAAGCAGCAAATGTATCACAAATCAGAAGGTGTGCCATTGGTTGTGTGCTATTGGTCACACAACCTAAGCAGGACACTGAGCTTCTACCAGCCCCAATGTCTGCATCTTTGGGGGAGATGATAACAGATGCTTTACTGACTTTATAGGACAGGATCAAAATGGTAACAAATGTAAAAGCATTTTACAAGTGGCAAAATGCCCCCAACAATATAATGTATGATAATTTATGATAATTGTAAACGATAAGGCTTATTCCTGGTGTCCTGGCCACTCTGTGCACCCAGGCTCCAAGCCAAAACTAAACCAACTGGGCTTTTGATAGGTTTGTGAGAGAAACCTTTGAGAGAAGGAGGGAGAAGATAAACCAGCTATGATGGCAGTTTTTGAAATGAAGTAGATATGTCACAGTGGTATGCTTTGTCCCCTAACATGTAAGTAGGGGCAGAGATGCGGAAACACTGGAGTCTTTGTGCACTGTTCATGCACGTTAAAATGAGGCTGCTGCTGCTGCTAAGTCACTTCAGTCGTGTCCGACTCTGTGCGACCCCATAGACGGCTGCCCACCAGGCTCCCCCGTCCCTGGGATTCTCCAGGCAAGAACACTGGAGTGGGTTGCCGTTTCCTTCTTCTCCAATGCAGGAAAGTAAACAGTGAAAGTGAAGTTGTTACCAAAAACAGTATGGCAGTTCCTCAAAAAAAAAAAAAAAAANAGTCACACTTAAATGGTTTTGATTGTGTGACAGACATTATGTTTGGAATATAAAATAATTGCAAAATTAATTTTAGTGTAAAACATGTAATGTTTTTGAATTTATTTTTGAATGGTGTTTGGCAGCACTTTATCACTTTAATTCAGTTTTACTTTTTGAAATTTTTTGTAGGCAAGGGCAATGACTTTCAGTTTAGTTCAGTTCAGTCACTTAGTGATGTCCGACTCTTTGCGACCCCATGAACTGCAGCATGCCAGGCCTGCTTGTCCATCACCAACTCCCGGAGCTTGCTCAAACTCATGTCTATTGAGTCAGGGATGCCATCCAACCATCTCATCCTCTGTCATCCCCTTCTCCTCCCACCTTCAATCTTTCCCAGCGTCAGGGTCTTTTCCAATGAGTCAGTTCTCCACATCAGGTGGCCAAAGTATTGGAGTTTCAGCTTCAGCATCAGTGCTTCCAATGAATATTCAGGACTGCTTTCCCATAGCATGGACTGGTTGGATCTCCTTGCAGTCTAAGGGACTCTCAAGAGTCTTCTCCAACACCACAGTTCAAAGGCATCAATTCTTTGGTGCTCAGCTTTCTTTATAGTTCAACTCTCACATTCATACATGACCACTGGAAAAATCATAACCTTGACTAGATGGACTTTTGTTGGCAAAGTAATGTCTCTGCTTTTTAATATGCTGTCTAGGTTGGTCATAACTTTCCTTCATGGCTACAGTAACCATTTGCAGTGATTTTGGAGCTCCCAAAAATAAAGTCTGCCATTGTTTTCACTGTTTCCCCATCTATTTTCCATGAAGTGATGGGACTGGATGCCACGATCTTAGTTTTCCTAATGCTGAGTTTGAAGCCAACTTTTTCATTCCCCTCTTTCACTTTCATCAACAGGCTCTTTAGTTCTTCACTTTCTGCCATAAGGGTGGTGTCATCTGCATATCTGAGGTTATTGATATTTCTCCCAGCAATCTTGATTCTAGCTTGTGCTTCATTCAGTCCAGCATTTCCCATGATCTACTCTGTATATATATTAAATAATTAGGGTGACATTATACAGCCTTGACACACTCCTTTCCCAATTTGGAACCAGTCTTTTGTTCCATGACTTTCATCAGGATGGAAATTCTTATCAAGGAAAATTTATTCTGACTTGCAGTTACTACTTTTAAAGTCCGTCACATTCATTCCTGCCAAAGCTCTCTTCTATCTCAGGCACCTGAGATATTCCCAAGTTCTTCCCATTAATTACTGGGTTTATCTCTTTAAAATTCTGTCTTTCCTCTCTGCTGTGGCCAGTGATTTAACTATTTAGTTAGTTATTTCATACTTAAGATATTTACTTAAGAATAAGCAGTTCAATTTTAGGTCAAGCACTACACAGATGATTTTTATAAGACAATGTAAGTTTTATAATCTTTGAAAAACACTTGAAATACCATTCAATTTCAGGATTTTGTTCGATGGAGTTTTAATTGGTTTAACTCTGCTCTGTTATAAGTGAACTCAATTAAAGGAGACTATTAATTGCTACATTTGTGCCATTTCATTTGCAAGGAATTACCAAAGCCAGTACAACACTAAAGAAAAGACTTTTTTTTTTTCTTTCTCCTCAAAGCAGCTGGTCATAGAGAAGGATTGTTCCCTTAAGAACCTGTCTCTTATACACATCTACCCCATGCAGAGCCCAAAACAGACACTAGCTGTGTATTTTACAGCAGCATTAAGTGTTTGAGTCAGAAGTTACTTGCTTCTTCTTTCCTTCCTACATCTGGAAAGAGAATAATCACACTGCTCTCTGTGCCTGTCGAGTGGAAAGAGAAATCTCACAGTATGATGGGAAAAGCAGCAAATGTATCACAAATCAGAAGGTGTGCCATTGGTTGTGTGCTATTGGTCACACAACCTAAGCAGGACACTGAGCTTCTACCAGCCCCAATGTCTGCATCTTTGGGGGAGATGATAACAGATGCTTTACTGACTTTATAGGACAGGATCAAAATGGTAACAAATGTAAAAGCATTTTACAAGTGGCAAAATGCCCCCAACAATATAATGTATGATAATTTATGATAATTGTAAACGATAAGGCTTATTCCTGGTGTCCTGGCCACTCTGTGCACCCAGGCTCCAAGCCAAAACTAAACCAACTGGGCTTTTGATAGGTTTGTGAGAGAAACCTTTGAGAGAAGGAGGGAAAAGATAAACCAGCTATGATGGCAGTTTTTGAAATGAAGTAGATATGTCACAGTGGTATGCTTTGTCCCCTAACATGTAAGTAGGGGCAGAGATGCGGAAACACTGGAGTCTTTGTGCACTGTTCATGCACGTTAAAATGAGGCTGCTGCTGCTGCTAAGTCACTTCAGTCGTGTCCGACTCTGTGCGACCCCATAGACGGCTGCCCACCAGGCTCCCCCGTCCCTGGGATTCTCCAGGCAAGAACACTGGAGTGGGTTGCCGTTTCCTTCTTCTCCAATGCAGGAAAGTAAACAGTGAAAGTGAAGTTGTTACCAAAAACAGTATGGCAGTTCCTCAAAAAAAAAAAAAAAAAGAATTACAATATGATTAAGCAATTCTACTTCTAGATATATACCCAAAGAATTGAAAGAGACTCAGAGATATTTCTATACCCCTGAAGAGTATTCACAATAGCAGAAAGGTGGAGACAAGCCAAGTATCCCACTGACAGATAAATGCATAAACAAAATGTGGTATGTACATATAATGGGATATTTTCCAGTTTTAAAAAGAAAGGAAATTCTGATAAATGTAACAACATGGATACACGGTGCTATATATGAAGTAGATGATCAGCAAGAGCAAGAGCATTACTCAGTAATCTATAATAACCAATATGGGAAAAGAATCTGAAAGAGAATGGGTATATGTATATGTATAAATGAGTCACTCTGCTGTTCGCCTGAAACTAACGTGGTATTGCAAATCAGCTTACTGTGATATAAAAAAGAAATTAAATTTTTTAAAAACACAACAATACAGACGAACCTTGAGGACAATATGCTAAGTAAAATAAGCCAGACACCAAAGGACAATTATAAGAGTCCACTTATATGAGGTCCCTAGAGCAGTCAGATTCGAAACAGGAAGTGAAATGGTCACCAGGGGCTGGAGGAAGGGGAGATGAGAAGTTGTTTGATGGGGACAGAGTTTCAGTTGTACAAAATGCAAAGAGCTCTGGAGAGGGATAGTGGCGATGGTTCACAGCAATGGGAACACACGCCATGGAATGGCACACTTAAAATGGTGAACTTGACAAATTTTATTTTACCACAATTTTTTAGAAATGGAACCCACAATCAAAATAGTATAGGAAGCCAAAGACGTTTTTCGTAATGAGAGCAGCCGTTGCCTCAAGGATCAGAGGGCTTCTCTGCGCCTCCTTCCCTGGTCAGGTGGCCGGAGATTGCAGGCTTTTGGAGACTGCCCTGTGTAAAGGCTCAAGTGATGCGTGTGGACGTTCCCCATCCATTGATAGGGATCACACCTCTGCGCACATTGCCCAGCTCCCAGGCAAGTGACCACACACAGCCTTAAAGCCTGTCTCTCCTAAGTCCTGAGCTCCGCACGTGGGGATCTGGACTCCCAGCTATTCCTTATCCCTCTACTGCAGCTCTGGGCCCGCCAGCCTGGCTCCCAGGAGTGTGAAAGACTTTCACCAGGGCAGAGAGAGCCAGGCTGGAAGACAGGAAGCCCAAAGGCAAAACTTCTCAGGCTTCTGACAGTCTCCAGGAGCCGGACTTACCTGTCCATCTCTCTTTCCTCAGCATGTTTACTGGACATTGGCTGAAGCTCTTCAATACTGTCAACACTATCTCCAGAGTAGATGACACGGTTAGTTCCTGTTCTTGAAAAATGGCTCTAATGTCCGAGAGTTTAAAGACCTTTTTTCTCCTGAAATCTGTAGCCATTCCCTCCTCCAGCAAATCTTCCCAACCCAAGGACTGAACCCTGGCCTCCCACACTGCAGGAGGATTCTTTATCAGCTGAGCCACCAGGGAAGCCCCATAGTTTAGAGTACTGTAGTTAAAAGACCCTGGCACAAACTGGGTTTTGCCTCAAATATGCACTGTCTCTTCTCATGTTTGCCCTAAAGGTCAGTCTTTCCTCCAATTTGAGGCTGCTCAAATGGTACAAAAGTCATAATTTCTGTCCCTAAATGTAAGATAAATTCCCCAGGCAATTGTATTTGGTGTGGCAGAAACATGGGTAGAATAAAAATGGCTGCAATCCTTCTGATGTTACTTGAATTTCTAATGTTTTTTATGAAATTAGAACTCTCTTGAGAACATGACATTAATTTAGGGCTATAACTAAAATACTATATATTGAAAGACATGTGCTTTTCTTCCCTTGGTGTGCTTTGTGTACTTATGGTGAGTACACTTACAAGCTTCGGATATTATGGCAAAGCCTATTGAAAAGTGTATGCATACATTTTAACACAACCTATGGCATACAAGTGGGCTTCCCTGGTGGCTCAGTGGTAGAAGAATCTGCCTGCCACTGCAGGAAAGGTGGGATCGATCCCTGAGTTGGGAAGATCCCCTAAGGAGGAAATGGCAGCCCACTCCAGTATTCTTGCCTGGGAAAACCCATGGACAGAGGAATCTGGTGGGCTATAGTTGGTGGGATCACAAAAGTGTCGGACATAATTTAGCAAATAAACAACAGCAACAAATAGCATACAAAGAATCTTTTTCAAGAAATCTGATATATTCAAATTGGTTTCCCTAACCTCCCAGATATCTTAATTTTATCTTATGCTGTAGTGTCTGAAAGCCTAATCACCGAAGACCTTGCAAGAGGCTTTTCAGCAAAAAGGAGACACCCCTAGCATTTTACCTAGGATCTCAGAAAGGCGTTTCTCTGGAGAACAGTGGATATTGACCAAAAAGTCAGACATGACTATTCTATTGGCACAATACTGGAACACAAAGCCCTTTATTCCTTCAGGCCTTCCATATCTTGACCAGTTTAGTCCAAGAAAGGCTGTTTTCTCTTCACTAGGCATTCATTTCCCCACAGGTGCTTACTGGACACCTACTTGACCTTAGCGCAGTGTGAGCCCCAGGTTGACCTGGTCCCTCCTCTCAGGGAATTTACATTCTGAGTGATGACAGGTGTTGTGAGGACCAGGGGAAGAAATAAATGGGACAACGTGATGGAAACTCAGAAGGGGCTGAGTTTGGGACATGAACCAGCCGCTCATGGGCACTGTGTGTCCCTGGTCATAGGGTTCAGAGGGAAAGGACGGTGACAAGAGCCCAAGTGGGAAGGAGCTTCCTAACTATGTCTGTGTGCTCATAACTTTTTTCTAATTGTGAGAACTAATTTTGAAGGTTTTTTTTTTTAATTTCAGGGTTTTTTAGACCTTATTTTCCCAAAATTGAATTAGAGAATATTAACTAGTTTATGACTATATATGGGCTTCCCAGCAGGCACTTGTGGTAAAAAGCCAGCCTGCCAATGCAGGAACACAGGAGACACAAGAGACGTGCGTTCAGTCCCTGGGTCAGGAAACTCCCCTGGAGAAGGGAGTGGCAACCCGCAGCAGTATTCTTGCCTGGAGAATTCCATGAACAGGGGAACCTGGTGGGCTATAGTACATGCAGCAGCAAAGAGTCAGATGCAACTGAGCACACACGCACTACCCTACCCATGTGTATGTATTATATATAGATGTTTGTAATTATATGAGATTTTGTGTGGCATATATATGATATCCGTAATATTATATATTTTCCTTTATATTTCATACGTGCCACAACAGATATATAAACAGAGAGAGAAATACAAATAAAAAGGCTGCACCAATTTATACGCCTATCATTAATCCACAAGAAAAGCTATGCCACATTTCTTTTACTCTCCCTTAAAAATGTTTTCAAATTTGATAAATATAAATAATATCCAATTTCTCTCTTTTTTCTTTATCATATGTTTAAATGTAATATTAGAAAACATAGAAAAATATGTGTAATGTGTTCATAAGTTATAAAACAAAATAAAACAGGTGATTTTAACACTTTCTTTATAAATAAGTAGTGATTACTCCCTCAATGCAGTCTTCATTTCCATATTTTATATCCCTAATGGAGTTACTCATCTTTCCATGTGTCTGTTAATTGTGAGTTTCCGGTACTATAGATTGCCAGTTTACTTTTCTTTCCCATTGTGATCATTTAGATTAATTCAGCTTCTCCCCCAACTGTGGATGGAGTACCATTCCCTACCCCAGTGATAGGGCTTGACCCCATGACCTCTTTGACTACAGAATGTCAGCAGACATGACACAAGCTAAAGGCTTTACCTATGCTTGCTCAGACGGGCTTATCTCTTGCACTAGTGCTATCATCTTGAAACCAGCCCTGAGTAATCGCTGGCCTTAGAGTGATGAGTGGGTACTGGTTTCACTTGGGAGAGACCTCTACCCACACTGCATTCCACAGCCAAGCCCAGTGAACTTGCAACCGGAAGCAGAGTCACCCAGCTCAAGTCCAACCTAAGTCAGCCAAACCAGAGTCACCGGCAGACTTGTACGAGAATAAAAGCTATTGTTATAAGCCAGTGAGTTTTAAGGTGATTTGTTATGCAGTGATACAGTAGTTAAGAGCTGAGTAACACATCTATAATATTAGGTGCCAGAAAGTTTGTTTGGATTTTTTCCATGATAGCTTATGGAAAAACCCAAACAAACTTTTTGGCCAACACAATATTTATCTATCAAGGTGTTAAAGAATTTATCATTTTCTGTAATTTATCGATTTATATAATTTAATACTTAATATTTAAGAAAGTTATATAATTATTATATATTATTATTCTGTAACTAGCCCCCCATGCTAGAGTTTGTCTTGTATTTTGATGGTGTTTCTTAATTTTACATAGAGAAACTTTCGTTTTTAAGTTTGTACACTTTTTTTTTTAATTTTTATTTTATTTTTTACTTTACAATACTGTATTGGTTTTGCCCTACATTGACATGAATCCGCCACAGGTGTACATGAGNAAGAATGAAACTAGAACACTTTCTAACACCATCCACAAAAATAAACTCAAAATGTATTAAAGATCTAAATGTAAGACCAGAAACTATAAAACTCCTAGAGAACACAGGCAAAACACTCTCTGACATAAATCACAGCAGGATCCTCTATGATCCACCTCCCAGAATACTGTACACATTTTTTACCTCTTATTCTTCTACTACTTTTAAATCTTAACAGTCTCCCCAATTCTGAGACTTAATAAATAATCAATTCCATTTTCTGTTTTTCTAGAACTTTAAAAGCGTAGTATCCAATTTCTTTCCTTTTTCTTAATCATATGTTTAAATATAATATTGGAAAATATAACAGTGTTATATTAATCATTCCTAGATCCTCTTATTTTATTCCTGAGTTCAGTATGATATATCTGGGAGCTCTAAAAATTAATTCCAGTTCTAACTGGAAAAATGTTTATGTTGAAAACCCATTAAGATTATGTAATAGCCACTCTTTTAGCTAACATGTTTGTTTTTGCCTTAAATTCTCAATTAAATTAGCAAACCAATTTAACAATCCTAATTACTTTGTGGTTAACCAAGCTAAAATTACACTTTCATTTGCTGTCCAATCCTCTAGAGAATTCAAATCTACCATAGTCTTCTAGTAATCCACATCTCTGTTCCTTATTAATCAAAATAGCTTAATTGCTCCCAAAATTTTTTATGATTTGCAGCTCCTAGATTGTCTTTCGATTCTCTTATCTGTACTAGTTGTAGTTGAAGGAGGCATAATGGCATAGTGAACATGGAATAGCATCACTCTATTGAAGGTATCCTCCCGTGAGTGAAGGTGGGTCTCTGTGGACCCTTCGCTGATTCTCTGGGGGTGGAGGGCGGCGGTTGCTGCTCTTCTCCCTGTGGTCCCACGACAGTGTGTTCTAGAACTTGCATTGCAATGTGCTTTTGTTTACATGTTTGGCCACCCACTCGACTGTGAGTCTCCCGTTGGCAATTACTCATTTCTGGTTGTCTAGCCCCCATCTTGATACTTGGCTCAGAGAAAATGCTCTGTACCTATTAGCTGGTTGATCAATTGATTGGAAGGTTGTGCTGGCTGATAGTGAAGTGACAGTGGGCAGCCTATTCGGTAAGCTTCCTTTCTCTTTCCTCTCTATCAGACCACGATCAATACATAATTCATTTAAGCTCATATGCCACATCATTCCTTTACATCTCTCACTCTAGGTAGTTACTGGAATGCCCCAGGAGATATGAAAGTGGGGATTTAAAAAAGTATCCCAGGACTGCCCTGGTGGTCCAGGGGTCTGGGAAGATTCTACATGCCTCAGAACAGCTACGCCAGTGTGCCTGTGCTCTGCAACAAGGGAAAGTACCGCTAGGAGAAGTCCCATGCACCGCTACTGGAGACTAGGCCCCACCCGCTGCATCTAGAGAAAGCTCTAATGCAGCGATGAAGACCCAACATAGCCATGAAAGTGAAAGTCGCTCAGTTGTGTCCGACTCTTTGCGATGCCGTGGACTATACTGTGGAATTCTCCAGGCCAGAATACCAGAGTGGGCAGCCTTTCCCTTCTCCAGGGGATCTTCCCAACTCAGGGATCAAACATAGGTCCCCTGCATTGCAGGTGGAATTCTTTACCAGCTGAGACACAAAGGAAGCCCAAGAATATTGGAGTGGATAGCCTATCCCTTTTCCAGTGGATCTTCCCCACCCACGAATCGAACAGGGGCCTCCTGCATTGCAGGCAGATTCTTTACCAACCGAGCTATCAGGGAAGCCCAACACAGCCATAAATAAACAAAAATATCTCCAGTTTCTATAACTAAGTGACGCTAGCACTGTGATATGCTGGCAAGAGCACTGAGCAAGGGGTAGGAGGACTTAGGGTCCAAGTCGAGCTCTTCCCCTTAATATCCAGCTTAGAACCGCTCACTTCCATGACCTGGGACTGCAGTTTTGCTCAACAGATGGTGATGTACCGCCACATTACGCAGTCTAAGTCCTTAGACTTTAGTTCTGAACCAAACTAATCGGGCTGAGGGGTTCTCAGCAGGCAGCCACACTGCACATGGAAGGATGCAGGGCTTTGCAGTCAGGCGGTTGGGGCATTGAGTCCAAACTGTCAGTTACTAGATTAACAATCTTGGGAGAGTTGTTTAACTTCACTGATTGCTCGGTTTTCTGTGGGACACAGAATACTTCTCTTGCAAAGCTGCTGTGAAATTTCAGTGAGATGAGGCAGATGAAGCAGATTGACGGGAAGCTCAGTCGTGTTCATTGCACACAGCTTCCTCTGTCCTTGCACAGAGAGGAAGCTCATCTTGCATCCTTGATGCTCTGATACACTGCACACACATACACATGCACACACACACGCACACACACATGCACACACACGCAATAGAATAGGTAAAGATAGCAGAGGTCCAATTTTAGTGACTTTTTCCCCATGGTTTTGGTACCAGGAGGGCCAAAAAGAGAGGCTACCTTAAAGGGAGCGATTTAATGGTTAAATATTCACTTCTTGATGTCTTGCAATCATTAAAGAGATCTTCTCTAGGCATCTCCCACTATATCCAATAAAAGGAAAAGTCACCAGATACGTGGGACTTGGAAACTGTAGTAACTGGGTTCTTTAAATCCTGCACAAAGATACCACTATAGATCCCTCCCGATAATTTTTTTATTTTAAAGAACATTTCACACTCAGTAAGCAATATTACATGATGATCCAATATGACAATATCACCAACTGTCCCAAATGCTGTGTTTCTGCTCTACTTTACATTTTAGATATGGATGCTAAGGTTTATGATTGCTGGTTTTGAAATAAAATCCATCTGCCTACAAGGCAATTCACTTGGAAATTGGGTCCTCAAACCTTCAAGAACCTTCTGAGCCCAGAGGAAGAACATCATCGACTCATCCATTGCCTCAAATTGCGTCTTGAAATTTCATGGTTTGGAAATGCTCTCTTCACAGATTCTGAGGCCAGGCTACTAATGCCTGGTCTGCCCAGCAGAGGGCAACAGGCCCCACGGAAAAGCAGCATGAGTCTCAGCCAGGTTTTAAAATCAGGCTCCCCAGGAGAGGCTGCCCAGGGCCATGGCCAAGGCAGACGGCCCTCTCCCCAAGTGGAGGAGCGGCAGGGCCATGCAGAATGAAAAGATGGGCCTCTTGTCCAGAAGTGCTTCAAGTCCACTCCCTTGGATTCTCAGAAACTGTGGGGTACCCTTCTCCATTCACTCAGAACTTTGCTCAGTGGTCACCTTTTCAGGGAGGCTTTCCCCGGCCAAAACAGCATCCCCTCCAAGGTGAGGCTTGACCCTTTAACCAGCTTTACTTTTTCCTCCCAGCACTTGTCACCAATACCTGATATCTAATATGAATTAGTCTGTGCTTACTAGAATGTCCGTGGGAGCAGGAATTGTGGGGAGATTTTGGTCCATGACTGTACCCCCAGCTTCTGAAATGGTGCCTCACACTGGAATGTGGAGATGACCCTCCGATGAGACAGAAGTAAAGACCAAGGAATAACCAGGGCGAGGCCTGTGGGGGGGCATGTCCATTAGCTCAGTGGAGGGGATGGGAAAGATCCCTTGTATGCAGACTTACTCTGAAAATAGAGTGCTGACTCTGAACAGAACCACTGTCTTCCCATCACCTAATCTATGATGCCCTTACCACATCCTTGGGGAGTGACAGCTTCGCTCGTTCTTCAGGTGAAATCAGGAAAGCCCAGAGACGCAGAGATTCTTACAAGATTCCAAAGTCACGTAGCTCCCCATGCAGAGCCTAATCTGAAAGACCAGAAATCAGGCAAGACTCAAGTCTATCCTCGTGCTTTTTCTGAGATCACGCTGTCCCAGATGTGGGGTCTGCCACCTGACCTTTTCATTCCACCCTAGTGTCAGGAAGATAGACTTAGTGCCCTTGGAATTGACTCATTTTATTCGCAGAGACCAATCAGCTTTGTCTTGAATGCCGTTCAGGGTCAATGTATCAATCACTCTTCATTAATAAGCCCAAGCGTATGGTGTTTCTAAGCTATTAAATGTCAAGAGAAAAGATAAGGGAGTGCAGTGTGTTGTGAAATACTTCAATAGACAGGCATATTCTGAGTCATGTGAATCTAAGCATCAGCTTCCTAAATAAACATTGATCTCTGGCCCCTGTGGAGTTCATTGTCTAGCCCTGAGCTGACAGTTGTTCCAGACCATGTACTGTAGCTAATTAGCCACAGCTACCATCTCACATGAGGTTTTTCTTTGCGGTGAACTTTAATATTCAGCAGGAGAAGAGATACTCTTATTCCTTTAATTGTGTTTTTCTAATTAAATTGCAAATTGTGATTGCTTATTCCTCTTGAAAAAGGAAATGGCAACCCACTCCAGTGTTCTTGCCTGGAGAATCCCAGGGACGGGGGAGCCTGGTGGGCTACCGTCTATGGGGTCGCACAGAGTTGGACACGACTGAAGCGACTTAGCAACATAGCAAGCAATTCCTCTTAAAAGGAAGATCTTAGACTTACTCACTGAGTGCCTGTGCTCACCTATTAACTGTTTTTTCAGAACTTATCGTGACTAAATAACCCAATAGATCTTACCCCATAGATAACTTCTGGATAAACGTAAAATTTTCCATGTGGCCATAAGCCTCACAACATGGTTCTCTAATAGTGTCTGATGTATAATTATTATAAAAGGGACAAGAATAATACTCCATTGATCCTGTGAGTACTTGAATCTTCCCAGTAAACTCCTTCTTTTGCCTTTCGCTCAAGTCTGCTTCTGTTGCTATTGACCAAAATCTCTCTCTGGCACACCTGGTTTCTAGACTCTTTTCTGATTTGTTTCCTTGTGCGTTTTCTGCCCCTCACCCTCTTCTGTTATCTCGACGCAAGTCCCGTTTCCTGCCAAATTAGCCTCCAAATTGAGCAGCTGGGCAAAAGATGGCAAGGACTTTGTGACGGAGTGGATGGTTCAGCTCCATCTGTCTGGAGAGTGGAGCCCCAAGGAGGGACTGCAGCTGCTGTGGAGGTCATGATGCCCCTCCCCGGCCAGCCCAACAAGCCGGGGGGAGAAACAAGCAGCTGAGTGGACATGGTCCATGGAGAAATGGCTTTGCATTTCTGTACGTGCTGTGCTTGTGATCCTTGATGAATTTCATGGGGGCTAAGACTGGTCCTGGGTTTAAAAGAGATGAGCAGAAGCAGCAAGAAAGGGAGGAGCTGTGCCGATCGGATTATTGTGGCCAGTGTTTGGTGATGAAGAAACTGAGATGGATACTGAAGACTTATGCACAAGAAGATGCTCACAGACTTCCAGACAGGATATAAACAGAATTCGAACTATTACTGTGTCTGAGACCTTTAATAAACTAGACAGCAGGTGTGGAGTAAGGCCCTGTGTTACAAAAGGTCAGCTGGCTCTTCCACCTCTCAGAGTCCTTCCCAGAGATGCTTATAATGGCTAATGTGAAGGGGATGTCTGTTGTATGCCAGACCATATGATGATTGTGCTAAATGCATGCATTTCCTTATGTGATTTCGCAAACTTCTGGGGTAGGTTCTACTATAATCCCCTACTTACAGACCAGGAAAGTGGTGTTTACAGAGGTTAAGAACTTGCTCAAGGCCACACTGCTAGGAAGATTTCAGCTGGATATCAAGGGATGCTAGACTGCTGAAAGGGAAATAGGATTAAGGAGAGAGGCCAGTGAGATCCTTGTATCTGCCCCTATAGTGGGTGTGAAAGAGACATTTCAGGAAAAGATCAGGCAGAGAGAAAACCATCGCGTGTGTGTGCTCAGTTGTGTCTGATTCTTCATGGACTGTAGCCTACCAGGCTCCTCTGTACAGGGGATTTCCCAGGCAAGAATACTGGAGTGGGTTGCCATGCTCTCCACCAGGGGATCTTCCCAACCCAGGATTCAAAACTGCATCTCTTACATCTTGTGCATTACCAGGCAAATTCTTTACCACTGAGCCACTGGGGAAGCCTGGAGAAGACCAGGGTGGAATGCAACAGTATTCAGACTAGATGGGGACCTGGGTGTGTCCTGAGCACTCCTGGGGTAGGGTGCACTGCTCATTTCCCACCTCCCTTCCCCTCTCTGCTATTCCTTCCAAACCTTTCCTCATCCACCCTTACCCAGCAACACTTCGCTCCCTTTGTATTAATCTGACTGAGAAATTTGCAGGAGTGATTTCTGCTGGTGTCTCATGCAAAGATGATGAAAAGTGTTTTTCTCACCTTCCTCTTAGCAAGTAATCGTGGCTTTGAGTCTTGGAAACTTGCATTTACTCTTAACCCAGGAAAGAAAGAACAGATCTTTCAAGTGCCCCAAGGTTTGATGATGGTAAGGTGTGACCCCTTCTGTCTAAGGAAGAGTAGGACCTCCTTAAGAAAGGGTCTCAAAACAGTCTCCCCTGGTATCTCCAAGACCCTTTCAGTAGATGGAGATGGTCAAAATTATTTTCAAAATAATACAATTTTACTTGCCTTTTCCCCTTTCATTCTCTCACTCATGAAGCTGTCAAGAGGCTATGCAATGTGTGACATCACAACAGACTGGATGAAGAAGCAGGTATGAAAACCCAGCTGTCTTCTACTAAGCCAGATATTAAAGTGATTTCCAGAAAGGTAAAAGGTCTAAAGCTGAACTTGAGGAAAGTTTCATTTGGCCCTGAATTTATTTATTTATTTATTTTTGCTACAGGAAGAAAAAAAAATTTGGAAACAAAATAAAGTATCTACCTTCAGAAAAAGAATTCTTTCCATTTGTATCTTCCTCCAAAAAATCATATGATCTATGACTAAGCAACCCTGTTTGCATGATTGCTGTTTTGTTTTGGTCACTTCTGTTCCTTTCTTTCAATTGCCACAGACTCAGAATGGTCTCGGAGAAGGCAATGGCACCCCACTCCAGTACTCTTGCCTGGAAAATCCCATAGATGGAGGAGCCTAGAAGGCTGCAGTCCATGGGGTCGCTAAGAGTCGGACACGACTGAGAGAATTCACGACTGAGAGATTTCACTTTGGTCACTTTTCCTCCCTTCTGAGCATCCCCAATCCTTTAATCCAAGACACACTGGGACAGAATGAATTACTGAAACACAGGTGGCAGGCCACTAGAGAGCAACCCAAATCGTGACAACTTATTAATCAGTAGGGTTATTGTTTTTTATCATTTTATCTTCAACTGTCTAAAATATCACTGCTTGTCCATTTCATGGCTGATGAAGACTGCCTCATGCTTGTACTCAGTTGTGTCTGACTCTTTGAGACCCCATGGACTGAAGCCCTCCAGGCTCCTCTGTCAATGGGATTCTCCAGGCAAGAATACTGGAGTGGGTTGTCATGCCCTCCTCCAGGGGATCTTCCCAACCCAGGGATGGAACCTGCATTTCCTGTGTCTCCTGGCATTACAGGAGGATTCTTTCCCGCTGAGCCACCAGGGATGCCATGGAGGCGCTCTGGTATCTACTTCTGTTCTTCAGACTGAGCTGTTTATGGGCTTTATTCAACACCACAAAGGCCCCATGAGGCCTTATGAAGTACCTGGTGCAGAGAGGCACTCAGTTAATCTAGTTGGGTTGGACTGAAAACTCTCAGCTCTGCCAATCCAGGAATAACCAGAGAGACGTGATGAGGTGTGACATACTGCCAAGTCAACCGAGCATCCTCAGCTGGCACCCCAACTTCTTCTGGTCCTCCTCGTGGACCCTGGGTCAGTGCCTTAGCCTGTGGTGTCCCCCGGCTGCCCTGTTCTACCTTCTTCCCTCTTCCAGGCTGTGAGGAGATGGGAGGCCAGAGAGGAGATGGGAATGTCCAGAGAGGCCTCCACCAGCATCGAAGTGGCTCCTCCTGGCCTGTGTGTATCCGGAATAGAATCTTCTTTCAGTGATTGTCTATCATTTCCAAATGTTAATGTACACATAACCCACTTCACCAAGAAAAAAAAAAAAAAAAACTACTCAACTAAAATGTTTCTAATTCTGGTCAATATGAAAACTTGAATTTTTATACAGTTGTAATCAATGAGTTACACTCTATAGAGTGTGCTCCTTTTTACTGACTACAACCTGTACATGCCACATTAACGATTACACAGAGTTTTATTGTGCCGACATACTGGTGTTTGCTTCTCACTTGTAGTGTAGTGGTTCCTTCTTTTGCTGTGCTGTGCTCAGTCATGTCTGACTGGAGTCTATGACCTCCACAGACTGTAGCCTGCCAGGCTCGTTATATCATGTTATCAGTTACTTGGGTCGCTCCAATTTTTCATTACCATGAATTGTGCTATGATACACATATTTGTGCAAGTTGCCTTTTTTGTCTTTTAGCATTCCTTGGAACCTATTTCCACAAGGCAAAAGAATGAATGGATACAAACACATATACATATTGCCCTGCTGTTTTACAGAAAGATGACAACAAATTATTGGTTTCAATTTGGCAACAATTTTTTAGGCAAGAGTTTTTAAAATCTTACTTTAAAAAAAATTGAGATCTTAGAATTTAACGATTGGAATAGAGGACTTTTTAGAGGTCATCTCAGCCAACTCCCCCAAGAGTGCAAAGATACCCTCCCTCCTCTTCACTATTCTTCTTGTCACAGCATATTTGTTAGGTCATAAGAGAAAAATCCAGCCTCACAAAAATATGCAATTATAACAGGACGAGCGATAATAATCTTTAAAAAAAAAAAACTGTTGGTATTCCTTTGATATAACCCCAAAATACAACAAATGGCTGGTTGCAGTGTAGAATTTGAAACTATATAGTGAGATTCTCATATTAAAATGCACTGATCTATATCTTGCACTTTGAAAGACACTTTTACTCAGGCATGATTTCATAGCATCATGCATTGGTCAGCTGAAAAATTTTGATTCACTAATAATAAGGATCTTTCCAGTGTAGACACCTTTCATTATATAATCAACAAATCACACTGGCCCAGGACCACCCAGATGGCTTCACTGGAGAATTCTCTCACACATTTAAAGAAGACTTGACACCAATCCTTCTCCAACTCTTCCAAAAAAATTAGAAAGGAAAGAATACTTCCTAACTGATTTTACGCTAGCAGCCTTACCTTGATAATAAAATTAGACAAAGACACTTTAGCAAAAGAAACTACAGCTCAATACCCCTTAAAAATACTACAAAAATCTTCAACAAAATACTAGCAAGACAACTTCAATAGCACTTTTAAGAGATTATACACTATGATCAAATGAGATTTATTTCAGGGATGCAAAATAGTAATCTCTCTCTATATATATATGCTCATTTTCAGATTCTTTTCCATTCTAAGTTATTACAAGATATTGAATACAGTCCCATGTGTAAAACTTCAGTGTCATTAGAGGAAACATATGAAATATTCTGGTATTCAAATACTCACGACTGAAAAATAGTAATTTGACTGTTACTCATTCTGTAAATAAAACTAATGTTCTGGGGGGAGGGAGTGGCTTACTGAGCTCACATCTCAACTGAATGAATGTTTTTTTTTCTTAAGCACTTAACCGTCATAGAGCAGAAGCACTTTAACTCTGCTTCCATTTCATCACAGAGAATATTGAAAAGACAGGTACTCAAGGGCTGACATTTGATAAACCTAATGTTTCAACTTCCTTCAAGACATTCTTAAGTGTCCAGTGGCTACTGGCATGGATTGGTACCACTGCAGCGCTTCAGAGAGTGAGCTGGTCAATACTGCTGATCAACACCCCTTTACAATTTACAAAGTCAATTTTTCTATTTTCCCCCATTTAAGGCTGACACTTATCATTATTTGCTATTTACAGACCAGACACTGAGGGATAAGGGCTTGAGAAACTTCCCGAGTCTTCATGTTGTCAACAGGCAGCACCAGCTTTACTAACATAAAATCCCACGCTGTCTTCGTGGAAACACCACGTCTCATCACCTCCTCTGACTGACTCGACCCCTAGAGCCTTGAAGTAAGTGCATCTATCTCAGGCCTCCTCACTTACTTCCTCCCCTTTCTTGACACTGTGGATGCCATCTATCCAGACTTCTATCCCGCCCCTTGCCTTGCTTCATTCCCTTCTCCTGCAGCCTCCTCCTGTCTATCTCCATCAAAACCACACTAGTGCCTAACCTTTGTTCTGTGTCCTGGAGTTTTATGAAGCACTTTCCCATTTATCATCTTTGGATTTTGATCTTCAAACTGCTTTGCAAAGTAGTTTTCCATTCCCCTGTTTCACAAGGAAAATGAGGCTCTATGAGGAGCTTATTTGCCCCGAGTTCACACAGTTCACCTTTCTTGTGCCTCCTTTCCTTAAGATCCTTCCAATCTCTAAGAGATTTATTTATGCATGCGTGTGAGCTCAGTCCTTTCAGGCATATCTGACTCTTTGTGTCCCTGTGGACTGTAGCCTGCCAGGTTCCTCTGTCCACAGGATTCTCCAGGTAAGAATACTGGAGTAAGTTGCCATTTCCTCTCCAGGGGATCCTCCCAACCGAGGAACCGAGGAACCGAATTAACATCTCCTGCATTGGCAGGTGGGTTATTTACCACTATCACCACCTGAGAAGCCCAGATTTACTTATAAGGAGGTTTGAATGATGGGTAGCTTCTTTACACGTTCTCTCCAAGAATCATTACCTTTATGAAAGGAAGTTTAAAACACACACATACACACACACTTGTACCTATGAAATGATTCCCTGACCTTGAGACTCTTAAACATCACCATTGTTTGTTCCTCTCCAGGTGAATGACCACATGTAGCACTGAAGGTGGGCCACGGAGAAATAGAAATGATCATAATTTTGCAAGTGAACTTATAATGGGTTTTGCCAATTGTAATTAATGAATCTAAATATCTACATTTGGAAGTGATAATATCATCCACTGTGTTCCTTTCATTTCACAAGGACATCTGAACAAGGCATGCATTCTCCTCTGAAGCCACAAACCACAGGAATAATCTAATCTGTGTGTTCAGATTGGATACATGCAAGACTATTAGCAGAAATCAGTTGAATAGCATTTAACGGTGGTGTTCTTTCAACAGCCACAGACCATTCTGCAGACAACTAAATGCCCAGTTAGAGTGAACCACAAAGAGTTAAAAGGAAAACGCAGAGAAGCCCAGCCTTGAAGTTTTTACAAGAGTATGGCCACAGGAGGGAGTACTTTAAACTGAGGAAACAGGAAGTACCTAGATAAAAAGTTTATTTCATTTCCTGAAGTGAGGGGGAGGATCTTTCCAGAAGTGCTCTTCCAGGAAACCAGGCCTTTCCCACCTAGATGTTTAGGTTTCCTGAGAAGAAATAAATAACCTTGCCTATCACTGTGTGGAGAATCAGCTAGTCCATCAAGAGCTGCAGAAATTTGAATTTGGCCCAGTCGATGTTATCAGCTCAAAGGACGAAGACTTTGAAGAAAGGTCAGAGAGAGAAGTGGCTGCAATGCAGGGTCACCTTCTGGAGACCTAAGCAGAGCACAGCCGGAGAAGCAGAGATAAGGAGCTGGTAGCTGAAGGTGTTTATTCATAAGTGTGTGCAAGGCCAGGTTGCATCCCCGACACCTCAGAGATGATGCTCAGCATGGTACCTCAGGGTGAGCAGAGGACATCCATTCATATACTAAGCCCTGTGGAACTGAGATCTTCAGTTAAGCCATTCTCAAATCATTCCATTCTGTCTGCAGCTCCACCGCAAGGACCATAGCTGGAATGGACTGGTGTGCGGGCGAGCTGCCCCCTACTTGCGGTCATGGGGCTGGGCCCAGGAGGTACACTTGGAATGAGGTTGCGGGACCGTGGCTTCCTTCACCCACACGACTTCTTCATCTTCCCAAATATCAAATTATTCCATTAAGATACTCTGGCTGCAGCTACCCACATGCCATGATTCCTTTTCAAGATGACTTTCCCCCACCCACTCGTGTTCAACCGAAGCAGACTTCCATCACATTCAGCCTGCTCCACCCTTCCTTCCCACGAGTGCCCAGCACTCAGAGGTCCAGGTTTTTTTCACATGTTCCTGAGTCAGACGCCACTTTCCCAGCTCATCATGCCCCATGAAGCCTCTGCCACCTCTTCCATTCTGATCTGAATGAACCCAACCTGGCTGGTCCTTGGTCTTTGTGGGCCCCTTTCTGACAGTGAGTGGTGGAGACCCCACCAAAGTATTCTTAGTGATTTGGTATCTGTTTCAGAGAGAGATTCAACCAAAGAGACATTGCTGGGATTGCAAAGAGCCCTGTCCAGTCACAAGGGAGGTGGTGAACGGCCAGAGTCCCAGCTGAACTTTGCAGCATGTGGCTTTGTTAGAAACTGCAGACTCGTGAGTGCAGCCATGCAACGTGTCAGCAGTTTTCTAAAAGGGGAATGTTCTCGGGAGAAAGAGGAGCAAAGGCTTCCCCCTCAGGAGTGTTTGCTGCTGAGTATGTGTGAGATTGTTATATTCCTGAATAAACTCAGTGGTAGTATTTTGAGAGAAGTAACTTGCCTTGATGGGCTCCTCAGGTGGTGCTAGTGGTAAGGAACCCACTTCCCAATATGGGTTCCCATCTCTGGGTAGGGAAAATCCCCTGGAGGAGGGCATGGCAACCCACTCCAGTGTTGTGGTCTAGAGACTCCCATGGACAGAGAAGCCTGGCGGGCTACAGTTCATGGGGTCGCACAGAGTTGGACACAACTGAAGTGACGTAGCATGCATGCATGCAGCTTGCTTTGAACAGAGAAAACTGTTTACACACTTAGAGTTAAGAGGTAAAAAGAGACGCTGTTTTTCTCACCATAAATGTAAATGTGTGGACATCATAAATGTCCACACCTACAGATACTTGTAGAGACCTTTTTGATTCAGGAACTGAGATGAATAGGGTGTTTCTCGGAAGTGGGAAGGTGCAGTAAATAGCCTAATTCTGAAATACCTGGAGACTTCACCAAAGAAGCCTTGAAATCAATGCCCTTTTAGTGATTGTGAAATAAAATAGGCACCAGACCTGAATCAATGCATAAGATAGAAAAACAAGTCGCTGTAGTCTAAACATAAGACACAGGTACTGCTTCTCAATTTCCAAAATAAAATACACCTCAGACCAAAAAGAATGTATTGAATGAACCCAAACAATTCTCATCTTAGATGTCACCGCCTGCAGTTTCTGGCAGAGTATTAGAGTGTGAAGGGAAATGCTAGCATCTGGGAGATGAGTTATAAGGTATGTTTAAGAGCTAAATGGAAGCCTCAAATTTATTTTTGCCCCTAAAAATGTTTGTGTTTCAGAGAATTTCTGGGAAACTACATTAGATCATAAAAAAAATTCTTAGGTGTTGCCCTGTTGACAGGCAGCATGAACAGTGGATCAAGGAAACTATCCCATCAAAGAGAAACCCGATACCAGAAATTCAGTCTTTCAAACTGTTAGATAAATCCCTGATGTTTCTCTATGGCAGAACACTGGGACAAAAATGACCTCTCCTTCCTGATAAAATGTAACTAACACTCTTTTTGTGTGAAATAAAAGAACAGACAGGACCAGGAATATGGAGGGTGAAATGGGAGCTCATCACGAGAGGGAAATATCTGGCACCACCCATCCACAAGGGCTTCTCCCCAAAAGAGGATGTTGTCTGTAGGGGCTGGATTTCTCTGTAAAAGGAGAACACTGTTGTCTCTGATAAAGCCAGCAAGTCATCCACCATCCATACCAATCTCACTTGCACTCTCTAAGCCCGCTAGAAAGTATAAAGCTCGATTTTAAATCTCAGAACAAGGACTCAGTTTGATAACAGAGCCAAGCAGGTTGTCAGCTGAGAGGGTGCAGGGTTTGAGCCACACGCATCTTCCTGTTGTCTGGGCTTTCTGCTCTGCAGCTGTGAGAGATGCAAATCTTCTTGGTGACTCTGGGTGCAGATCCAACGTGCTTCAGAACAACCAAGAGACAGCACAACAAAGAACTCTAGTCTGGCCGCTCAGTGTGTTCCTCCCACCAGCAATGTCAGTGTTACCTAGAGCTTCCTCTCAGTGCAGACTCTCAGACCCCATACTGTGGCTCACTGCATAAAGAATCTGCTTGTGATGCAGGAGACCTGGGTTTGATCCCTGGGTTGGGAATATACCCTGGAGGAGGGCATGACAACCCATTCCAATATTCTTGCCTGGGAAGTCCCATGGATAGAGAAGCCTGAAGGGTTACAGTCCGTGGGTTCACTTATACATGACTGAGCGCCTAAGCACGCACTCCAGGTGATATGCATTCACATTACTTTGAGAGATGCCATTGCTACTGTTTTCTGTTGAACAGAATTAGAAATGAAGGCCAGGTGTCCTTGGTGGCTCAGTGGTAAAGAATCTGCCTGCCAAAGCAGGAGACATAGGTTGGATCCCTGGTCTGGGAAGATCTCACATGCCACGGAGCAACAAAGCCAGTGTACCACACTACTGAGCCCATGTTCTAGAGTCCAGGAGCTGCAACTAGAGAAAAGCCTGAGCAACAAAGAAGACCCATCATGGCCCGAATTAAATAAATAAATAAAAATATTTTCTTAAAAAATCAAGACCAACTTTTCCCAGGCTGTCTTCTCTCCCATCTTGTTGTCAGACAGTCAAATGGGCACCAAGCGCCCAATTAATAATTCATCTGCCTCAAGAGTCTTTCACAATAGCTGGCATTTGCATGAACGGAACTGCACTTACTTTGGACAATTCCATTGCAGTGTATCTTTATAGGAACTAAAAGTATAATTTTTTTCCCTTAAAAAGAAATAGATTTTGAATAGTCACTTCCATAAGCGGTACACATATTTCTCCCAGACTGTTGATTATACACACATCTGACCATTTTATTTCTTTCTTTTCTCCCTCTGCCAACATCTGCCAAGTACAAACAGGGATAAGTGACGGTTTACATAACAGGAGCAGGTATTTCTACTTACAGGAATTCAGTGGGATGTTGGCTTTTTCATTTGCTGTGTTTGTTTTGCTTAAGACAAACTGGGCGGTCTGGACTATGCCCTGCTTTGCGGTGTTCATCTAGTCTAGTCGAACATCCATATCTGGGGGCATCAGTGGAAAGCTGAGACACCACCTGGTAAGAAAGCTGAAGTGATCTAGTCTCTATCTTTTGCCAAGTTTTGAACCAGCACATTTTACCTTAAAATGTTCATGCTTAATATCAGGGCAGTCTAATCTGAAAATAAGGTTTTACTGTGCTAAAGAAAATATCACCATGACGTGTATGTTAATTGCATCGCCACCTGCTTTGAGAAGTTAAGTGAAGCAGGGAAACAGATGTTAAACTCAAGGAGTCTGCATTAAAAAAAAAAAAAAAAGGCTTTTCATTAGCATTTACCATTTACTTCTTAACGGAAAGCTCCAGTTTCTGCCCTCAAAAAGATGAAGTAGGTACAGTTGATACAAAAGTGTATTTTAATAAGACTGGTAGAAACCCAGAAATGATGTTCTCTGGAAGGTTTCTATGACACACAGTTCTCAAAAATCTTTAAACAGTGTCTAGTTGAGGGGATATTTCCAGGTGACAATGGGGCTGGAAGTGACATGACGTTTGTACGTGATGGGCTACTCCTGTTTGTGAAATAAAGAATCTTGTGAAAAGAGGAATTATGACTAGTATTTACAACAGTGTTTCATAAACATCCACAAATTCCAGGCATAAGACAAAAGGTATGAGTCAGAGCCCCAGTAGGCGTGATGGCCGGGGAAGTGGTCCCAGGGAAGATCGCTTCCCTGTGGCCCTAGAATAGCTCTGCAGAGACTCTGTAGGAAGCTGATAATGGGCGATCTCATGTGAGGATCACCAGTAAAAATCGGGTTTTGGTCAAGAGCATTTCCTTAGCTAAAAATGTCATGTTTCCAGGCCCTGATTTGACGTTTTAGTAGATCATGGCTGAGAAGACTGAACTGGAAAAGAACAATATGAATGAAGGTGATTTTTTTAGTGTGCTGCATTTGATGCTATGTGATAAGGCTATCTTTTTTTCTAGGGTTGTTGTTCACCTTTTTTTTTTTTTTTTTTAAACTTTGGTGATGGACAGGGAGGCCTGGCCGCTGCAATTCATGGGTCTCAAAGAGTCGGACATGACTGAGCAACTGAACTGAACTGAACTTTTAAAACTAACACTTAATTGGAGGATAATTACTTTACAATATTATGACTAAACTTTTAATTTATATTGGATTATAGCTGATTAACAGGGCTTCCCTCGTGTCTCAGCTGGTAAAGAATCCGCCCGCAATGCAGGAGACCTGGGTTTGATTCCCGGTTGGGAACATCCCCTGGAGAAGGGAAAGGCTCCCCACTCCAGTATTCTGGCCTGGAGAAGTCCACAGACTATATAGTCCATGGGGTGGCAAAGAGTCGGACACGACTGAGCGACTTTCACTTCATTTCTTCATAACTGATTAACAGCATTGTGGTAGTTTCAGGTTCGCAGAAGAGTGACTCAGCCATATTTATACACATATTCATTCTCTTGATGGGTGTGGNACAGACTATATAGTCCATGGGGTGGCAAAGAGTCGGACACGACTGAGCGACTTTCACTTCATTTCTTCATAACTGATTAACAGCATTGTGGTAGTTTCAGGTTCGCAGAAGAGTGACTCAGCCATATTTATACACATATTCATTCTCTTGATGGGTGTGGCTTAAGTTCTCCTCCATGCTGTGATTTTCGAGGGGCAGGGAGGGGCGGTGGGGGGCGGAAGTTTCTCTCTCCCCGAAATTCTCTGCAGTCCCACTTGTAAGCAGTGTTCTTGAGAGTGCTCGTGGCAGTGCTCACAGGAGTTTACTTAAAAGCTCGTCCTCTGAGGCCCCACCTGGTCTGAGGTGGGATTACGTGTCTGCCTTTTTATTTATTTTTATTATTTATGTATAGGAGTCTGCATTTTTATAAGATGGTTCTGAGGAGGTGATCTTCAGAATGAGTTCAGAGAATCGCTGATTACAACCCAGTTAATTCCCCATCTTCAAAAAAAAATCCATACAAAAAAAAAAAAAACAGAAAATAACAAGTGTTGCTGAGAATGTAGAGGAAATTAAGAAATCTTGTGCGCTGTTCATGGGATTGTGGAAGGGTGCAACCGCTGAGGAAAACAGTATGGAGGTTCCTCAAAAAATCAGACATGAAATTACCATTATGGCCAGACTTCCCTGGCCGGTCAGTGGTTAAGACGCTGTGCTTCCACTGCAGGGGGGCCGTGGGTTTCATCCCTGGTTGGGGAAGTTCCAGATGCCACATGGCACAGCCAAAAAAAAAAAAATCTGTTGCCATGTGACCCAGCAATCCCACTTCTGGGTAGACACCCAGTGAAGTGAAAGAAGGGTCACAAAGAGTGAAAGGGCCAAAGTCTCCGCTCCACCCTTTAGTGACTAAACAATCACAACACAATACTAATTCGCACATATATATAAACACACATTAAATCACTACGTCTTTATATGTAGTACATAGTCATCTGGTTTCATATGTGTATCTATATACATGTCTGTGGGGATGTGCTGAGTCACTTCAGTTGTGTCCAACTCTTGTGATCCCATGGACTCGCCAGGCTCCTCTGTCTGGATTCTCCAGGCAGGAATACTGGAGGGGGTTGCCATGCCCTCCTCGGGGGGATCTTCCTGACCCAGGGAGCAGACCTGCATCTCTTCTGTCTGCGACATTGACAGGTGGGTTCTTCACCACTTGCGCCACCTGGGAAGCCCCATATACGGCTTCTTCATGTCTATAGTGTTAAACAGATGATGGTTGGGAGTGGTCACTGCAAGAATATCCCAACATGTGAATGCAGTGTATTTTCATTATGCATCATTGGGTGAATGGGCTCGTTCCTCCTCACCAAACTTACTGCACAATGCAGAAGAGCCCACTTTCCCCCAGAGGCTAAAGGGGGTGTTCTTTTAAAAAAAAAAAAAAAAAAAAGTTACAAGAAAATGACTCCTAACAACAGAGGTTCAGTTCAGTTCAGTCACTCAGTCGTGTCTGAGTCTTTGCGACCCCACGGACTGCAGCACGCCAGGCCTCCCTGTCCATCACCAACTCCCAGAGTTTACTTAAATTCATGTCCCTTGAGTCGGTGATGCCACCCAACCATCTCATGCTCTGTCGTTCAGTTCTCCTCCCATCGTCAATCTTTCCCAGCATGAGGGTCTTTTCCAACAACAGAGGACACATAGACAAATTTATGTCGTAAGAAAGAACTGAATGTAATTTGACTGAGCACTAAACGGTTAACAGTCTGGGGTCAACAGTCTATACAGATCCAATCTCTGCCTAGCGCCACCTAGTGTGTGAAAGTGTTAGCCGCTCTGTCATGTCCGACTCTGGGACCGTCTCAGATTTCAGGCCAAGGCTCCCTGGGGGCTTTGGTTAGACTTGATACCCAGCTCTGCAGAAAGCTGATTCTCCTGTGATGTCTGTGGCAGATAAGCTCCCGGAGGAGAGCAGAGACAGGCCCTTCTCTTCTGAGGCTCCTGCCTGAGGCGACAGAAGGCAGGGAATGGTCTTGAGAGCCCCATGCGGCCGCTGTCCCCGTCCGAGTCTTAGGAGGCCTTTTAAACCTTGAGCATTTCCTGTACTCACTGCGTAGGTTCTAGGTTTGGATCTTTTTCCGAGCGACATGCATAGGACTCTTAGAGGAAACAGGACAGACATAAATATACTAACTTTTTGTTGCAGCTATAGATTCTGGGAACAATAGCCGTGGCCAGTATGAACAGAACAACTGAGAAATGTGTTACTCTTTGTGTATACATATTGCAAGCATGATCTCTATGTTTTCTCCATGTCTGTTTCCAAAGAACTCCGAGGACCTTTCAGATGGTTTTAAGAGGTTCCCATCCCACTGATTACACCCAGACTGGCATGGGAAACCATGGTCCAAGGCAACTGGAGACCCATTCTTCCCTACATCTTCCCCCAAGGGAAAAATCCAGAAAAATTATCACAGATCTTTAACTGGTGCCTCCTAGAGGGCATGTGGTATTTAATGACCCAGGGAAGAGACATACAGAGATTTTCAAGGCTGGAGTTACCCTTGGTCATAGGACCTGGATTTTCCAAGTCCTCCATCATCGAGTCCTCCCCAAAGTGTCCCATGATAATGACAAGTTTTAGTCCAAATATAACTCTCCCCTCCACCTGTTGTGCAATGACTCTATTTTTCGGCTGTGCCACATGAGGCTTGCAGGATCTTAGCTCCCCAACCAGGACTCAAACCCCAGCCCACATCAGTAAAACTACGAAGTCCTAACCACTGGACTGCCAGGGAATTCTCTGTAACAACTCTAGAAGGAGGGTTTTTCTCCTGCTTTTTTCCTATTCCCCATGGTGAAATGCCCCATATAGGAGAGTTGTTCAATAGTCAATTCTCAACGACTTTCACTCTGTTGTAATTTTCATTTCTGCAGTTTTGATGACCTGAGATATTTCCTTAATTTATACAAGAAGAGAGAAAGTGGAACTGTTTGGGGGCACCTAGGAGCCTCGGGAAAGAGCTAAGTTTGGCCTAAGAACCACAGAATCAGGTACAAAAAATGTAGCTTTCATGTTTATTCAAGCCTCTGCTCCCTTTGACTATTAAGGAAGAGTTATCAGGTGACAATGAGTTAGAGCAGAGACGTCCCATAAAAGGAACCTGAGAGCTTACCTGGTCAGACCATCTGAGAGTTCACCTGATTAGAACATCTGAGAGCTCACCTGACCAGACCACCTGAGAGCTCACCTGACCAGACCACCTGAGAGCTCACCTGGTCAAACCATCTCTTTCTACTGGAGCTTCTCCAGCAGTGGTCATTCTTTATTGTATGAAGATGAGCATTTACCTATAGCCTTCTGGATATGCTATTAATACCAAAGTGTTCCTCTCCAAAAGAGAAATAAAGGAATGAAGGCAAGGTGAATGGCACATATCTGGGGCCAGTTCCCCAGGAAACAGACAGGAATGTTTTGGAGCCTTGGGAGCAAGGATGTTTACTGAGAAGGGCTCTGGGTGGACACCTGAAGGAGAGTGTGGGCTGTGGGAGGAGTGGGGAGAGCAGAAGCAGAGCAGCAGAGGCCGTGGCTGGTGTCTAGGAAGCTCTGAAGCCTGGATGATTCAGTCCCACAGCTCATATGTTGAAGCCCTAACTGTTAGAACCCTAGAAAACAACCATTTTTGGAGATGCAGCCTCTAAAGTGGTGGTGGTTGTCGTTCAGTCGCTCAGTCATGTCCAGCTCTTTGCTACCCCACGGACTGCAGCACACGNCTGGATGATTCAGTCCCACAGCTCATATGTTGAAGCCCTAACTGTTAGAACCCTAGAAAACAACCATTTTTGGAGATGCAGCCTCTAAAGTGGTGGTGGTTGTCGTTCAGTCGCTCAGTCATGTCCAGCTCTTTGCTACCCCACGGACTGCAGCACACGAGGCTTCCCTGTCCTTCACCATCTCCTAGAGTTTGCTCAAACTCATGTCCATTGAGTCAGTGATGCCATCCAACCATCTCGTCCTCTGTCATCCCTCTTCTCCTCTTGCTCTCAATCTTTCCCAGCATTAGGGTCTTTTAAGGTTAAATGGGGTCATAATGGTAGGGCTCTAATCCAACGATTGGTGTCCTTCTAAGAAAAGGAAGGGGTACCAGGAATGAGCGATCAGAGAAAAGACCATGTGGCCACAGCAAGAGAACATCCATCTACAGGCCAAGGAGACAGGTCTCAGGAGAAACCAGCCCTCCCTCATCTTGGACATCTGGCCTCCAAGCTATGAGAAAACAAGTGTGTGTTTGAAAGCCACCTAGACTGTGGTGCTTTGTTTTGGCCTCCAAAGGAGGCTGATACACAGGCCCTTGGCCAGTGCATGGATGGGAGTGGTTCCCCTGGGAAGGAGTGGCCTGTTAGGTGAGGAGCTCCCTTCCCCTGAGGTATTTATTTTGAAGGCAAGGCTGGGTGCTGTGAGGTCAGGGCTGAGCCCCTCAGCACCCTCTACAGCATGGCCCCAGGGTGGTGCTCTGAGCCAGATAAAGAACTGGAATGATGACAAGGCAAAATTGCAGGGATGAGGGCAATATTACAGGAATCATCTCAACGATCTGCCGTCAAATCAAGCTTTTACAATTTTGATCTTTAGCATTCATAAAACACTTCAGAATCTGAAGGCAATTTAAAGATAATCTCATCAAACTCTGTATTTAAAGGCTGGTGGCAAAGAGGTTTAGAGAAGCAGAGATTCTCCCAAGATCAGGAGGCCACTAGAAACCCAGCTGGACCCAGGACCCTGGCTTCCTAGGGCTCCCTCCGAGATGCCTGGTCCAACTAGAATGATCAATAGTCCCCGTAACTATAGAGGCTCTAAATACAGTGTTTTTTAAAAACTTTTAATTTTGTATTGGCATATAGCAGATTAACAAACAATGTTGTGATAGTTTCAGATGGACAGCAAAGGGACTCAGCCATATATATACAGGTTCCATTCTCCCCCAAACTCTCCTCCCATCCAGGCTGCCACACAATATTGAGCAGAGATCCATGTGCTGTACAATAGGTCCTTGTTGGTTATGCATTTTAAATATAGAAGTGTGTACATGTCCATTCCAAAGTCCTTAACTATCCCTTCCCCCTGGCAGCCACGAGCTCATTCTCGAAGTCTGTGAGTCTCTTTCTGTTTTGTAAGTAAGTCCAAATTGTATCGTGTCTTTTTTAGGTTCCACTTATAAGGGATGCCATATGATATTTCTCCTTCTCTATCTGACCTCACTCAGTATGACAGTCTCTAGGTCCATCCGTGTTGCTGCGAATGACATTATTTCATTCCTTTTAATAGCTGCGTAATATTCCATAGAATATATGTGTCGCATCTTCTTCATTCATTCCTCTGTTGATAAACATTTAGGTTGCTTCCATGTACTGGCTTTTGGAAACAGTGCTGCAGTGAACATCGGGGTGTATGTATCCTTTCAGATCATGTTTTTCTCCAGATACAAGCCCAGGAGTGGGATAGCAGGGTCATATGGAGAAGGCAATGGCACCCCACTCCAGTACTCTTGCCTGGAAAATCCCATGGATGGAGGAGCCTGGTGGGCTGCAGTCCATGGAGTTGCTGAGAGTCGGACACGACTGAGCAACTTCACTTTCACTTTTCACTTTCATGCATTGGAGAAGGACATGGCAACCCACTCCAGTGTTCTTGCCTGGAGAATCCCAGGGACGGCGGAGCCTGGTGGGCTGCCGTCTATGGGGTCATACAGAGTCGGACACGACTGAAGCAACTTAGCAGCAGCAGCAGCATGGTAGCTCTATGTTCTCCCTAGTGGCTGTACCAATTTACACTCCCAACAACAGGGTAAGCGGGTTCCCCTCTCTCCACACTCTCTCCAGTTCTAAATAAAGTTTTTAATTAAAGGTCCCAGCCTCAGACTTGAAAACAAAGACAAATGTAAACTGCACTATCCGCAAACCTGGCAGCGTTATTCACAAGCTATGACTGTGTCCTGTGGGGGAAAACCCACGAGACTTCAGTGCTCCTGTACGACACGCTCCAACTGGCCCCAAATAGCAGAAACAATCGTTGGAACTGCTCCTGGTGGGTTTGTTCCACAGACGCTTCACCCAAGTATGACAATCAGTCTCACTCTTAGCCTCTGAACCTTTAAGAGGAACTAAGTCATCAATCTGAGATTCCTGCAGAGGCTGAAGCACCATAGCCAGTGACCCGGGGCCATCCCTGTGGCAACTTCTTCATTTTGTCTTTTCTCTGACTCTCCTGACTTCCTGTCGATTCTGTGAGCAATGAAATGCCCTTCCAGAAAATTCTTTCTCTGCTTAAGTGAACCAGAGTCAATCTCTGCTGTTTGTACCCAAGAACTCTGACTAATACAGCTTGGAAATCGGCTTTTGACTCAAATGTCTGTTTAGTTTGGTTTCTTGTATTTACTCATTTCTTTCCTCCTGAGAGCCTACTGCATTCATTCATCCGTTTGTTCACTCATCCATGGAACATTTACTGGTTGCCTTGTATGTCAGACAAAGTACTAGGTGCTTGGAAATACATAGCCTATAAAGACATGGCCCCTTCCCTTAAAAGACCCACAGCCTAGTCCAGGGCAGAGGAGTTTAAAAAAAAAAAAAAAAAAAAACAGTTATGCTACAGGGTGGTAATTACTATCATCATGAGAAAAAAGCACCTGACTTATACATTAGTGGTGGGCAGTGGTGGTGGGAGGCATCCTGTGGCTACTGCTCCTTGAATTGTGTCTTCAGGGATAAACTGGATGGCAAGACAGGATGGGGAAGAGGAGGGACATTGCATGAAGGGGAGGGAATTAAGCTAAGCTAGTCAGCACATCAAGTTACTGAACCAGAGTTCCATGTGTCTATACATAATATTCTAGGTGGGGAGTGGTAAAGGTTGAAGTCATAGAAGCAGGCAGATGTCATTGCTGTAGGTCTCACTTAGGAATCTGAACTTTATGTAATAGCAATTATTTCTGTTTTATTGACTATGCCAAAGCCTTTGACTGTGTGGATCACAATAAACTGTGGAAAACTCTGNTGTCTGAGTGACTGAACTGAACTGAATATGTAACTGGTGGCTCAATAGTAAAGAATCCGTCTGCCAATGCAGGAGATGTAGAAGATGAAGGTTCTATCCCTGGGTCAGGAAGATCCCCTGGAGGAGGAAATGGCAACCCACTCCAGTATTCTTGCCTGGGAAATCCTATAGACAGAGGAGCCTGACAGGCTACAGTCCATAGAGTCACCAAGAGTCAGACATGACTGAGCAACTGAGCATACATAGGTATAACCACTGAAACAGAGCAACCAGTTTTATATTCAAGATTGACTTATTTTTTAGCAGCAAGTCAAAGAACTGCCCGCACTGGTTCTGTCCTTGGCCTTCTCCAGTCTACTGTTGAATCCATGAAAGGCAGTCTTCATTTCTGTTATAGTGGTTTTTTGCTTGCTTGCTTGCTTTTTTCTGCGCCATACCACAAAGCTTGCAGGATCTTTGTTTCTGACTTCTGGCATTTCCTTTTGATGCGTTTTAACAATTCCACCTTGCTACTCACATTACCCATCTGTTCTTACAAGTTGCCTGCTTTGTCCAAAAGAATCCTTAAAATATTAATCATAGCCATTGTAAACTGTCTGTCCAGTAATGCCCAAATCTAGCCTTGTCTGCAGTCTGCTTCTAGCACTTTTCAGATTGTGCTTTGGCTTGCCTTTTTAAATACCTTGTAATTTTTGTTGAAAGTAGGACATGACTCGTCAGGTAAAAGAACTGAGCTATCTAGGCCTTTAGTCTGAGCAGAACTGTGAAGAAAGCTGAGCACCGAAGAATTGATGCTTTTGAACTGTGGTGTTGGAGAAGACTCTTGAGAGTCCCTTGGAGCAAGGAGATCCAACCAGTCCAATCTGAAGGAGATCAGTCCTGGGTGTTCTTTGGAAGGACTATTGCTGGGGTTTTAGTCTGGCTGGAGTTTTTGCGTGTTGTGCATGCTCAGTCCGTCAGTCGTGTCTGACTCTTTGCAACACCATGAACGGTAGCCTGCCAGGCTCCTCTATCCACAGGGTTCTCCAGGCATGAATACTGGAGTGGATTGCCATTTCCTCCTCCAGGAGACCTCTCCAACCCAAGGACTGAACATGTGTCTCCTGCACTGGCAGGCGGATTCTTTACTACTAGCCACCCGGGAAACCCAGCTAGGATTTTAGGCAGCAGTCTTTCACTGGACCCATGTCACTGGGCTATGACCTTCACAAGCATTTATTAACTTTGCTCTTCCTCAGGTGAGATGGGAAGGCTAGAGGGGGCTGGAATCAGGGAAGGGCCCTTCTCCAGGTGGTTACAGGTGCTTTCCCTAAGAGGTAGGCCTTTGAGGATGCTCTAGGCATATTTCAAAATCCTCCCCGCCCTTCTGCCAGAGACATAAGCAAATCATTCTGGATTGTTCATTGAGAGAAACCAGTGGGGTTCCTGTAGACAACCAAAAAATCATGGAGCCCCACTTAGGTGACAGACCCCAAGAGCCTCTTACTCTCAGGCTAGTCCACACTCAGCCTCCAGCAATTCATTAAAATGCTCCTGCCAGCACCAGCTGTCTGGCTAAGGAGATCTTGATTGTGATCTGGGCTTTCCTGACTCTCCAGATCATGGGATGTTGCTGTGCCCTGTGCCCTGTGCCCTGGGGCTCCGAAGGGCACAAGATAAAGCGCTGATTTCCAGCTCCTTCAGCTCCTTTTGCTCTAGGGACAAGAGTGACGATTTCCAAGTTCTTTACTTACTGGAGCTGAAACCAGTACCTCAGGCTGTTGACTGAATACAGCACAATCATCAGGTCTGAGTGAGCATCTGTGGAGGAATACCCTGGAGCAGGGAGTCCAGGATGATACCGGGATCTGGCTGGAGTGAGCGTGGAACACGGTGGGGGAGGGAATATAGTGGAAAGGAAAGTGAAAGTCGCTCAGTCATGTTTGCGACCCCATGGACTGTAGCCTGCCAGGCTCCTCTGTCCATGGAATTCTCCAGGCCAGAATACTGGAGTGAGTAGCCATTCCCTTCTCCAGGGGATCTTCCCAAACCAGCGATTGAACCCAGGTCTCCAGCGTTGCAGGTGAATTCTCTAACATCTGAGCCACCAGGGAAGCCCAATACAGTGGGGAGGAGATAATTTAGGGAAGGAAAACGAAAGGCTAACAAAAAAAAAAGCTCATGAATAAGGAGTTCTGCTTAGTTTTGTCCTGAATACTTTCAGGTTACCTGCTCTGATTACCTGAAAGTTTTCTTTTCTCTTTTTTCTTCTTTTCTGGAAACAACACAAATCTATTCACTGAAGGTCTAGAGGTCAGAAGTCTGAAATGGGTCTCCCTGGGCTAAAACCAAAGTGCTAGCAGGGCTGCACTCCCTCTGGAGCCTTTAAGGGAGTAATCCAGTTTCCTGAACTTTTCCAGCTTTTAGATACCAACTGTGTTCCTTCGTTTATGGACACTTCCTCTGTATTCAAAGCAAGAGGTGTGTGTGCTCAGTCACTTCAGTCATGTCCAACTCTGCAACCCTGTGGACTGCAGCCTACCAGGTTCCTCTGTCCATGGGATTCTCCAGGCAAGAATACTGGAGTGGGTTGTCATGCCGTCCTCCAGGGGTCCTCTGACCCAGGAATCAGACCTACATCTCCCAAGTCTCCTGCATCGGTAGGCAGGTTCTTTTCTAGTAGTGCCACTTGGAAAGTCCTAAGCAAGAAGTGTAGCATCTTCTTTCTCTGGTTGTTACTCTCCGATGTCCCTCTTTCCAGTGTTAGGACTCTTGCAGTCACACTGGGGCCATCAAAAAACATCACATACCTGAAAGGTCCCTGCAGCTGTGCAAGATAATCTATCCTCAGGTGCCATCGATGAGGACCTGGCCTAACACAGGTGCTATTCTGCCTATCACAGAAGGCACTGGTCAGGAGGTATCGACTGGATTTACCCTTTTATATACTCCAGGGAGAAAGAGAAGCCAAGAAAGGTGATGATATAAGACTTTCCCCTTGAGTATTCCCTGGTGGACCAAGGGCTAAGACTCTGCACTCCCAATGTAGGGGGCCCGGGTTTGATCCCAGGTAAGGGAATTAGATCCCACATGCCCCAGGTCACATGCTGCAACTAAGACCTGGTTGGTGCAGCCAAATAAATAAGTAAACTTATTTAAAAAACAAAAAAAGGTGTAGTACAGGGAGGGACTCTCCTCAATACTCTGTGAAGGTCTGCATGGGAAAAGACTCTAAAAATGAGGGGAGATATATATATATATATATATATATATATATATAACTGGGAAATGTTGCCATATGTCTGAAACTAATACAATACTATAAACCAACTATACTCCAATTAAAAGCAAAACAAAACAAAAACTCTCCCCTCTTAAAAGTTTTCTCTTTTCTCCCTATTCCCTCTTCCCCTTTCTCTCCTTTCTCTTCTCACTATCGGGGTTATTCTATTGCCCTACTTTTTCCCCTCAGCTTGAAGGTTTTCTGCAGCTTAGAAATCTATGGTNTACTATAAACCAACTATACTCCAATTAAAAGCAAAACAAAACAAAAACTCTCCCCTCTTAAAAGTTTTCTCTTTTCTCCCTATTCCCTCTTCCCCTTTCTCTCCTTTCTCTTCTCACTATCGGGGTTATTCTATTGCCCTACTTTTTCCCCTCAGCTTGAAGGTTTTCTGCAGCTTAGAAATCTATGGTCAGAGTTACACGAGATATAAAATAAGAAATAACCCATCTGGTTGGGCGGGACTGGTATGAATGCTGACAGCACAAATTATAGTTCCTTTCATTTAAAAATACCTAAGGGCTCGCTCCCCTTCAGTGTCACAGAGAAGGTGGTGTGACCGCCCTGTTTTTATAGCCTTGGAGAGTGCAGTGGCCTGGAGAAGGGCAGTAAATACTGAGCAATGGTGGAAGCAGCTGCCAAGGAGAAAGATAAGAGGATACATTTCACCTTCCCGGGGCACCTGTGTACATCAGAGCTTCCCCTTTATAAAGTCTCCTTCTTGGGCTTCAGTGGTGGTGCAATGGGTAGGAATCTGCCTGCCAGTGCAAGGGACACAGGTTTGATCCTCAGTCTGGGGATCCTCAGTCTGGATGATCCCATATGCAGCAGAGCAACTAAAACCTGTGCACCACAAATACTAAGCCCGCGCAACCTAGAGCCTGTGCTCCGCAAGAGAAGCCACTGCAATGAGAAGCCCACGTACAGCAAGGAAGAGTAGCCCTCATTTGCCACTACTAGAGAAAGCCCTCGTGCAGCACCGAAGCCCCAAGGCAATCAAAACTAAAATGAATAAGTAAACGAAAAAAAAAAAAAAAAGCCTCCTTCTTTAACTTCCAAAATGCCTTCTTAACCACTCCCCTGCCCTTAAAAACTCCACTCATGTTTTATCAGGAAAATGAAGGAAGAAAGATGAGCAGTAGTAGGGACTGGATTCCAACTAGAGTCCTTTTCTTATCTCTCTGAGCAGATGACTCAAAGACCACAACTAATATGTTCCAGGAAGAATATGTCGACACTTAAAAAAAAAAAAGCACAGTGTGAGAGTTTCAAGTTAAGTTTTATTGGGGGCAAAATAAGGACTGCAGCCCAGGAGGCAGCACCTCAGATATCCCTGAGAAAATGCTTCAAAGAGGTAGGGAGGAAGGACAGTATATGTGTAATTTGAGGGTCCATCCCTGGGTGGGAAAGATTCCCCTGGAGAAGAGAATGGCTATCCACTCCAGTATTCTTGCCTGGAGAATCCCATGAACAGAGGAGCTTGTCAGGCTACAGTCCATGGGGTCCCAAAGAGTCAGACGCGACTGAGCATGCACCCATGCACAGGCAATTCAGCACATATTTTCCCAGAACGTTTCTGCTAGTCATGAGGCACAGTCATCATGGATTTTAGTCCTTTCCTAGATATGAGGAGATAGAAGAATTGGGCTCATAAAAGTCTTCTCCTAAAAATATCTAACTATCTGAAGACCTGTCTTGCCAGTAGCCATTCCCACCCCCAGCACAGAGTGCCTCATTTCTCTCCACCTTGAACTCCTTCAGGGGATGGTGAAGGTCAGAAGCTGCAGCAACAGATGATTCAGTCCTTGTAGAGGTAGACGGCAAGTGCCAATTTGTCGCTGACAAATAACACAGTTACTTTGGTTTCAGTTTTCTTAGGGGTAAAGTCAGGAGCCTAGACTAGAAGGTTTCTATGGTCTATGAGTCAAGTTGTTTTGTGAGTCTGGGTTTAAATAGGTTGATCTGGGTTACCCAAACAGTTTACCCTGGTTCTCCCTCCATTCCAGAACACTTCTTTCCTGGACACCTCTGCCCTGGAAAAGACAGCTTTTGATCCCCGCCCCTGGTCCCCTGAGTATGCATCCCTCCCGCTTACAAGTAGTAAGTCCAGCTCTTTCATCTTCCAGGGTGTTTCTGGCGGTTCGCTGGAGGGAAAATGCAATCCCCACTTTGCTCCAGGGTTATGCTCTGTGTCCACCTCAAGGGTTTCAGCAATATGATCCTGTGAGACTGTTCTGTCCACTTGACAGATAAATGGAAGCTCACAGAGATGAAATAATTAGCTCAAGGTCGTACCACCAGGAAGAGCCAGCGACCACACTCTCGACAGACCTAACTCTGCTCGGAGCACTCTTTCTCTTGCATCCTCCACGGGCACCCCTACCGGGTGCCCCTCTTCCGCATTTCCCGGGGCACTTGCCCAACCCACTGAGCTGCTGGGGGCGGGGGTGGTTGCACCTCAGAATGTCACTTCTGCAACAGATTTCCTGTGTGCTCCAGTGAAGAGAGCTATTCGGTCCCAGAAATGCTCTCTACCCACAGTCCTTGAACTTGCGGGGGGTGCTGAGGGGGCTGCGGGGGCTGCAGAGGGACCTGCGGGGGTGGGCGGGCCNGGACAGGGAGGCCTGGCGTGCTGCGATTCATGGGGTCACAAAGAGTCAAACATGACTGAGTGACTGAACTGAACTGATACATAAATGCTCAAAACAGCTTTATTTGTAGCAGCCCAAACTGGAAATCAACAGTCCTTCCTTCAGCAGGCAAATGGATAAACGAACAGCGGTCCATCCATATCATGGAATTCTACTCAGCAATAAAAAGGAACAAATTATCAATACGCACAACAGCCTACCTGGATCTCAAGTGAATGATGCTGAATGAAACAAAGATCAATCCCCAAAAGTTACATAGTGTATGGTTTCATTTATATAGCATTCTTGAAATGACAGATACCCACAGGTCTCACAAGGCCAGAGGTACAATATACACTTTTTAAAAAAATATTTATTAACTTGGCTGTTCCGTGTCTCAGTTGTGGCATGCAGGATCTTTTATTTGCTGTATATGGGGTCTAGTTCCTGGCCAGAAATCAAAACCAGACTGCCTGCCTTGGGAGCTTGGAGTCTTAGCCGATCCTTCCCTTAGGATCATGAGGGAAGTCTCCGGATTCACTTTAGTATCTCACACCTTGACTGGGCCTTTAGCACTACCAAGTAATCTTACTGTATTTCTCTAGTTCACTTACTGCTCCACTTTATCGGAAGATTACTGAAAACACTGGCTTCTCTCATCAGATCTGCATCTTCCTCTCTATGCTCCTCACTGCCAGATGATGATCTTGCATTTTTAACTGAGAAAATTGAACCAGTTATCTTCCCTTCTCCAAGTCAACCAAGCTATCTGCATCTGTACTCATCTGCTCTGTCCTCCCTCCTGTTATAATCAATGAACTGTCGGTGCTCCTTGTGAAGATCAACCTCACCCACTCAAGGACTTTGCTCTTGCAATTATTCTCCCCATTTCCTGCAACAGTATTATCTTAGTCTGCTACTATAATAGGGCAGAACAAATGTTACTCCATATTGGATCCATTTCTTTTCCTTTAACTTTTGTGTTCTATTGCTTTTGCTACAAGTTAATCACTAAAGAGATGTTGCCTATAGCTTCAGGTTAGTTCAGTTCAGTTCCGTCACTCAGTTGTGTCCGACTCTTTGCAACCCCATGGACTGCAGCACGCCAGGCCTCCCTGTCTATCACCAACNGGGTGAGTTAAACAAAAGAAACAACCCCTTATTACGACTGGGAGCTGCTTCTTTAAAGGCCCCCTTCCTGCCCACTGTTCACCAGCAGCCGAAGCAATAATAAACAATTACGTAACTGTCGTGTCCCAAGAGCAACCTCACTGTTTCCTCTATGAAAACCAGCTGGCAGTATACATGGGAGTTATACTATGATCACTGGATTGCCCAAATGGGAGATAACTTACTAAGACTATTTTAAGGAACCTTTTTAAGGATTCTTGGACTTTCCTGGTGGTTCAGATGGTAAAAAAATCTGCCTGCAGATACAGGAGACTCAGGTTCAATCCCTGGGTCAAGAAGATACCCTGGAGCAGGGAATGGCAACCCACTCCAGTACTCTTGCCTGGGAAATCCCATGAACAGAGGAACCTCGAGGGCTACAGTCCATGGGGTCACAAAGAGTTGGATAGGGATGAGTGACTAACATACTTAAAGGTCCTTAAAGGTCCCTTGAGTTCTTAAAGGTCCAAGTTAATCATCCTGAGTCCTTAAAGGTCCAACTCTTAAAAATGAGAAGTATGACAGTCTCAGGTTTACTGAGTACCGAAAAGTTATTTTCATCGGAAGTGCTTACTGCTTTCTGTTCCCTAGTGTGCTTGTTTACTCCACCAAATCCCCCTAACTTCCTCATTGTTGAAAACCTAGCCTATCCTATAAACTGATTCTCTCCTTTTCTCTTTAATAGAACTCCAGCTCTCTACCCAAGCAAGATGAAGATTCCATTTGTAGAACCTGTCATTTGCCTTAGTGTATTCGCTCTGACTCTGAACAGCCCATTGACGACACAATATGTATACAGGAGGATATGGGAAGAAATGGGCAACTACAGCATTGCACTTGAGAGCAATACTTCTGAGTGTGCAAAGAACAAAAGCAGCCCGATTTTTGCATTCCAGGAGGTAAGACATGAAAATAGCCCTAAAGTGTATTATAAAAGAATCTGCAGTGGGGTTTTAAAGGAAGGAGGATACTGCTCTCATCATACATTGATCTCTGAAGGGTCACCCTAAAACCCCAAAGTCCCAAAGCAAGAGCCTTTCTTCAGTTCTCTTTCTGTTTGAAGCTCCCTGACACCTCTGATCTGCCTCTTCTCCTTAAAACCGCTTTCTTCTCCTGTGATTCTGGCTCTTCTCCTTTCTCTCAGAAGATTGCAGTGCAGTCTCCTCTCCTGTGGGTCTGTCTCTTTCCTCCTTCCCCACAGAAAGCCTGGAAGTCGGGCAGGGCAGGCTGGAATGAGTGCTCAGTGAACACAAGTGGAGTAAAACATGGGTCTTACCTTTCCCTTGCCCCCCCCCGCCTCTTTCCACTGCCCACCTGACCCAGTTTTCGGTGACCCCAGAACATGGCCCATCCCTGAAGACTGTGGGCCCCGGGCCAGTGTCCATCACGGGGTATGGGTGGCATGTGCCATCCACCATTTGGTGTTATCAAATCAGCTTTGACCCCCACCCTTCAAATGCTGAGGAGCATCTGTATGGGAACGTGGGGGCGGAGAGCACCCACTTGTGCTCTGAGGTCAGTGAAGATGTCCTGCCAGATACCACAGAGCCTGTCCTTCTCCCCGTCCACACTCCACCCCCAGAAGGGACACTGCCAGTCTCCTGCTCCTTAGGCAGTTCTTAACACAGCCTGCCAACGTCCAGATGCAAAGGAGAGAGCAGCCAGATTGGGAAATTCCCTGCCCCGCCCCGCCCCCAGCAACAATACCTGAGAACAACCACACTTAGGAGCTTTAAATTCTTCTGCTTGGGAAGAGGGGCAAAAGAGTGGCGCTGCCTCCCCAGTCAAAAGAGGAAGAAACTGTCAAGGGACTCTGGGTCACCTGCACCCTCAGAGAAAGAGATTATTTCCGAACAGCCATACGGATATCAAATTTCTGGCCTAGAAGGAGGTCATAAAAACAGAAGGGCCAAGGGTCTCTCTCTTGGTTTTGTCTCCCTTCAAGAATGTTTCTTTGGACTTCCCTGGAGGTCCAATGGTTAAGATTCTGTGTTTTTCTGTGGGGGCCACGGGTTTGATCCCTGGTCGAGGAAGTTCTGCATGCCAAGGCCAACAAACAAACAAAAAAGAATGTTTCCTGTTACATGGATGTCGTTGCCAGGGAGTGAGAAGTTTCCAGAGGCTCATCAGTCTCTGCATTTGATTCTGTGTGTTCCTTCACCGGAGCCCTGGGAGCAGAGAAGGGGATGGAGGAGGAGAGGACTCGAGTATCTGAAAAGTCTTCTGCCCTCCCCTTCCAGCTGAGGGGGAGACGGGCCTTGGTCCAGCTGCCGCGGTGACCTCTGTGACTGTGTGGTCACGAGTACTGGCCCCACTTCCCACCTGGCCCAGTGGCTGAAAGCCCCTCGCTGCCCAGAGCAGTGGTCTCATTTTGAAGATTTTTGCCAAACTTTTTCATTGACTGACTGTGGTTTCATTGAATTAATAGTCAGGAGAGCCCACTGCCCTGGATGCCTTGGTTTACAGTCAGTGCGCTGGAGCTTCAGGTGCTTTTTCTCAAATTGGGGAACTGGATACCACCCGGCCCACAACTGGGACGGGATGTGGCAACCTCCTTACCACCTGCACCTTAGGACCTAAGAGCACTTCCTTCTGGGCCCCTCCCTGGTCCTGTTCAACTTTCAGAGAATATTCTCCCCTCTTTAAATCCAAGAACGCATGTTGCCCGTTTCCTGAGTGGCTATCTCAGTGCCCAGCTCCCAAGGTGTGTTCTAGCCACATGCAAGTTGAGAGGTTTCTGGATTGCTCTTATACCCCTAAAAATAAGAGACAAACCTCTAAACTTGGAGGGGACAATTTCAGGTTACCCAGCAGATGATGAAATTGTTCTCGCCCAGGAATTTATAAACCTTTTAATAACTAACAGAGTCCCTTGTTACCAGCAGATAAGGAATATTTTCTACTCAACTGAAATTAATATATACATTTTAGCCTATGAAATTGTGACTTTCTTAAAACTGACAGTGCTTTCCTTAGTTTCTCCTGTCTCAGTACATTGTTATTCTGTTCCATCTTGTATAGGAAATAGCATTTTTTTCACTCTGATTTCTATCATCTACCCTTATATGACATATAATTATAATTCTCCAGAGTTTAAAACATATAGACACACAAGGATTTCTTCTGTCTCAGCATTTATGGTTGACAGATGCTTTGAGTTTGCTTTGTTAAAATCTGCATTTCAAAACATGGGTTGCAGATGAGAGCAGTCTGTGTAAAAGACTGAGTTGGAATGACAGTGGATAGAAAGGAGAGGAGAACAGGACATAGGGGGAGGCGTGGAAAAGGGAGGAGAACCCCAAACTGGAACATCTTGTTGAGGAGTTGATTAAAAGATAACTGTTTCACCTGTTTGTTTATTCAATAAATACTTACTTGATGGCTTCTGTGTCTGTAGGAGGTACCAAGATGTGCTCAAGAAATTTATTCTAGTATAGACATAAAACAGGCAAGAGTGATTTAGCGCTGACTGTACGAGGGCCCTGTGCGGAGCACCTTATATTTAATTTTAAGTCTCCAGGCAGCCTGCGAGATTGGGGCTGTTGACATTCCCTCTCGTCGGATGAAGAAGCTCTGGAGTTAAGTCATTTGGTCAGGCTCACACACAGCAAGTTACAGACGCCTGCTTTACTTGATGGTTCAGGCATGTCATCCGTCTGTCTATTGAGTGCCCGGAAGCACTGTTCTTGGAGCCGGTATTGTGGTGAAAGAACAAGCTTCCACACTTGCCCTGGGAGCTTAGATTGGAGTAGGGAGGTGATGCAGTGCACACCTAGAGTAACATATCCTGTCCTGTCAAGGGGTGGTGAGTCTCTAGGGAGAAAAATGGCAGGATGAGGGCTGGAGCATTGGGTTGGGGTCAGTGGATTGCTTTAGTTGGAGTGATGGTCAGGGAAGGCCTCTCTGAGGAGGTGGTTCTGAATTAAGGAAGTAAGCTGTGTGCAGATGGATCAAGCGGAGAGAACAGCAAGTAGCCTGGAGGTTTGCAGAATCTGTGCTGGGGGGCTGGCCCCCTCCCCCTCCACCACCCCCGAGGAGTTTGCATTTATTCCAGTGGAAGGAAAGTTGTTGAGGGACTGTGACATGAGCTGACGTGCTCATGATGAGAGGAGTGACGTGAGCTGATGTACGTCTACCTTCATTGGTACACTTTTTAGCAATTACATCACACTTCCGGGAGTCCCTTTTGCCTACATAGTTGATCAGTGTTAATAAAAGTAGGAAAGAATGATTCGAATTGCCATAATTGACTTCCTGTTTGGAATTGTCAGTGAATGGACAGGACTGTCTTCTGTCCTTCTTCCTTCTGTTTAATTAAAAAAATATTTTTTTATTTTTTGTTTTTTACAATGTTGTATACTACAGCTCAAATCAGCCATAAAGATTACCCAAATGACTGGATGGAATCCAGGTTCCTCTGATTCCAGAGCTCAAGCTCTTAATCGTTACACAGAAAGTACAGCTAGGGGATGATAACTGTTGTGTGAGAAGCTTCAGAAGGAGCAGTAATGACATGGGTTTGGGAATTTCAGGGAAATCCAAGCAGGACTGACTGTGGATGGTGCCTGGAACATAGACTGTACTGGGAGTGAGTGGGCATGACGCAGAGGAGTGAGGCCAGGCCACATCTCGGGGACTCCAGGCGCCAGGCTAAGGAGTGTGGACTTTCTCAGGCAGGCTGGGAAGACACTGCAGCTTTGAGAGGTGAGAGACACACTGACAGTGTGCTCCGGGAGATGTGCCCAGCATCCGGGTCTGTGATCTGCAAAGTGATAAGCCTGGTGTTACACGTGAACTGAGTAAAGAGACCAGTGAGATGCCAGAGTAGTGGAGAGGAAAACCAATGGGAGTTGTTCACATGGCAACTATGGGACCATCAAGAAGATAAAGTCATGAAAAGACTGGCGGGGGAGGAGGGGCGGGCAGGATAGACTGTGCTGGGGAACTCGGACGAAGGGAAAGGTTAGAAGCAAAGATGACTCAAATTTTGGCAATACAGAATGGTTTGAACTTTATACGTATATAAAAATAAAAATAGGCTCACTATTTAAAAATTAATTCAGTATCTGATATTTTTGTGGTTCATCAGGTTTTTAGGGTGCTTTCTAAATATGACATGAATAAATTTTTTAAAATGAATTTGCATGTGTGCTAAAACACTTCAGTTGTGTCCAACTCTTTGCAACCCCATGAACTGTAGCCCGCCAGGCTCCTCTGTCCATGGGATTCTCCACACAAGAATACCAGAGTGGGTTGCCACACCCTCCTCCAGGGGATCTTCCTGACCCTGGGACTGAACTTGTTTCTGATTATACCTTGCCAATGAGACATAATGGCAAGTGGGTTCTTTACCACTAGTGCCATGTGGAAAGCCTTTAAACTGAGTTTAGTCATCACCATTATAAAAATGGCTGCTACTGCTGCTAAATCACTTCAGCCATGTCCGACTCTGTGCGACCTNACTGAACTTGTTTCTGATTATACCTTGCCAATGAGACATAATGGCAAGTGGGTTCTTTACCACTAGTGCCATGTGGAAAGCCTTTAAACTGAGTTTAGTCATCACCATTATAAAAATGGCTGCTACTGCTGCTAAATCACTTCAGCCATGTCCGACTCTGTGCGACCTCATAAATGGCAGCCCACCAGGCTCCCCCGTCCCTGGGATTCTCCAGGCAAGAACACTGGAGTGGGTTGCCATTTCCTTCTCCAATGCATGAAAGTGAAAAGTGAAAGGGAAGTCGCTCAGTCGTGTCCGACTCTTAGCGACCTCATGGACTACAGCCCACCAGGTTCCTCTGTCCGTGGGATTTTCCAGGCACTCAGCCTTAATATAAAGTTTGGAAAATACAGAGAAGAGGCAAGAAGACAATGCTTTTAAATCACCCCAAGTTCTTTACGTTAAATAACTAGTGCAATGATGGTTGTGTCCGCCAATCTGTGTAGTCATAGTTGTGTCAGGCCTCAGGAAAGTGGAGTTCATCTCACTCCTTAGTCCATGGCACACTACCATCTTTAGTCAATATAGAACTCTTCTTTGGGTTTTATCTTAATTTTTAGGAAATAAAGGAATACTTGTGGAGACACATGTAAAAAGGAAAACTGAGCTCTACCTAAATAAAAGTCTGTCAAATATGACACTTACGTGTGATATTTATTCCTTTAGTGTAGACAGAAAGATATATCGTGGGAAAAGGTATCATTTTTCCTTTAGAACACTATCTCTTAGTGCGAACTGTCCGCAGAAGCAAGTGAAAGAAAATGAAATTTGCTCAGTCGTGTCTGACTCTTAGCAACCCCAGTCCGTGGAATTCTTCAGGCCAAAATATTGGAGTAGTCAACCTTTCCCTTCTCTAGGGGATCTTCCCAACCCAGGGGTTGAACCCAGGCCTCCCATATTGCAGGTGGATTTTTTACCAGCTGAGCCACAAGGGAAGCCCAAGAATACTGGAGTGGGTGGCCCATCCCTTCTGCAGGGGCTATTCCCAACCCAGGAATTGAACTGGGGCCTCCTGCATTGCAGGCAGATTCTTTACGAGATGAGCTAGCAGGGAAGTCCACAGAAGAAAAAGAAGTCATTACATGGTCAGTCCTGAGGCCTTGGGCTCTGTGGATCCTTGATGTGAGTCAGACATACACCAATACATACATTTTATTTTTATGGGTCAATGTCTCCACTGTGGAGCTTGAACATTATGACTGAACAGTGATGATTATATCAGCTCTTGATCTTTGCATTGTGAACTGGATAAAGATTTAAGTTGAGAGCTTCCCTGGTGATCCAGTGGCTGAGACTTCTTGCCCAGTGCTGCTGCTGCTGCTGCTAAGTTGCGTCAGTCATGTCCAACTCTGTGCGACCCCATAGACGGCAGCCCAACCAACCGGCTCCTCTGTCCCTGGGATTCTCCAGGCAAGAACACTGGAGTGGGTTGCCATTTCCTTCTCCAATCATGAAAGTGAAAAGTGAAAGTGAAGTCACTCGATCGTGTCCGACTCTTCACTGCAGCCTACCGGCTCCTCCGTCCATGGGATTTTCCAAGCAAGAGTACTGGAGTGGGGTCCCATTGCCTTCTCCGTGCCCAATGCTGGGGGACCTGCAACTAAGAGTTCACGTGGTGCAACAAAGATCAAAGATTCAGCTTTCCACAACTAAGACCCAGGGCAGCCAAATAAATAAATATTAAAAAACAAAACAAAACAAAAACTCATGCACTATAAATTCCCCATCCCTGACTTACCAGCTCTTGCTTGATTTTTCAAAAGTCTATACCAAAATATTTTCAGGCACATTGTAAACACCTCTGTAAACATTTTGTCTTCTTTTTCTTTGCAGGAAGTCCAGAAAAAGGTGTCTCTTTTTAACCTGGAGATGGACATAAGTGGGTTAATTCCTGGTCTCGTGTCTACGTTCGTGTTTCTGTCGCACAGTGACCATGGAGGAAGGAAATTCCCTCTGATTCTGTCTTCTGTCGGCGCTCTTGCAAACAGTGCTTGGCTCTGTCTGCTCTCCTATTTTGCCCTTCCCGTCCAGCTTCTGATTGCATCTGCCTTCATTGGTGCACTTTTTGGCAATTACACCACACTTCTGGGAGCCTCTTTTGCCTACATAGTTGATCAGTGTAAAGAAAAGAAACAAAGAACGATTCGAATTGCCATAATTGACTTCCTGTTTGGAGTTGTTAGTGGGTTAACAGGATTGTCTTCTGGCTATTTTATTAGAGGGTTAGGTTTTGTGTGGTCCTTTTTAATTGTTACCGTGGCTCTTTTTGTGAACTTGATTTATATTTTATTTTTTCTTGAAGATTCGATGAAAGAGTCTTCATCTCAGAATATTTCTGTATCGTGGACCGAAACCTTTAAAAACCTATTTCACCGAACGTACATGCTTTTTAAAAATGCTTCTGGTGAGCAACGGTCTTTGTGTTGTTTGTTGCTTTTCACGATGATCACTTACTTTTTCGTGACCATTGGTGTTTCCCCCATTTTTGTCCTTTATGAACTGGATTCACCGCTCTGCTGGGATGAAGTTTTAATAGGTTACGGATCAGCTTTGGGTAGTGTCACTTTTTTCAGCAGTTTCCTAGGAATATGGCTTTTTTCTTACTGTATGGAAGATATTCACATGGCCTTCATAGGAACTTTTACTACCATGGTGGGCATGGCTATGACTGCTTTTGCCAGAACAACATTGATGATGTTTTTAGGTAAGTTACGAGTTACAAGTGTATCCTAGAATTTTATATTTGATGTTTATATAAAATGAATGCAGTCTGATGGTTGAAAAACTTTAATACAAAATTCTTTATTTAATGTATTCTTGTTTAATTAAAGGTAATTTGTTAAAAGCAAATTTGCCAGAAGCTGAAAAACAACTGACTTAAAATAATTTTTTTTAATAACCACAATTTTCTAAATTTGTACATTTGCCCAAAAATTGTCTTGAGGAAACTTCTTCCTGTGAATCAGTTCTTCACTATAACATTCACCAACTTAAAATATTTCTTAAAGTGCTACTAAGAAGGCTACTTTAGATTAAAAAAAATAAGACTTATGTAAAGGATGCTCAAAAGATTTATAAGAAAAATATTCATTGAATATATTCAAACCTATGACCATACCACGTGCCCGATCTCATCTGGATATATTCAGGAAGACTTTGCAAATTGAAATTTCAGCAAATTGATCATTTCATAATTAACTTTTGATGAATCACATTCTGGCAAGCTGGACTGTTTCCTTAACTACCTGCACCCCATCAGTGGCTTTTGTAAGGCTTGAGTGAAAATACTGCACTTGCAAAGGTTAAAGGATCTGTAAAGTAAGACCTCAGGAGAGGTCCATTTAGTCTTTTTCTACAAAGGCAGTATTAAACTCTTGTTACCCTTCAGGGAGGCAGGACGACCAAGCAGAATTGTGCTTAATTTCCATCTGCAGAGCCAAGTGATCTTAGGCTAGTTACTGAACTGCTCTGAGCCCTTATTTTTTTTAATCTCTAAAATGGTCATCGTGGTGCTTGATTCAGAGGATTGTCACAAATATTAGAAGAGATAACTGTAAACCACTTAGCACAATGCCAAGAGTTCAGAAAAGGACAGGTCCCTCTCCCTGTCTCCCTTGCAATTGCCAAGGCCAAAGTCAGTTAATATATGTGAGAACTTTACAGTGATTTGCAAATGTAATATCTTACTGTTCTATCCTATAGTGAAAAATGCTACTGACTCTTAAGGGTCAGAATTTAAGAACAAGGCAATTTATGTTCCGAAATCTTTCAGCCACAAAGATGAACAACCAACAAGATAAAGGAACCAGTTTGCCAACGAGTCGATCAATAAAAGAATGCTAGCACTAAAAATGCCGAGTCTGAAAGAGCAAAACCAGAAAACAAACAAAAAACTTATTAACAAACAAAAAACTTGCTGCAGATCTGTGATACAAATACATACATATACCCACTCGTTTTTAGATTCTTTTCCCATATTGGCCGTTACAGAGTGTTGAGTAGAGTTCCCTGTGCTCTCCAGTTATCCATTTTATATCTAGCAGTGCGTATGTGTCAGTCCCAATCTCCCAATTCCTCCTTCTTCTCTCCCCTTACCCTCAGGAACCCTAAGTTTGTCTTCTACATCTGCAGAAAGTAAACTCATCTTAAACTGACCTGTCCATTGTCTATCTTCCTTTATTAAGCAGAATTCTTCCACTAATTAATTCAGTCATTAGAAGCAAGGAAGCAGGATGCTTAGAGAAAATGAACTATTTAGAGGAAAAGTGTTTCAGGCTAAAACTGACCCTGAGTTTTCCAGTCGAGCCAGTTAACTGTCATGTCTTCCTCCCACAGTCAGGCTGCCGTTTCTCTTCACTGTCATGCCGCTCTCTGTTCTACGGTCCATGATATCAAAAGTGGTTCGTTCTACTGAGCAAGGTGAGTCTAATCTACTTAAGAAACAGAATGACTCTATAATCTGTACCACCTCATAGCTGTGTACGATCAGTGTCTGTTTCTTCAGAATATTCTCAACCCTTTTTCTGCACAGACCTCCTTTTGAATCAAGTGGTAAGGTCTGTGTTAGGAAGAGCTGATATTCAGGCAGAGGAGCCCCTGCCCAGGGCCTGGTGCTGCAGAGGGCTTGCTCTGGACATGCTGTGCCGCACTGCAGAAGATTGCGTAATTCAATACATTTAAAAATATATTTCTGGATTCTTTTCCACATATAAGACGTAGCTGTATATTCACACAGACGTTTGTTGATTGTGTGAGGCAGAGTAATTGGAAAATCACTTAGGAATATAAAAACTACAGTATGTAAAACTTAGATGCTTCCTTGAATTATGTAATGGTTTCTTAGCTGCTAAGTTGCTTCAGTTCGTGTCCAACTCTGTGCGACCCCATAGACAGAAGCCCACCAGGCTCCCCCGTCCCTGGGATTCTCCAGGCAAGAATACTGGAGTGGGTTGCCATTTCCTTCTCCAATGCATGAAAGTGAAAAATGAAAGGGAAGTCACTCAGTCGTGTCCGACTCTTAGCCGACCCCATGGACTGCAGCCCACCAGACTCCTCCATCCATGGGATTTTCCAGGCAAGAGTGCTGGAGTGGGGTGCCATTGCCTTCTCTAATGGTTTCTTAGATACAACACCAAAAGCACAACAACAAGAAAACAGATAGATTAGAGTTTTTCCAGATTAAAAACTATTTTGCTTCAAAGGACACCGTCAGGAAAGTGAAAAGAATATGTAACTTTGTTCTGTATTTTCCAAGTCTCCTGTAAATGTTTTACCATACTTCCATACTTTAAAAAATAAAAATGAAAGAGAGAGGAAAAAAAAAAAAAGGAAAGTGAAAGGACAGCCCACTGAATGGGAAAATATATGGATACTTGCAAACCATATGTCTGATAAGGAACTTGTGTCCAAAATATACTAAAACTCTGCAATAAAAAGATGATCCAATTAAGAAATGGGCAAAGGATTTGAACTGACATCTACAGAGAAGATGTACAAATGGCCAAGAAACACATGAAAAGTGATCAACATCATTAGCCATCCGGGAAATGCAAATTGGAACCACACTGAGACCCACTGAGAGGGGTGAAATGAAAAAGACAGACCGTAAGAAGTGTTATGAGGATGTGGAGAAGCTGGAACCCTCACGCACTGCTGGTGAGAAAATAATCTAAAATGATGCGGCCATTTAACAAATCAGTTTGATAGCTCCTGATAAAGTTAAATAGAGTTACCGTATGACTCGGCAATTCCATCCCCAAGTATACCCTGAAGAGAAATGAAAACATATGTCCACACAAAATCTTGCACACAAATGTTCACAGCAGGATTATTTATAATAGCCAAGAAGCATACACAATGCAAATGTCCATGAATTGGTGAATACGTAAGCAGAATGAGGTGTGTGTGTCCTACGGAATTTGACTTCACAATAAAAAGAAATGAAGTCATGATACACATTACAACAGGAATGAACCTTGAAATCATTTTGCAAAATGAAAGAGGCTGGTCACAAAAGGCCACGCATTCTTATATAAATGTGATTCCATTTACACAAAATTTCCAGAATAGGCAAATTCATGGAGACAGAAATCCCACCAGTGCTTCCCCACAGACTGGAGAAAAGAGAGTGACCGATAATGGGCACAAAGAGTCTTTTGGGGAGATGAAAATGTCCTAAAATTAGATGGTGCTGATGGTTGCCCAGTTTCTGTGAACATAGAAGAACCACTGAACTGTACAACTTAAAAGGGTGAGCTTTATGTTATGTGAATTATATCTCAATAAAACTGTTCAGGAAACAAGAAATATCAACCTGCTCTGACTTAGAACTACAATAGACTTGTCAGAATGTATTATTTACTTTGGTTTAGTTTAGTTTGGTTTATTTATCAGCTCTTTTAAGAAGTGGTTTCATATTATTTAATACAGTGACATTTCAAAACGTGTAGTTTGCATTTTGACATGTCTTATTATGAATTGAAATAACTTTGTCAATTCCATTGTGATTCCATTGCTCCAGGATAGTAGAGTCATTTTGTTCTTAACTGCAAATGAAGAAATCCTTCTGATGGTATTGAAATGTATAAAAGTGAATGTACTTCCATCCTTCATTACTTCTAAAAATGGATATTTTTGTTAAAACATTCAGTTCAGTTCAGGTCAGTTCAGTCGCTCAGTCGTCTCCTCCGACTCTTTGCGACCCCATGAATCGAAGCACACCAGGCCTCCCTGTCCATCACCAAGTCCCAGAGTTCACTCAAACTCATGTCCGTTGAGTCAGTGATGCCATCCAGCCATCTCATCCTCTGTCGTCCCCTTCTCCTCCTGCCCCCAGTCCCTCTCAGCATCAGAGTCTTTTCCAATGAGTCAACTCTTCCCATGAGGTGGCCAAAGTACTGGAGTTTCAGCTGTAGCATCATTCCTTCCAAAGAAATCCCAGGGCTGATCTCCTTCAGAATGGACTGGTTGGATCTCCTTGCAGTCCAAGGGACTCTCAAGAGTCTTCTCCAAAACCACAGTTCAAGAGCATCAATTCTTCGGTGGTCAGCTTTCTTCACATTAGGCACCTTAAAATAATCTGAGAAGGAAAGTGCTACAGAGGTTTTCAGGTGCTTCTCCTTATCTCTATTATAATACCTTATGTAAAAAAGAGGAGGAAACTGACTTTTGCTAATTATTTTGAAATCTCTGTGCTCCATACAGCTATGAAATTCATTGCTAGAGCACCCTGGACTCTCTCTTAGTTTGTCATCTGTGTACTCCTTGAAATTCTATTAATACATGAAAGTGAAAGTTGCTCAGTCATGTCCAAGTTTTTGTGACCCCATGGACTACACAGTCCACAGAACTCTCCAGGCCAGAATACTGGAGTGGGTAGCCTTACCCTTCTCCAGGGGATCTTCCCAACCCAGGGATCAAACCCAGGTCTCCCATGTTGCGGGTGGATTCTCTACCAGCTGAGCCACTTTAATATATGGGACCCAGTAAAAACAAACAGACTTGAGTTTTGACATCTATTGGATTTTTTTGTTAAGTTTAGAAAATAAACTCCATTGCGCTTTTATTTAATCAATTTATCTTTGGTAACTATTAAACAAGTTGTACTACTCGGGGAGTTGCAGCAAGAAGGTAGAGCTGTTTATTGAAAGGGTAGCTGTTTGTTTGCACGGCCTGACCGAGTTTCCAACAAGAAAAGACTCAAGCCACTGTGTAATAGGATTAGCACCATGGCACCATCCCTGGCTTTAGCAAGGAATCAGAAATAAAATAAAACAATGCCATAGTTAGATAACTAGGAGACCTTGTTTCCAATTAAACTCACCTCCTGTATTATCATAAATATCATATTCTGTATAATCCTGTATTATCATGGAGGCACCAAGTCCATATGCTACATGATGATGGATAACTGTGCCCTTGAATGAAGCTTTTATTCAGTCACTTGACAAGTATGTATTAGATGTCTACCGTGTGTCAGCACGGCTAGACCCTGGGGACACAGCAGTGAACAAAGCAAATTGCACTTGACAGGGGCAGAACTTTCACTGGGGTCAAAAGAAGACATATCTCTGATAACTTAGCATTCTGCAGACAGAGGTTTGTTTTATGAACATATGTCCTGTTGTTCAGTGAAGACTCTGAAGCAATATATGAGAATATGTTGGAGAAGGAAAGAAATGGCAACCCACTCTAGTACTCTTGCCTGGAAAATCCCATGGAGAGGGCCCCGACGGGCTACAGTCCATAGGGCTGCAAAGAGTGGGACACTATTGAAGCAACTTCACACACACACACACACACATACACACCAGAATGTGTATAACAGAGTGAAGATATAAGTAGACAAAAATCAATACACAGTTTAAAAAAGCTAGACCATGGGGAAAACAAGAGCTTTATAGTTTATTTTATAAACTATAAAATACAGTTTATATTATTATAAACTATAATCCAGCTGTGAAAGGTGATCCTCAAGCTTGCTTTTTCCTTCCTTATCAGTCCAATTAAGCACAATAATTTACATAGTTAGCATTGTCTATAAGGAAAATGCATTACAGTTTATCATGGAAAAGGAAACTCGGCAAAGTAGGGAACAAACACAGCAGCTTTAAAAAGAAAGAAGGATCTGCAGGAACTATAGGAACTTATACCACTGAAGCCAGGGCCTGAGAACAGCCATGGTGTTCTTAGTGATGTGAAATTTGACCAAGAGGAAGAAAAGTGCGTCAAGATGCTCAACTGTCTTTTGAAGGTTTAACTCTTCAGTCAACATGGTCTTGGATTCCAAACAGGACTCAAAACTTGTGGAATAAGGACCATTTCTCTGACTGTGAGCTTGAGCTGACCCCGAAGCCATTTTCAGGCTTCTTGAGCTATGCTCCGAGGCCTGCCCTTTCCCATGCCCGGGGTGTAGCAAGTAAGAAGCACAGCAGAGTCCCCTCCGAGGGGAGACAGTTGTAAGCAGGTTAAGACAGAAAAGTATGTTTTAGAGAATCACTTAGAAACAGCCTGTGGCATAACCTTCACTAGAGCACAGGGCAGTGACATAGTTACTGGACGAGTCAAACAGGAAACTGATGTAACTGATTCTTTTGTTATTCTAGAGGAAGGGATCAAATTCAAATTGCAGAACGTGTGATAAGATTCCCAAGGGCTTCCCAGGTGGTTCTAATGGTAAAGAACCTGCTTGTCAATGCAGGAAACATAAGATCCCTGGGTTGGGAAGATCCCCTGGAGGAGGGAATGGCAACCCACTCCAGTATTCTTGTGTGGAGAGAGGAGGCTGGATGGCTATGGTCAATAGGGTCACAAAGAGTCAGACACGACTGAAGCAACTTAGCATGCAGGCACATGTGATAAGATTATATCTCTCTGCCTTGCCTGTCACTCTTGCCAGATCTGACCTGACCTGGATGTTGCCCACAGGGAGCCATCCTGCCCCGCAGCTGTGTCACAGATTAGACCAGGGACCAAGAGTGGCAGGGGGGAGCCTGCAACCTCAGGGGCAGATGGTTCTGTGTCTGAGGCTGTGGTCGGGGCAGACACACAGCTGATTCCACACGCCGAAGCGGCCGGTGCTTTTTAGCTCTGCCCTGCGGATCCTGGAAGTACTGATTCCAGCTTCTCTCTCATCAGGTCCAAGGAGAACTCCTGACCTCAGTTTCTTCACCCACAGAATGGGTGACTGCCTCCTTCACCAGCAGCACCCCCATGTTTGCAGTTTTCTGTGTTAATTTGGCTTGTTTTGTAACTCAGCCTTTTCTCTCTTTCCCTCCACACCCCGCCCCCAAACAGGCACCATGTTTGCTTGTCTTGCTTTCTTAGAAACACTCGGCGGAATCACTGCGGTTTCTACTTTCAACGGAATTTATTCAGCCACTGTTGCTTGGTACAAAGGCTTTGTCTTTCTGCTCTCCGCTGTTTTATTACTAATTCCAGCCATCAGTCTATGGTAGGTCATTATTTTTTTTATCCTTTTATCAAAGGCTAGATGGATTGAACGAATTCCCTGACTTCACCAATACAATAACATAGATCTGTTGAAGTTTTGCCTCAGAATGCATTTTTCTTAAGAACTTTTAGAAATTATGACATCTGTCAATAATTTTGGAGACTTAAGAAGAAAGAGATAGTGGCATGGCCTTCCAGGACTAGGAGGAAGAAAGACTGGATTAGACGGAGACTCTGAGAAGCTACCCCTTATCTTTAAATGAACAGCTGAGGAAATTAGTGTCTAAGAATATACATCAATATGTATATTCAATATATATATATTCACATATATATTCTAAGAATATATATATTCACATATACATATATATATTCAAACTATGATTTCCTATAGTATATTATCCTCTGAAGGTCAAAGATTGCTCTGAGAAGATATACTTTAGTACAGATTCTTGGGTAAATGATAAGAGCAGATAGAATGCACTAGATATTAAGAATTCTCTTTCCTTTCCTGAGAGTTGGCTTATTATTTCCTTTTTAAATGTAAATATCCAAATAAATGCCAAGTACAGAATTCTATTTATGAACAGTAGATAGAATAAAATGACCAGAGGCACAGACTCATGAGAAATAATGTATTTCTTCCTCTGCCTTTCAATGAACAAAAAGTGTAAGCCATCTAGGTAAGTGGCTGTGAAAACGCACGAGCAAGAATACTTGACACGTTCTGTGGGGCCCAAGCCTTGAGCCAAGGGCCCTTCAACCGGCCTCTGCTGGGCCTGCCCATCTCACGTGGCTGAGAACAGGAAAGGGGGGTGTAAGCTGGGGCCCTGGGCCTGGGATCTTCGCCCCCCTGAGCGCTGTGGGCTATGGCCATGAGGGAGGGAGAACAGAGCCCGTCTGCACAGGCTCTTAACTCCTTCAAAGGTGGGCAGGCACCTTGTTCCGAGTTGGACCTCAGCACGTCTCTCTCAGCGGAACGCTGATACTTAGATCTGTAGAGGCTGGACGACAGTAGTGTTTACCAGTCCTCTGTAGCTGTGATGAACAGCTATTCTTACCAGATATCTTTTTAGAAGGAGGCTATTCACCTGTTGAATTGGCAATACTAAAACTCCATGCTGAGCCAGTGAGCACTTGATGTGACCAGCAACCTTTTTCTTTGCTGGAAGTAGTGTTATCACGCATTATCATTTTTAGAAAGCAATTCATGAACACGTATCAAAAGTTTCCCCAAAAAAGTTCATGGCATTTGAACCAGTGATTCCATTTAGAATCTTACCCTAAGGAAATGATCAACAATGTCAAAAATTTATATATAAAAAGCTCATTATGGCAAAATATTTTAATGCCCAAAATGGCTGATGATAGGAATTGGTTAAGTGGTGAAAAATGACTTTTATAAGAACTGTATTACATGGGAAGCAGAATAATGGCTCATTTAAATTTTATCCTTCATTATATTTAGAAATATCCTGTTGTAGACATATATTACTTTTATAATTGGAAAAATTAGTGCAGAGAGATAAAAGGTTGTTATCCTTTTAGTAATGCTTCTAATGTAAGTGAAGATGGTCTTCTGAGTTTTATTTTTATTATTTTTATTTTTTATTTTTATTTTTTTTCCGTCTCAGGTGTACATGAGTTCCCAATCTTGATGAGTTTTATTTTTAAAATCTGTTCAATATTTTTAAAATTAAAATTACCTGCTATTTTAATTATGTCTAGATGTATTCTGTCCAAGTTTCAGTTATAGGCATGATACATGAACTTCACTAATAGCTTATAATATTTGGTGGGGACTACGTAGAGTAGACAGTGGGAGATGGACATCTTAGGAGTCTGGAAGAGGTAGAACTCATGTAGTTTTTTTTATTAATATTTTCAGAAATCTTTTATTTGCATAAAAGGACTGCTAGATTCAAAATAACCAGTACCCTCCTTCTTTGCATAATTTATTAAAAAATCATGCAACAAGAGAAAGGATAGGAACACATATTATTTATGTAGTGCCTTAATCACAGGTTTTTAAATGTCTCATTTGCTTTGGCAGTGTTGTCAAATACGTCAGCAGGAATGCAGGAAGCTATGTCCTTCTTATACAAGAAGAATCCAGCGAAGACACTTCGGACAGATGATTAATCGTGATTAAAAAAAAAATCCAAATGCACATATCATACGCTCTGACTTCTGAAGGATCTGAACTAGCTCCGTGATCAGGACTTCATGACTAATCAATGCGGCTGGTCCTTTCTTCTAAACTCTCAGAGAAAGAGTCCCTCCGCTAGCTTCTTACAGTACCAGGCACTCTGAGCACTTTATGGAGATCAAGTGACGTATTTCCAGTAGGCAGAAGAGGAAATCTCAAAACACCTTCCACTTGGGGATTTACAAAACAAACGGAAACGTACTGGTCTGAGAAACTTGATACGATTAAAAGCAATAATCTCCCTGATGTACTCTGGTCTCTCACATTGAGACCAAGAAGAATCCTGTTTGCTTCAGTTTCTTCATCTGCACAGTGGATTTCTGACCTCTCTCAAAGATTTTGAAGGCATAACTGTTGAAAATTATGATGAGTCAGTCACTGATCGGAAAACTATAGACATTTCAAGCCTTTATAATTCTCCTCTACTCGGGTAATGCTTTGTTTCATCAAGGTGTTAGTGGTAGTCAAAGCTTTCAGTAGCTGCAAAATCCTTAAGAGAGAAGCACTTTAATGAATATGTTTACATTTTTCCTAATATGTTTCATCAATTATTTCCATGACACTGGAAAAAAAATACAAATAGTTCTAAAGAAATGTAAACAGCGAGTAGACAGCCAATCATGATGTAAATTAATTAGTGCTTATAGAGCCAATATGCATTCCTTATTTCTGTGAAAAGTAATCCATTTTCTACTTCCTTCTCCGTGGTCCCTGAAAACATCGCATCCTTTCCTGCCTCTTGTCTACACGCAGTGTTCCACTGGGCCTTCCTCCCTCCCTCTCTGCACTGAAACTTTCAAGTCTCAGCCAAGGCAAAGCTTCTGCTTTCTCCATGTGGCTTCCAAACATTTCTACTCCCCCCCCCCACCACTGTCCCCCTAGTGCCTGCAGGGCTCCCCAAGCTCTCTGTGGGCACTGCCCTCCCAGCGTCTTCCCTTGTCTTGTAAAATTTGTTCCCCTAGTTGCAAATGAGTCCCTTGAGGACAGGGGCAGTTTGATTCCTCATTATATCCTCAATAAAAGTTGAATTCAGTGACCACAGAATTTTGTTTTCATTTGTAAAAAATCATTTTAAGCTATATATTTAATCCAGTGTGAGATTAACCAATGATATGCCATAGTCATGAAGCCAGCCTTGCAAAAAGATTGAAAAATGTGCTAACTCATATGCATTTTAAATTGGTTTATGGTACTTCCATGGGTCCTTCAATATCTCCCATTTTCTAAGCTTCCGTCTGTAATAACACAAATGTCCTGAAGTACACCTAGATGATTAACTCCTTTGTAAGCTCTTCAAAGCAGATAGAGTCTTGTTTATAGCACTGCTTACAGTTTTTCCCTGTAGGATAATCAATGATTGCTTAACCAGCAGATGACACTCATATTTTAAAATACTAGAAATTCTTATTTCCAAGACTATTCCTTTTAGGTTTAGCTAAAGGTCTTCTGGGCTATTCTCAGACTGACTGATTGATTTTTGTTTTACTTCCTGTTCAGTGCTCTTCCCAAACCAAAAAAAAAAACAAAGAAACAGTACTTTACATTTTACAAAGTGCTTTCTATATCAACTTATTTTATCCTCTTAATAACCCTGCAAAGTAAATTATACCTCAGTAATGTTCAATAATGGTCATGGTGGCTCAGACAGTAAAGAATCAGCCTGCAATGCAGGAGACCCGGGTTCAACCCCTGGGTTGGGAAGATCCCCTAGAAAAGGAAATGGCAACCCACTCCAGCATTCTTGCCTGGAGAATCCCATGGACAGAGGAACCTGGTGAGCTACAGTCCATGGAGGGGTGGGTCATGAAGAGTTGGACGAGTCAGACATGACTGAGTGCACAAGCACGCTTGTACACACACACACACACACACACTCTCACACACACACATGCATACTACCTATAAGAAATAGGTAGTTCTTTAGGTTCAGTAGGTTCTTTAGGTTCAGTAGGTTAGTTTGGAGACTTGAATATGTGGTTTACTTGCTTTAAACTTTCCACTGCAGGCAGGAGCAGCCACCCCACCATCCTGACTAGTTCATATTCTGGTTGCCCAGAACCTTGCTGTAAATTGTGCAAGGTGAATTCACGTGACCGGGTGGGGAAGCTATTTCACAACTGCCTGCCAGAGACAGCTGGATTTCCTATTTGGACTCTGCCTAATCCCACTCAGTCAGATAATTCTTCCCCAATCCCACAGTTCTCTGGAGACGTGTCTCCTGTAAGACCAACTGTCTAATGCCAATTACTGAATCATCCAGAGATCCCAACTGCAAGCAACAACTTGCCAACTTGCACTGTTTATTTAAGCACACAGGGATCTACTGAAATGATAGCAGGAGCTCACAGGTGCAATAAAAAGCCTAAACGAGGCTCAGGTTCAGAAAACAACCAAGAACCAGGGGGACTCCAGAGATAAAGTCACAGCAACACAGCTACCAAGATGCAGCATGAAGGGCAAAGGGCATGGCCTCCACCAGTGACGAGCGGCCTCACTGTCCCCCTCCTGGCCCGCTCTGGAGTCCAAGTCCAGGACTGAGGTTTGATCAGCTGACCAGGATCATATGCCTGCCTCCAGAAGGCACCAGGAGCAGAAATGTGGACCCTCCTAGCATTCTAGAGAGACAACAGGCACCACCTCCCCCAGACAACACAACACAGAGAGTTCAAAGTCTCTCAGGAAGTGACAGTGGATACCAGACACACAGAATAAGACAGACAATTCCTACACAGTGCACGGGGAAATTGAGAGAAATGGCATTTGGGTGCTGACTTTGCCTACCTTTCCCTTAAAGCCACACCCTGGAGGTGTTCAGTTTTCATTTTATTGAGAGAAGAGAGAGGCTTCGAAAGCCAGGCTTAGTCCCTAAAATGGTAATGTGCTCTGTGTTCAAACCAGCAAACCAAAGCAAATCAAACACTGATTAAACAATATGCACCTTCATTGTGATACCGGTAACAACAAAAATGAACTGGTTACTGGACAGGGTACTACAAAAATAAAAACTTGTTATTTTGAAAAATGGACAAATATAACATTAAGAAGAAAGCACATTTTCCCTGTCTTTCCTGTATCAACTCTGTCCTTGGGTAACCAAATGGAAGGTCACAGTAAGTTTTCTTCAAAGGAAGTATCCTGACTGAAAAAAAATGAAGGAATGACAGATTTAGAATTACCATTTTGCAGATACTCACAAATAAGTGGATCTATGCATGTGTATCAATGGCCACAAACATCACAGAATGAGAGCCTGTTAGGTATGAACATCAGGTTTTGGCTGTGCCAGGTCTTAGCTGTGGCATGTGGGCTCTTGGTTGCAGCATGCAAGATTTAGTTGCCTGACCAGGGTTCAAACCCAGGCCCCTTGCTATGGGAGGGTGGAGTCTTCAACAGTGGACCACTAGGGAAGTCCAGGCATTAATGTCTTTTTATGGAAGAACATACCACTGATAAGGGGATCTTCCCCAAAATAAGGAAGCAGAATCTGAATCTGATCAAGTTCACAGACTGAACTAGCAATTTACAGGAAATAAAGGGTTGAGAAGGATGTGTTAATCTACACCACAAAGATGTAAACAGTAAAAGCTAGACTGTGGGAAACCAGAGAACAAACAACTTGGTTTCTTCAAGAAACAGCAAGAAAAAGAAAAACAGGAGACAGAACCATAAATCACGAAACAGTTGACACAAGAGCCAATCACGTGTGTAAGTTACTTGGATCTGATTCAAACAAAACAGCTTAAAAAAATTATGACAATTTTTTGGACCTTTGCAAATCTGAATACTGACTGATATTTAACTGTAAGGAATTATTATTAATGTAAGTATGATAATGATAGTATTGTGGTTATGTTTAGCTTTATAAACTGAAATATTTATGCCTGTAAATTATATCTGGAATTTCTTTCAAAATAATCTTGAGGGGAAAGTAGGTAAAAAATATAGATGAAATAAAATTTTCCAAGGATAAATTCGGGAAGTTAAATGAGGGAAACATGAGATTATGTTGTATTTTTCCATCTACTTTCAGGTGTTTGAAATTTTCCATAATAAAAAGTGTAAAAAAAAGAATAATGCAAAGCTTCTTGGGTCTTATTAGTTTCCTGTGTCTTCTATTAAATTTTCATAATATAATGCCTCAGTTCAGTTCAGTCGCTCAGTCATGTCCAACTCTTTGCAACCCTATGGACTGCAGCATGCCAGGACTCCCTGTCCATCACCAACTCCCAGAGCTTCCTCAAATTCACATCCAGTGAATTGGTGATGCCATCCAACCATCTCATCTTCTATCGTCCACTTCTCCTCTCGCCTTCAATCTTGCCCAGCATCAGGGACTTTTACAAGGAGTCAGTTCTTCACATCAAGTGGCCAAAGTATTGGAGTTTCAGCTTCAGCATCAGCCCTTCCAATGAACACCCAGGACTGATCTCCTTTATGATGGACTGGTTGGATCTCCTTGCAGTCCACGGGACTCTCAAGAGTCTTCTCCAACACCACAGTTGAAAAGCATCAGTTCTTCAGTGCTCAGCTTTCTTTGTAGTCCAACTCTCACATCCATACATGACCACTGGAAAAACCATAGCTTTGACTAGACAGATCTTTGTCAGCAAAGCAAGGTCTCTGTTTTTTAATATAATGCCTACTATAAAAAACTTTTTGTTTGGCTGCACCAGGTCTCACTTAGTTGTGACTCTTGGGATCTTCACTGGCTCCTGTGGGATTTCTGATTGTGGCGCACAAGCTTAGTTAACCAGCAGCATGTGGGACGTTGTTTCCCCAGCCAGGGATCGAACCTGCATCCCCTGCATTGCAAGGCAGATTCTTAACCACTGGACCATCAAGGAAGTCCCTGTAGTGACTCTTCTAAGCCACAGTGCCAAGGGGAGGAAGGGTTTGGCTCTGCCTCTTGTTCTGATCTTGTGACTTTCTCGTGTGATAAGGATTGGGCGAGACACAGGTGAGATTAAGGGTAGCAGTGTTTCCCTGTGGCTAACAGGGATCCTTTGGTCATAACTTCTGTGATAACTATGATTATGATCACTAACGTGTCTCAAGTATATTCAATATTTTGTGAAATAATATTCATTAGTAATGCTAAAAATTAAATAGAGCGCTTTAACACCAATGTAATTTTCTGTTCAAATGGAAAGTCTATGTATTAATCAAAATGATTTGATTTAGGGCCATAAGAAAAGGAATGATAGAAATGGATTATAAAACATTAAGTAAGAATCCATGAGTCCACAAGGATACCTTAAAGAGGAGGAGAAATTGGGATGGGAGTGGGGTGGGAAACCTGGCCTTTCAAAATGTGTCAACCAATAAATGCAGAAGGAATAACAAGATCTCAATTTTCAGTCCTTTCCTGTCCCCAGTGACCATGTTATAAATGATTGAGACAAAGATTTTTCATGGATGCTAAAACCTCTGGGTGAAAGATTCTTGAGGAACAGGATATACATGGGGTCTCAAACTATTACTTCACCTATTATTGAAGTGAAGTGAAGTTGCTCAGTCGTGTCCGACTCTTTGCAACCTCATGGACTGTAGCCTACCAGGCTCCTCCCTCCATGGTATTCTCCAGGCAAGAGTACTGGAGTGGGTTGCCATTTCCTTCTCCAGGGGATCTTCCCAACTCAGGGATTGAACCCGGGTCTCCTGCATTCCAGGCAGATGCTTTAACCTCTGAGCTACCAGGGAAGCCCTCACCTATTATTACTTATTATTAATTACAAAAGGAAAACTATACTATTACAATTGCGAGCTCTGTTGGCCACCACTTGTCAGTGAATCAATCGCAGTTAGTAACACCAATAAGTGGGACAACCTGACCTCATACGACTCCTGGTATGATACATAAGTACATACATCACCTTTGCAGGCTTCTTGCCAAAAACATTTATCCTGAATCTATCCATGAAGAAATAAAGGCAGTATGCTGAAAACTGGTGAATTTCATGAAGGTTATGCTGGGTGTGCTATTTTTTTTTTTCTTCTGGCCACAACATGAGGCTTACGAGTTCTTAGTTCCTCCACCAGGGATTCAATCTGGGACCACAGCAGAGAAAACCCCGAGTCCTATTCACTTGACCACTAGGGAATTCCCCTCTATTCATTCTATTTCTCTTTAAGTTTCAAAAGTAAAAGTTGGAGAAAAAAATAATATGGTTTCTGTTTTGCAAGATTTATATACAACACAGAAAACAACAACAACAACAACAAAACAGTGGTCGAAGTCTTTACTTAAAATCAATCCATCTCTCCAAAAGTAAATAAGCCTAGCCAAAGTGAAAACAGAATTCCTTCTGGTCTCTCACTGATCCGAAGCCATATTCTCTATATGACTTCTGTTTCATCACAGAGATGAACAATATAGGTTTTCTTGTCTCCACCAGGTCAAGAAACCAAAAAGAAGCAAAACGACAAAGTACAGCAGACGAAGCACATCTACTGGCTCCAGAAATAAATTCAAGATCTGGGAGCAAACTAACTTTTCAAAATTTGATTTTTAAATATGAAAAAAAAAACCTCCTGAAATTCTGTTAACAAACCTAACAGTAAGTTCTAATATTTTAATAATATTTAAGGGGATATACGACAACAAACTAAAAGCATAGGTTATCTAAAAATTGAAATATTGTTGACTACTACATTATGTAGTAGAGGTGTACAGGTGTACTACATACTACATAATAATTTATTTTCATACATTACGAAATGATTATCATGGTAAGTCTTAGTACCAATCTGTCCATTTGTAAAAGTTATTACAGTGTTATTTGACATATTCCTCATGCTGTAAATTACATCCCTGTGGTTTATTTATAACTAGAGGTTCAGTTCAGTTCAGTTCAGTTCAGTCGCTCAGTTGTGTCCGACTCTTTGCGACCCCATGAATCACAGNGCATTTTAGTTCCTCTTCACTTTCTGCCATAAGGGTGGTGTCATCTGCATATCTGAAGTTGTTGATATTTCTCCTGGCAATCTTGATTCCAGCTTGTTTCTTCCAGCCCAGCGTTTCTCATGATGTACTCTGCATATAAGTTAAATAAGCAAGGTGACAGTATACAGCCCTGACATACTCCTTTTCCTATTTGAAACCAGTCTGTTGTTCCATGTCCAGTATTGTGATGTTCCTCCTGTTTCCTCACCAACCTCTGGGTGTGAGTCCTGACTGTATTGTATCTCTGTCCCTTCTACCTGACTCATGGCTCATGTTTTTACTTGTGGGAAGTCTTTTCTGTTATTCTTTAGGTTGTTTTCACAGATACTTGCTCTGTAAATATATGTAATCCTGGCATGTCCATGGGTACATTCAGGGTCTCTGTTACTCTGCCATCTTGGTTACCTCCCAAACCAAAGTACAGGTTCTTAATTAAGGATTTATGGTACATGAAGGAAACTGAATTTCATTTTGAAATCATGAGCTAAATAAGTTCAATGAAGTATCACAGTTTTGGTTTTGCTTTATAGTCAAGTCAAAGCTTTAACTTAGATTTACCCAATTGCAGATTTCAGTGTTAGATTATATACTATATTGTCTGTTTCAAAAGTAATCTACTTGTTCAGGCTACCTTCTATTCTTGCAATGTCTATATTCCAAGGAATAACAAAATGCATGAAAGCACTGGTTATATTTATGTCTACTAGTGAAAGAGGGATTATACCCAGTGCAAAAAGAAACACTGATTAAAGTGATCAGGCTGTCATACGTATTTTATACAAGGATAGGTGTGAAGAGGCGTGTTCACTGGAAGAGCCACCCTGCAATGTGTCAAACAGTGCTCAACTGTTTGCCAACCCACCCAATACTTTGAGACAGTAAAACCTACAAGTTCCTTTATTCACAGATATTTTTAAAAAAATAACACAGAACTACATTCTAGTCTCATTGTTTTATCTTTTATTGTGAATTTTATCAGTTAATAAAACTAATTTTAATCAGGCAGCAACCTGTGAAGTAACTTTATTGTTAAGACTTCTCAAATACTAAACTGATTCCTTAAGAAAAATCACAGCATCTGGAAAAAAAAAAAAAAAAATCCCTAACTGAAGAGCCTGACACCTAAGCAAAGTTAACTCGGAGGAACCTGCAGTTACTCTTATGAAGGAACCCAAATTATCCCAACTCCAGGTGAAAACTATAGACTGCAGAGACTAAGAAATAGCAGCAATTATTTCAGCACTGAGGTACACCCGAAGAATTAACTAGTGCTGACAAATGTCATTAATATAAAGGCAAAAACAAGCAAATAAAGGAATCACATAAATCAGAGAGCTTTTCAAAAGTAAGCAGACTTCCTGGGATCCACCCCAGACTTGTCCTACTGAATTGAGATTCAGACTGATACAAACATTTTCCCCTAAAATTTCCAGGTGATTTACACACACCCAGGGATGAGGATCATTGGCATAAACACAAAGAAGGTTAAAGAGGAAGGGGTGGGGGGCAGGGGGGAGGAAGCAAAAGACCTTCAGAAAATAGGCACTAATCATGTCCATTTCTGTGTTTAAAGCATCAGCTTTACCATTTAGACTGTGTCCATTAATTTCATAGTACCCTCTACTGGTCAGGAAAGGTATCTAAGATTCTTCAACTAAGGTACAGAAATCTCCAACTTTTGGTAACAATTAGCCGAAAGAGAGCACATTTAGAAACAAGTGAACCTTCATTATTTCTATATTTTCTCATAATTTAAGTGTAAAGTGGGGTGGCAAAGACTGTGCTGGCAAACAATTTTACACTTGATATCGACAGTCAGGAGCAGTTTTTACTCTACAATATTCAGTAGTATCCCTGGCCTCCAAGCACCAGATGTCAGCTAGAAACCCTTCCCCGAAGTGGTAACAACCCAAACCTTCCATAGATGTTTGTTCAATGACCCGCTCCCACCTCCCAGAGTGGAGGGAAACACTGCCTTCAGTCATAAATCAGTCACTCACACAATAAAAATGTTCCTGAGAAACAGATAAATCTTTAATTTCTGTAAAGTAGGTTCATAAAAAATACCTTATTAAGAACAAACCACTATAGGGAAGACTTATTTTTAAACAAACTATCATGGAATTTGTTCATGGATAGCATGTGTATGTACATGAATGTTCTTATGTTTTTAAATTTAAGTATCTTGTGATACATAAACCTATGCAGTACTATAGTTTAAAACTGACAACTCCTGGTTGTTTAAGTTTTCAGTTTAAAGATAAGACCAAAATCAAAAACCTGAAAGAATCAAAGAATATACCTATAATTCTAATGTAGCATCAACAAAGCAAGTATTATTCTTTTGAGTATTAATGGACTATACTGAAACAAGGTAAAATCTAATAGTCTTGTTCTGTCTGTACTTTGAAATGTTGCCACTGAAATCATTTATAGATGTTTATTCTGAAAGATGGTACTATAAAGGTTGCAGGCTCAAAACTACTCAAAATTAAATTTATGGAATAACTAGAAAATAGGCTGATTTGGAACCTGTGCATAGTTTTATAATACTAATTAGTAACATTTTTTTAAAGATCTAGAAAGCTGTTGCTTTCATATAAATAAGTTTTAAAACCCTTGAGTGCTTTCAATTATCACATAAAGCAATGACCCAAATAATTTCAAATGATTACAGATATTTAGGCAACACTTCTCACGTGTTAGTACTTTTAATGTAGTGCACATCAAATTATAGGAAAAAGACAACTATAAACAAGACGCAACCCCTCCACTTCCATGAACAGCACATGGCATTACAGTAAGCCAAGTTTATATTCAACCATCAAATGAGGTTCTCCCATTAGTTCACTTTGTGATGGGTCTGAAAAGAAACAAAAATAAACATGTTAAAGGGTCTGAAAAAAGATAAATTCTCTGATTCTACTCACATGAAAATTTAAACTAAGCAAAACAAATATAAAGTGACAGAAAATATACTGGTGGCTCCCCGGGGCCAAGTGGAGAGGAGCTAACTGCAAAAGGACCAAGGACCAAGGAAACTTTTGGAGGATGATGAAAACATTTTACATCTTGATTGAGGAGACAGTTCCACAGCTGCACACATTTACTAAAATTAACAGACTGGACACTGTAAAATGGATACATTTCACTGTATGTCGACTATACCTCAATTCAGTTGATTTTAAAAGAAAATATAGATTGAAAAAGTTCTTGTTTCAGAGTTCTTAAATTTCCCAGTGGCTTACAAGTTGAGTCTAGGAACAATCGCTAAGAGATTAAGCAATCCTTAATGTAATTTACAATTTCATCTCTATCATTCTGTCCTCTGTTGCAAACACATATATACACAAACCAGAATCCTAGAGTAAAAAAACCTTAGGAATCTTCTCTCTTGTCTGTATGGATGAGTCAGACAAAAGTCTTACTTTAACTGTGATAATGCACCTAAGAAAAAATGAATACCAACAGTAAGCTTCCTACAAACAAATAAAGCGTTCTCTTTTTTGCCCTCTACTCCTCCACACAGAACAAGAAACAGAATAGATACCCAATGAATTAAACTGTAAAATTAGTTTGTTAAATAATCATTAAAATAATGATTATTAAGAATAACAAATCGATTTGGATTTTTCCTCACTGGACCTCCTGAAACTGGAGATGACTGTGTCATTATTAGTTCAGGAATCCTGACTCTGGCCACTTGTCACACAACATAGCAGCCTCAGACAGCTGATACTGTTAAAATTATTAATAAATGATTAGATATATAGGAGTTTGCTACAATTAACAACAGAGCAGAGGACTATGTCGGAAAAGGCAATAGCACCCCACTTCAGTACTCTTGCTTGGAAAATCCCATGGACGGAGAAGCCGGGTGGGCTACAGTGAATGGGATCGCGAAGTCAGACACAACTGAGCAACTTCACTTTCACTTTTCACTCTCATGCACTGGAGAAGGAAATGGCAACCCACTCTCAGTGTTCTTGCCTGGAGAATCCCAGGGACAGAACAGCCTGGTAGGCTGCCATCTCTGAGGTCGCACAGAGTTGGACATGACTGAAGCAACTTAGCAGCAGTAGCAGAGGACTATGTATACAAGGGGAATCCAAAACCCAAAAGTATGTTTACACAGAAGTACAAAGAACAAAGGTGTCTGCTGCAGCAGTGCTTCATGTTAATGAGAGAGAGAAGCATGCACCCCTTAACACAGGTACTGATGCAGCATACCTCCTGTGAGATACACACAGTACGAAACCAACTGTGATAACAGATAAACACAAGCAATGACAAGTATCTTCTGATTTTACATGGAAAGTCCAGAAGGACATCCACTAACTAAAAGCAGCAGCCAAATAGGGAAGGAAGGAGGGAGACGGGTTGGGGGTAATTTAATCATGGAGGACTTGAGTCTCGGCTGTAATGTTCTCAATTTTTGAAGAAAGAATATCCTCATTTATATAATGCCAACTTTCCTTGAAATTCTGCTTGTCTAAGCCCTTTTAATAAAACACTTGCCCTACAAGACAGCACACCCTGTGCTGGTGAGCAGGCCCCAGCCCGTGGAGGGTCCTCCCAGGCAGGAATAAACACCTTGGTCAGTCTCAGTTTCCTCATCTTCAAGTGACAGGAAGGGAGTAAACAGAAGGCCACATTCAGCATTAGGAAGAAGTCTCACATTGTCTTCCCTTCCTTATAATATAGCGTGCAGATTTTTGTTGGCCAAGCACTTTTCTAATGAGCAAGCAAGCAGAACGTTTATCACCTCCAACACTTTAAAAAAAATACGGATTTTCATCCCAGTTTAATAGTCTTCACATTGCACTTAGATGTACTCCCTCACTGTAGACTTTAAAATTCCTTCTGTATCAAAGATGAGGAGGAGAAAATGGTGAGTCAGAGCTTTTCTCACTCAGCATGAACCAGGCACCTTAGGAGGCCCTGGGGACACAAGAGTGAACAAGACAAAGTCCCCAGCTCTCCTGGGGCCTGTATTTAAGTTGGGAAAACAATTAAGAAACAAGAAAATACCAGAGGAGTGATATGCAAAGAATTAAAGTGAGGTGACAAGGTGACTGGGAGCACATTAGACTGCGCAGTTAAGAAAGGCCTCTGTGAAGGGGTGGCGTTTAAACTGGGACTTGAGAAGTGAGAGGAAAGTATTCTAAGCAGAAGGAACAGCTAAGGCAAGGCGTAGCTGTTCACCTTACTTGTTTTAAATGAGGACTAAATGTAAAAGCTTAGGAATCTGAGGTTTCCTGCACTCAAAAAATGCCCTCACAGAAGAGGCTCATGAGACTTCTGCTGTGTCCACAGCAGTTCCTTATCAAACATCGGCAGCCAAGCAAAACTAGTATAATTTAATCCTGCTTCATTTTTCTGTTTTTCCTGAACTGCTGGGGCACAATGAGTACAGACGATACTGGACAGAACTGTATTTGCTCTCTTTCCCCAGAACCAGAAAAAAACAGGATGCTACATGTTCTTAATTAAGTCATTGACCTCAAACATAATACAATCATCCAGAGAAACTTGTTAACATTTTTTCCTTTAGTATTCGCCATCTACAGAAACACATCTAGGAGGACAAGGGTATTTTTGAAGAAAACTTTCATTTTTTTCTAGATGTTTTTAAAGCTAGTTATATCCCACAAATGTTCTGAATACTGCAACAACAATTCTTGTTTAAGCTGCCCTAAGAATATCATACTGGATTCACACATCAGATTTTATCCTCAGGACGTGAAATCAATGACTGTCGAAGGTTGACTGAAATGACTATAATCTAAGAACTCCATAGACATCCTTCACTTTTAAAACCAGTTAAAGAACAGTTATTACAGTTATTAATTTATCTTATTTCAGTGAACAAACACAAGTGAACTTAATCAACTATAAGCTACATGATGACAAAGACACTGTAGGTTTCGTCTGCTGCTGTTGCCTTGTACATCACTGGGGCTCCTGAAAAAGGTGTGGAATGACACTTACCATTAAGAATATCTTCAAATCCAATAGTCTCATCGTTACCCCTCAAAATATCCAGTGAAAGGTTTGAGCTTGGAAGAAATGGAAGACGCTGAACCTTCAGGAAAAGTATAAAAGAGCAAACTCAGAAATAGTAGAGGAAAAAACATACATGATCACATTTCAGTGTCTTCATTATTTGCAAAATTCACAAACTGAATAAAATACTTAACTAGGGGGGGAGGAGAGGAATGATAAGTCCATATTTTAGACCCAAATTTTTAATTCTTCATAACCTTATTCAAAATTTAGACACTGAAATGGAAAGCTTTTACTAATACTTAACAATCCCATCAGGTCTGCACACTATTTGGGACCTTTGCACCTGTCCAGGAAAACCAAAGCATACCACGTGATGAAACACAAAATTCTCGAGGCTAACATCATGCTTTGTTTCTAAAAAACATGGGATAATCAAATTCCTGAAGAAATTCTGAAGAAATGCACTGAGAGTATTACTTCACTTACTAGACTGATTATTCATTTTTTATGTTGTTCTGTAAGACTCATAGCATAAATATAAGTCATGACCCTTTAAAACATTAGTGATACCTAGAAATGAAGGTCAAAGTCATCTGTGGGCTTTTAAAAACTACAATGCCATTCTGAACTAGTGCTTTCTACATTTCCCAATTACTAAATACATATATTGCAGACTGGGGTTCCCTTGTGGCTCTGCTGGTAAAGAATCTGCCTGCAATACGGGAGACCTGCGTTTGATCCCTGGGTTGGGAAGATGCCCTGGAGAAGGGAAAGGCTACCCACTCCAATATTCTGGCCTGGAGAAATCCATGGTTTATATAGTCCATGGGGGTCACAAAGACTCGGACATGACTGGATGACTTTCACTTATACTGCAGACCAGTACCTAAGTACAGTGCAGAAAGCATGGGCTTATGGGGTGGGAGGTGGGGGGGTGGGTTCAAGACTGGGAACTCACGTACACCTGAGACGGAAAAAAATTAAAAATTAAATGTTAAAAAAAAATTAAAAAAAAAAAAAAAAAAAGAAAGCATGGGCTATAGAGTCAGAAGTTCAAACTCTGCTTTCAGTACTCACCAACTCTACAGCCTTGCCTAGTTACCTCATCTGTCTCACCCTGGTTCAATACCTGTGACACAGGACAGCAGCACCTTTCCCTCACACCTGCAGCAGCAGTGTGCTATAAAGTATGGCAGTCACTGGCACATACTCAACAAACTTTAATGCAGCCAAACCAAATTTTCCACTTTTNACCAACTCTACAGCCTTGCCTAGTTACCTCATCTGTCTCACCCTGGTTCAATACCTGTGACACAGGACAGCAGCACCTTTCCCTCACACCTGCAGCAGCAGTGTGCTATAAAGTATGGCAGTCACTGGCACATACTCAACAAACTTTAATGCAGCCAAACCAAATTTTCCACTTTTCTGTTGTTAGCTATCCAGCAGTCACTGGAATCAATGCAGTGTGATATGACAGAATCTAGAGCACAGATGGGGGACAGTTCTTAAACACCTGGAAGGACATTTTCCTCCTGAGCAACATGTGTATTCAGTGATATACAACCTGCCCACTAAACACCTCCACTTGGATATTCCTAGAGGCACCACAAACTCAAAGTAACTCCCCAAAAGGAGAGAAATATAAAAGTGGATGCCTGTAAATATCCAGACACTGAGCCTCTAATCAAAGGGGTTTCCCATTTCAAAGCTGCTTTTTTCTATGAAGTAGGAATGGAGGTCATATCCTAACCAGAGAAAGTAGGACAGGCTGCAGGGGAAGAAGAGAAGGCGAGGTTTGTACAGCTTTTACCAGATAGAAGACTCCTCCCAATCAATTCAGCACACAGATGGGATGCATGTAAACTGACACCTGGAAACCCACCTGCTGCACTGCCTTGAATTCCATCTGCAGTTTCAGCGGTGCAAAAAGACCCTGGATGTTTCTCAGTGTGGAGAAGTTCATCTTATCTTGGTTAAGCTGGAACTACAAAGACAACACACAATGTTAAATGTGACACTCTGCTTTCAAAAGAGTGAGCACTGACATCCATGTGACACACACATACACAGAACCCTTTAGGTGGTCTTCAGAACATCTGTGCATGTCCTACCTTTGGGCGTGACCTTTCTCCACCTATTTAACTGACTAATGTAGGTCTAAAACTGTTCAAATGTCCCCTCTTCTAGAAAGCTTCCCATAGGTTGGCTGCTTCATCTGTGGTCCTCTATAATGCTTCAAGTGTCCCAATCCACTGCTTATCTTCCCATTAAATTTTCAGCCCCTAACAGATGAGGATGATGTCATAACCACCCATGTCTATGTCCTGGGCCTAACAGTAACTTGGAGATGAAGGGCCTGAAAAAAAGATCCAAGGCTGGAGGGATGGGCTTGGATATCAACAACAAAAATGGCAGAGGAAAAATATAAAAGAAAAAAAAGATCACCAAGTGAGGAAATATTATGAAGGAATGGAGAGGTGGACCAACCTCTAGAAATGTCCATAAAAGAGATAAAGAAAAAAGGTGTAGAAAGGGAGCTTTAGTGAACCAAAACCTATTCCATAGGATATTGAAAACAAGGCTTCATGTTCTTTATAGTCAAATGCTCAACACCAGAATTGTCTTAATCATGTACTACTAACATCATTTTTCTACCAGAGGGTAAAAATAAAAACACAGGTAACATACTTACATTTTTTTCTGATAATTCAAGAGGATGACTAGGTAGAAGTTCATTTTTCACACACGAGAAACTGAAAATAAACATTTAAAAGGGATGTTACAGATCACTCAATACCTAGAGCTCACAATTATCAGTGCTGTCATACAATGAAATGGCACAGGGAGCTTGAGGGGGATGAATAAACTATTCTGTATGCTGACTGTGGTGGTGACTGTAGGAATTAATTCATATATATTTCACAGAACTACACTGAGAGGGGAAAAAAAAAAACATATTCTATACACTGTTGTAAATATATCTGCTATAGATCCTGGAGGACAAGAACTCAACAAACTGGGGAGAACCCTCCAAAAAGTGGTGCTAAGTGATACTGTATCTGGAGAAATTTAAGTGTGTGTACTACTATTACTCTGATGATTTGATTCTTTTATTACATGAAGTATCTACATCTCTCCTGTTCATATCTAATGCATATTCAATAGTTAATATATTTTTGATAAACACACACTGAAAAACATGTTTGAGATTTACCAACTACCTACTATATGTGAAGTACTACATTAGGTGATACATAGCTAGAACTGGGCCACGGGTCTCTATCATTCACTCTACATAAACTTCACCATCTTATTCTCCAAACCAAGATTTAAAAGCTGAAAGAAACCTTAGAAATCCTGCAACATCAGTATTTATCAAATACTGTCTTTGTTCAAAGCATTACCCATAAGTGGAATTTGAAAATGGTCCTGCTCATGGTAATCTTACAATCTGAGAAGAAAAAGCAGCATTTCGTGTATGTGTAGTGGAGCGGGGGGAACGGACCAAAACCCAAAACCAAACCATCAGGACTCAGTTACTGGCTAGCTTATGAATTAGACTATACTATAAATCAAATTATATCTCCAATTCCAAAAGCAATATACTGCATCTTTCACCACAAAATGGAAAGACAACAATGAGGCATTATGTCAGCTTCCGGAGACCAATATTAGAATGACATTCTATGACTAAATACCTTCTAACTAAATATAAAATTCAAAACACAGTATATACACAGTGGGAAGAATATTTGACTAAACAGAAAAAATCATCTGCCAAGAAAAAGGACCAGTACCAGAAAATGAGATCTAAACATATAAAAACATAAAGGGAAGCAGTATAACTGTGCTATAACTAGAAATGAAAAACAAGAGCAGCTAACACTTACCTACTGCTTACTAATGTCATATATCGGTCTAAGTATTTTCCAGGGATTAGCTCATTTATTCTTCAAAATAAGACAGATGCTATTACTAGCCTTATTTCATAGGTGAGGGCAATGAGACACAGAACAGTTAAGTTAACCTGTCCATGGACACACATCTAGTAAATAGCAGAATCATGACCAAAACCCAGGGCCCATGCTCTTTACTGCTATGTTCTAGTATCTCCCAAAGAAAAGTGAACTACTCCCAATTTACCTTAGTTAGTAAGATGAAGAACAAAGGGCTCTCCAAGTTATCAGCAGCAAAAGGAGGAATCCCACCAAATCGTGCTGCCAGGTAATCTCTCCTAGGAGGACACACTTTCTTGGGAACCTGGTACTCTGGTAAAATGCTTCTTCCACTATAGAAACATTCATGCTTCCTCTCCTCCCTCCCTTTAGTCTAAAGTATACTACTCACTGTCTTATAAGTTAAATACATATTTATGGCTTGTCAAAAGATTTAAAGAATATTGTGAAAAATAATTCACATATTATAACAAAGTCACAACTCCCCTACATACCCTTTTCGAAGAAGATCATGACTTTCAAAAGGTCCACTTGCTGACAGCTCAGTAACTGGAATACTGTCCTTTAGCTGAGATCCAAGTCCTCTGGCATTCTACAACACAAATAAAAAACACTATTCTATATATATATATATAAATGTTAACAACTCATACTAAACCTCTATGTAAAAATACTGTTTAAGCATCAGAGAAAAGGTCTTTGCCCTCTAAGAGACTATAGTCTAGGCCATTACTATGAGCCTCAGCATCATGTAGAGGGATGTACAAGGTTCAGTGAATAATCTGGAATTTGGGGCAGGAAGCATTCCTCAACTGAGTGCTCTCAGACTGAAAGGCATTCCAGGAAAACAAGAACATGGGTAAAGGTATAAAAATATAAATCAACAAGCCACAAGTAGTTTGAGATGATCAGCTAACTATATGTCTGAGTAGGGCAGAAAGAAAAGCTGGTGAAAAGAAAAAATGAAAAGGCTTAAATATGCAAAGAAATTAAGATTTTGTTCTAAAATTGAGCACCTGATGATGATCAGATTTACTTTCACTGGGAAGATCCTTTCTTTACGTTGGAATGAGCACAGAATGAAAAAAGTTGAGGACAGAATCCTGGGGAATACCATTCCTTAAGGACAAAGAACAAGGAAAATGGAATTAAGAATGGACAGAAGACCTAGAAGAGAGTGGTCACAGAAGCTAAGGAAAAAAGAGAATCTCAGAAAGCATTTGGTTCCCTTAAGAGGGTGCTACCTGTGAAAAACAAACGCACTTAATCAGGCTGGCCTAATAAAAAGAAACAAAACAGTAAGACACAGTATATGTGGTACTTGTTTATTGTCACCCTACTCATTTACACTGTAATTTAATCACCAAATATTTATATCTACTATGTGGCAGGTACTCACTCTACTAGATGCTGAGGATATGTATCTGGCGTTTAGGGCTTAGTCTAATGAAGAGAGAATAAACATGCATAATAAAAATGTAACAAACGTTACAACAGGTAAAACACAAGATGCTGAGTTTAAACCAGCACAGAGTCGGACAGGACTGCAGCGACTTAGCAGCAGCAGCACTAAATACAACATCCCTGCAATCCTGAAGAAAAATGTCAAAAAGCTACAAGCAGTCTGGCATTCAGTCTATACTCTTCTAGGAGAAACTACTCTGGGAAATTAGTTTTTTAAATTGCTCTTTTACTTCAATTCGTGCATTTCACTAGGGTCAGGTACTGTAGTTTGCCCAGGGTTTCTCCAATCTACTAATCGCGTCCAGGCTTTCACACCTGGATAACTTTAAGAGCACTCTACTGGGTCTTGCTGCCTGTAGACTCTTCCATTTTCCAGTTCTACACAGCAAAGTCTGCTTGACATGCAATCTCCTCCAACAAAGCTGGGAGAAAACCAAAAAACAAACAAAATCTTTCACTGGCTGGTCAATGCCTTGTCTGAAAAACAATGTCCAAGGCCCAAAACCTGGACTCAAGAACCTGCACAACAGGTTTCAACTCCCCTGAACAGAAGTCATGGTCAATTAGGGAAAGAAGCTGGAATCTAGTGTCTGTCACTAACCTAAAAGGTGCCTGTGATGAAGGCACAGAATCCTTCTGGCCCTGCCTACTCATCCTTCCAGGTATCTGAACTCCTTACAGGACTAGAGTTGTATGACTGTACCTTCCCAAACATTATTTCCTACATGCACAGTTCTCCTCCTCCCAGATGGCTTTACTGTAAAGTGACACAAGAAAAGTCTCTTCTAGGCACAAAGAAAAAGGGGATTGTGATCTCTGGGTTCTATCCGTTATCACTTTGCCAATTCCCTTCTGTAAAATATCCCAATCAGTACATGATGCTTCTAAGAAAGCAGCAGAGGGGAGCAAATCTAGGAAAAGTTAACACTAGTTATTTCAGAGTGTCTTTAAAAATTTTATTTAGCTGTGCCAGCTCTTAGTTGCAGCATGTGGGATTTTCAGGGGCACCATGCAAACTCTTAGTTGCAGCATATGGGATCTAGTTCCCTGATCAGGGATGGAAGAACCCCCACCCCCTACATGGGTAACACCAAGAGTCTTAGCCACTGGACCACCAGGAAGTCCCTTTGAGTGTTTATAAAACCTCTATGTTCAGCAGTATTCACCAACAGAACTAAGTGTTAGCTGCTCAGTCATGGCCAACTCTTTGGGACCCCATGGACTGTAGCCCACCAGGATCCTGTGTCCATGAGATTTTCTAGGCAAGGATACTGGAGTGGGTTGTCATTCCCTTTTCCAGGGATGTTCCCGACCCAAGGATCGAACCCGGGTCTCCTGCACTGCAGGCAGATTCTTTACGATTGAGCTACAAGGGAAGCCCATTCACCAACAGAAGCTTTCTAGATTTGGACTGGTAGTAAGAGTCACGGGCAATGACGATTCAGGAACTCTCTCCCAAATATCAAACTTTTTTAAATTAAGAGGAAAAAAAGAGAAGAGGCGGGGGAGGAGGAGGACTCCACTAACAACGCTAACACATGAGGAGTAACAAGTATCTAATTTTACCCACTCCAACGCCTGGCATGCTACAAACTCGCCAAAACGTAGGCAAAGTAAAAACAGAGTGATGGAAAGCCGACCCATAGTTGTGGGTTATCCAGGCGGTTCCGACGGTCGTGGGGGGGCGGGTGAGAAGTTTGGGGGACAAGACTCCCAAGGGTTCGCCCCTCCGAGGAGGGCTAACGGGCGGTGTCCCCACCCCAAGACCGCCACAACTTTCGGGTTTGCCGTTGCCAGCTCGGCGCCAACTCCAGGAAGGGACCGAGGTCGGGGTCGGCTGGGGGAACTGGGAGGTGGGAAGAGAGAAGAGGAGGTGAGAGACGAGGAAGCCGAGGCGCGGCTCCCGGTACCAGCGCCGGAGCCCAGCCCGGACGGCCACGAGTACCCCTGAACCCCGTGACTCAACATATCATGGCGGGAGAGACGGGCTTCCTCCTCCTCCCGCCGCTGCCGGGGGGACGGGCAGGAAGGCAGCGGGTTGCTTTTGCGGCCACCGACCCGAGCCCGCCGGCCACTCGGGTCGCTCGGGGTTGAGGGAGGGGGGTCCCACTTACCATCTTCGACTCGCTCGGCGTACAGACGCTCTCCCCTTGACGGTCAACCGGCCCCGCCGCTCACTTCCGTTTCCGGGCTTGCCCCCCCCAACATCCGCCGGAAGTGCGTCCGTCCGGGCGAAGGAAGGAAGGAGGGCGCGGGGCGCCCGGAGGGAGCCGCGCTGGGCCAGGGCTCCCACGCTTGAGGTCCCGAGGGACTTGGGGCCAAGGGCGCTGTGAGGGACGTGGGCTGGGGGAAGGTTGGGAGGAGGGGCTCGGGCCTCTGCTCTTTTCGTCAGCAACCCCGACCTCCGGGGGAGGGGCAGTGTACTTTGCCAGGTGCGGCAGTACAAAATCTCTGAGGTAAAAATGACATTTTTTTTTTCATAAGGATAAGCAAGGCCCAGGTGGGATGAGTGATTAGCCTGCAGCAAACCTGGAACCCAAAGGTTTTCCCATTTTCTTTTGCTTTTTTAAAATTTAAATCACGTATCGACGGCGTCCTGTGTTTAGAACCCTGAGCCGAGGCTAGAAATAGAGAAATGAACCGGCTGGTGTGGGTCCTGCGCTACAGCAGTAGAGGAGCTTTTGGCGGTGGCCAGGGTGACAGCTAAGCCAAGTATAATTGAGGGCTTTTACTGGGGCTTCCCTGGTAGCTCAGCTTTTAAAAATTCGCCTGCAATGCAGGAGACCCCGGTTCAGTTTCTGGGTCTGGAAAATCCGCTGGAGAAGAGAGAGGCTACCCACTCCAGTTCTTCGGCTTCCCTTGTGGCAAGTGGAAGAGCAGCCACCACTGGATCAGCTTTTGAGGACAGTGGCATCTGTGAGAAAGCTAGGTTTCAGCCAGCGGTAAGATGTACAGATAACTTGGAGCAGAGTAAAAGGTACCAGGAAGTCCTGGTTGCATGTTTTCAGGGCCACGATAGCAGAGGAGTACCTGAGTAGAGATGTCAGTTTCTCTCCTTTCTGCCCTCATGCGCATATACACACTTTACCATAATCTCTAGCACTCAGACTCTTTCCCACAGACTCCTACAATCAGGGCCCATGTCTTACGAAGTATCGTATCTGCATTGTAGAAAGCACCCACTAATGTTTATTAAATGAAAACTGGAGGGGAGGAATGCATAAATGGATAGTTGTGCCTAAGAGGTAAGACTGGCTAGTATGGTTGGGAAGTAGGCTGGAAGTAGGTTTGGAGGTTTCCAGAAGCACCCTTCTGCACCTGAGCCCAACCTGAAAGCTCAGCACTATAAGCCAAGACCCTAAATCCTTGTCAGGTTCCAATTATGCCCCTTCCCTCAGGACTGGACTCAACAAAAACTGCCATCCAACCACAGTCTCTACAATTCTGACCTCAGCTGACATCAGGAGCCACAGTGTGTGTGTGTGTGGTGCCCAGGCTTCTCATTGCCTCCAGCTGCAAATTTTGGCTGGGCCTGCTTAGCCTTTCTCCCTCCCAGCCTCTCTAGACACTTCTCAGCTGGGTGGATTCTTTTGAGCTTTGAAATCAGAATGGGGGGAATTTGGAGAGAGGCTGGTGTAAGACTTGGTGGCGTAGCGATGTTTTCCCTCAGCATTTAGGGTAGAAGAGTGAGCTCTTCATTGTCTGACAGAGAAAGGAGAGAAAGCAATTCATGGAAAAAGTCAATAAAACATGTATTCTCTTCAAGGTAGGTAAAACTTCAGTTGCTCAGTCGTGTCCGACTCTTTGGGACTCCATGGACCACAGCACACCAGGCCTCCCTGTCCATCAGCAACTCCCGAGGTTTACTCAAACTCATGTCCATTGAGTCGGTGATGCCACCCAACCATCTCATCCTCTGTCGTCCCCTTCTCCTCCTGCCCTCAATCTTTCCCAGCATCAGGGTCTTTTCAAAGGAGTCAGCTCTTCACATCAGGTGGCCAAAGGATTGGAGTTTCAGCTTCAGCATCAGTCCTTCCAATGAATAGGATGGACTGGTTGGATCTCCTTGCAGTCCAGGGGACTCTTAAGAGTCTTCTTCAACACCACAGTTCAAAAGCATCAATTCTTCAGCACTCAGCTTTCTTTATTGTCCAACTCTCACAGCCATACGTGACTACTGGCAAAACCATAGTTTTGACTACATGGACCTTTATTGGCAAAGTAATGTGTCTACTTTTTAATATGCTGTCTAGGTTGGTCATAGCTTTCCTTCCAGGGAGCAAGCATCTTTTAATTTCATGGCTGCAGTCACCATCTGCAGTGATTTTGGAGCCCCCCAAAATAGTCTGTCACTGTTTCTCCATCTAGTTGCTGTGAAGTGATGGGACCAGATGCCATGATCTTAGTTTTCTGAATGTTGAGTTTCAAGCCAACTTTTTCACTCTCTTTTACTTTCGTCAAGAGGCTCTTTAGTTCTTCACTTTCTGCCATAAGGATAGTGTCATCTGTATATCTGAGGTTATTGATATTTCTGGTAATCTTGATTCCAGCTTTGCTTCATCTAGCCCAGCATTTCTCATGATGTACTCTACATATAAGTTAAATAGGCAGAGTGACAATATACAGCCTTGACGTACTCCTTTCCCAATTTGGAACAAGTCTGTTGTTCCATGTCCAGTTCTAACTGTTGCTTCCTGACCTGCATACACATTTCTCAGGAGGCAGGTCAGGTGGTCTGATATTCCCATCTCGAAGAATTTTCCAGAGTTCATTGCAGTCCATACAGTCAAAGGCTTTGGCATAGTCAGTAAAGCAGAAGTAGAGGTATTTCTGGAACTCTTGCTCTTTCTATGATCCAGTGGATGTTGGCAATTTGATCTCTGGTTCCTCTGCCTTATCTAAATCCAACTTGAACATCTGGAAGTTCATGGTTCACATACTGTTGAAGCCTGGCTTGGAGAATTTTGAGCATTACTTTGCCAGCATCTGAGATGAGTGCAATTGTGTGGTAGTTTGAGCATTCTTTGGCATTGCCTTTCTTTGGGATTGGAATGAAAACTGACCTTTTCCAGTCCTGTGGCCACTGCTGAGTTTTCCAGATTTGCTGGGATATTGAGTGCAG
>SJYA01001832.1:2763635-2868969 GCA_006410615.1 Neotragus moschatus | reverse complement strand
AGGTTGGGAGGAGGGGCTCGGGCCTCTGCTCTTTTCGTCAGCAACCCCGACCTCCGGGGGAGGGGCAGTGTACTTTGCCAGGTGCGGCAGTACAAAATCTCTGAGGTAAAAATGACATTTTTTTTTTCATAAGGATAAGCAAGGCCCAGGTGGGATGAGTGATTAGCCTGCAGCAAACCTGGAACCCAAAGGTTTTCCCATTTTCTTTTGCTTTTTTAAAATTTAAATCACGTATCGACGGCGTCCTGTGTTTAGAACCCTGAGCCGAGGCTAGAAATAGAGAAATGAACCGGCTGGTGTGGGTCCTGCGCTACAGCAGTAGAGGAGCTTTTGGCGGTGGCCAGGGTGACAGCTAAGCCAAGTATAATTGAGGGCTTTTACTGGGGCTTCCCTGGTAGCTCAGCTTTTAAAAATTCGCCTGCAATGCAGGAGACCCCGGTTCAGTTTCTGGGTCTGGAAAATCCGCTGGAGAAGAGAGAGGCTACCCACTCCAGTTCTTCGGCTTCCCTTGTGGCAAGTGGAAGAGCAGCCACCACTGGATCAGCTTTTGAGGACAGTGGCATCTGTGAGAAAGCTAGGTTTCAGCCAGCGGTAAGATGTACAGATAACTTGGAGCAGAGTAAAAGGTACCAGGAAGTCCTGGTTGCATGTTTTCAGGGCCACGATAGCAGAGGAGTACCTGAGTAGAGATGTCAGTTTCTCTCCTTTCTGCCCTCATGCGCATATACACACTTTACCATAATCTCTAGCACTCAGACTCTTTCCCACAGACTCCTACAATCAGGGCCCATGTCTTACGAAGTATCGTATCTGCATTGTAGAAAGCACCCACTAATGTTTATTAAATGAAAACTGGAGGGGAGGAATGCATAAATGGATAGTTGTGCCTAAGAGGTAAGACTGGCTAGTATGGTTGGGAAGTAGGCTGGAAGTAGGTTTGGAGGTTTCCAGAAGCACCCTTCTGCACCTGAGCCCAACCTGAAAGCTCAGCACTATAAGCCAAGACCCTAAATCCTTGTCAGGTTCCAATTATGCCCCTTCCCTCAGGACTGGACTCAACAAAAACTGCCATCCAACCACAGTCTCTACAATTCTGACCTCAGCTGACATCAGGAGCCACAGTGTGTGTGTGTGTGGTGCCCAGGCTTCTCATTGCCTCCAGCTGCAAATTTTGGCTGGGCCTGCTTAGCCTTTCTCCCTCCCAGCCTCTCTAGACACTTCTCAGCTGGGTGGATTCTTTTGAGCTTTGAAATCAGAATGGGGGGAATTTGGAGAGAGGCTGGTGTAAGACTTGGTGGCGTAGCGATGTTTTCCCTCAGCATTTAGGGTAGAAGAGTGAGCTCTTCATTGTCTGACAGAGAAAGGAGAGAAAGCAATTCATGGAAAAAGTCAATAAAACATGTATTCTCTTCAAGGTAGGTAAAACTTCAGTTGCTCAGTCGTGTCCGACTCTTTGGGACTCCATGGACCACAGCACACCAGGCCTCCCTGTCCATCAGCAACTCCCGAGGTTTACTCAAACTCATGTCCATTGAGTCGGTGATGCCACCCAACCATCTCATCCTCTGTCGTCCCCTTCTCCTCCTGCCCTCAATCTTTCCCAGCATCAGGGTCTTTTCAAAGGAGTCAGCTCTTCACATCAGGTGGCCAAAGGATTGGAGTTTCAGCTTCAGCATCAGTCCTTCCAATGAATAGGATGGACTGGTTGGATCTCCTTGCAGTCCAGGGGACTCTTAAGAGTCTTCTTCAACACCACAGTTCAAAAGCATCAATTCTTCAGCACTCAGCTTTCTTTATTGTCCAACTCTCACAGCCATACGTGACTACTGGCAAAACCATAGTTTTGACTACATGGACCTTTATTGGCAAAGTAATGTGTCTACTTTTTAATATGCTGTCTAGGTTGGTCATAGCTTTCCTTCCAGGGAGCAAGCATCTTTTAATTTCATGGCTGCAGTCACCATCTGCAGTGATTTTGGAGCCCCCCAAAATAGTCTGTCACTGTTTCTCCATCTAGTTGCTGTGAAGTGATGGGACCAGATGCCATGATCTTAGTTTTCTGAATGTTGAGTTTCAAGCCAACTTTTTCACTCTCTTTTACTTTCGTCAAGAGGCTCTTTAGTTCTTCACTTTCTGCCATAAGGATAGTGTCATCTGTATATCTGAGGTTATTGATATTTCTGGTAATCTTGATTCCAGCTTTGCTTCATCTAGCCCAGCATTTCTCATGATGTACTCTACATATAAGTTAAATAGGCAGAGTGACAATATACAGCCTTGACGTACTCCTTTCCCAATTTGGAACAAGTCTGTTGTTCCATGTCCAGTTCTAACTGTTGCTTCCTGACCTGCATACACATTTCTCAGGAGGCAGGTCAGGTGGTCTGATATTCCCATCTCGAAGAATTTTCCAGAGTTCATTGCAGTCCATACAGTCAAAGGCTTTGGCATAGTCAGTAAAGCAGAAGTAGAGGTATTTCTGGAACTCTTGCTCTTTCTATGATCCAGTGGATGTTGGCAATTTGATCTCTGGTTCCTCTGCCTTATCTAAATCCAACTTGAACATCTGGAAGTTCATGGTTCACATACTGTTGAAGCCTGGCTTGGAGAATTTTGAGCATTTCTTTGCCAGCATCTGAGATGAGTGCAATTGTGTGGTAGTTTGAGCATTCTTTGGCATTGCCTTTCTTTGGGATTGGAATGAAAACTGACCTTTTCCAGTCCTGTGGCCACTGCTGAGTTTTCCAGATTTGCTGGGATATTGAGTGCAGCACCTGACAGCATCATCTTTTAGGATTTGAAATAGCTCAACTGGAATTCTGGGACTTCCCTGGTGGCTTAGAGGTTAAAGCATCTGCCTGGAATGCGGGAGACTCGGGTTCGGTCCCTGGGTTGGGAAGATCCCCTGGAGAAGGAAATGGCAACCCACTCCAGTACTCTTTCCTGGAGAATCCCATGGAATGAGGAGCCTGGTAGGCTACAGTCCACGGGGTCACAAAGAGTCGGACATGACTGAGCAACTTCACTTAACTGGAATTCCATCACCTCCACTAGCTTTGTACATAGCGATACTTCCTAAGGCCGACTTGACTTTGCATTCCAGGATATCTGGCTCTAGGTGAGTGATCACACCATCGTGATTATCTGAGTTGTGAAGATCTTTTTTGTATAGTTCTGTGTATTCTTGCCACCTCTTCTTAATATCTTGTGTTTCTGTTAGGTCCATACCATTTCTGTCCTTTATTGTGCCCCTCTTTGCATGAAATGTTCCCTTGGTAAACATTAGATGTTTCCCTTGGTAAACATCTAAGGTAAACTTAGAACTGTTGTGTTAAGTATAAATTTCAGAAATTGCTCCCCTGCAATTGGCAAGGGTGGTACAAATTTCAACTAAGAAAGTTATTATGTTTCAGAGGACCATAAAATAACCTCCAGATTATAAAGAATACCTCCACCTCCTCTTTAAGCTGTCTGAATTCTGACAGTGTTGGGAAAGGTTCAGTGTGCTTAATTTAAGATAAATCCTATTTACACATCTTTCTTTGCAAGTCCCTTTATAAATGTTAAGAGATGAAGGAGTATGTTACATCAAGTTTATTTGACAGACCCTTTAACCCTCAGAGGTGGGTGTTTCATATTTCTTCTGAAATATTTTGCTATGATTTCAGTTAGAGCTACTTTTAAAGAGTGTCCTCTGCTTATGAAAAGCCGGGTTTTGGTAATACTAGAGTGGACTCTTTGGAATCCAGGTGTTTTCTTTGACATCTGCATTGCATCAGGCACAACTGAAGTTAGCATTCCATTTTCCTTGCTTTCACAGCCCTGTCTCAGGTATGTGTGGTTGGTTGGTTGGTTGGTTTTGGCTGTGTTGTGAGGCACGTGGGATCTTAGCTCCCTGACCAGGGATCAAACCTGTGCCCCCTGCATCGGAAGCACAAAGTCCCAACCACTGGACCACCAAGGAAGTTCCCCTTTACTTTTTGAATTTTTATCTTGGGTGTATGTATGCTCAGTTACTCAGTTGTGTCCGACTCTTTGCGACCCCGTGGACTGTAGCCCACCAGCCTCCTCTGTCCATGTGGTTTGCCAGGCAAGAATACTGGAGTGGATTGCCATGCCCTCCTCCAGGGGATCTTCTGAGCCAGGAATCGAACCTGTGTCTCCTGCATTGCAGGCAGATTCTTTACCTCCGAGCCATCTGGGAAGCACCGGGTCTGTATTTTTAGGAAATGGTTTATATTTTCAGCATGGAGAGTCTATTCATTTGTCTGTGGAGCATACAGCTGGTAGGTTATATGCAAAGAATTTAAAATTTTAGACCGGTTTCTTTTACCCTTCATTTCCCAGTGTACATGTAGGGCATAGAATCATTTTAATAGTAACTAAAAATTTTAATTCAGAAGATATATCTGCCAACAAACATTGTGCAGTGCCTTACAAAGCCTGATATATTATGCCTGCATGCCTAATGTTTTCTGTTTAGATGCTGGTTTTGGATAGTAGTGTCAGTGTTCCCCTCCACTGTCATGAATAGCTGAGAGGGGAAGTTTTAATATTTTTGAAAATTGGAAAATTTATTCCCTGAGGACAAAAATTTGAGAGAAAATTTGCATATATTCAAAGCACACTAGAAGATTATCTCAGAAGCAGTTTATATTCATCTTATTTGGAATCTAAAAGCTGATTTAGAATCTAAAAGCTGAAAAAGGTAGCCTGAGTCACTGTGATTGTATGACTGGTTTGACTCTCTCTCCTTCTAGAAGCAGTGCATGCTCATTGTAGAAAATTGGAAAACAATATAAGGGGAAAAAAAGGGAATGGAGAACAGAGTTAACCACTGTGAACACATGGGCTCTGAAACATTGTCTCATAAGACAGAATATGTTTATCATTTTAAAGAAAATAGAGTGACTCCATTTTATACGTGAGCTGGGAAGTTTCCTCTTGGCTTTTTTCATGGCCATGTTATTATTTAGTAAAATATGTCATTATGAAGCCTTAGAAAACACCCTTCCTTTACTTCTTCAAGAATGGGGAATTACACGTAGGCTCTTTACTCAACATTTTTCATTCTGTCAGTGTGGTTGGATGCCAAGTGGCTGTTCTGAGTAATTTTTGAAGGTAAGTTTTTTTGGTACTTTGCCAGGGAAATCATAACTCTTAAAATGTGCCATAGACCTAATCATACAGTTGGATTTATGGATAGATATTATGTTCCATGTTTTGTTGTTTTCTCACTGTTTTAGTCTCTGGGACTGATGCCAAAGGCTATTCAGCCTCACTCCATTTATTAGAGTGTACAACTAAGTTTACACATTAGAGTTTAGAGGGGAAAAAAAGACCTTGTTTATCATTTTGCTTAAGATGTCTTTATGTCAGTGAGAAAGGAAAGTATTATTTCTCGAATACCACAGTGAAATCTCATGAGAAATAGGGTATCATAGTTAACAAATAATTACCTTCTCATTGCCTGAGCCACGAAAATAACTCCTTGCCCTTTGCCAGACCATCTTCTCTGCTACTGTCAAAGACGTTTTGTGTCCTAAAATTCAAATCTGTGACTTCTCTCCTCAAAACGCTTCACTTGCTCCTCATTCCTGGCCTCCAGGATTAATTCCAGACTCTGTCCCAATGGCAAACAGGCCTTCTGTGATCTGACTGCTAACCTCATTCTTAAATCCTTTACTTCAGTCAGATTACTTGGAATTCTCTGAAAATGTCATTGCTTTCGTTCCCCTGCACTTTTATTCTTGCTCTCACCTCTTTCTGGCATGCTCTGTTGCACCATCTCAGGTCAGCATCACCTCCTCTGTGAAGTCTTACCTGACTTGCTCCACCGCCCCATTCTCCCCGCTTCAGGCAGAAGGGATCCTTTGTGCCCCATAACATATGCATACTTGTTTGACTGCAGCTGTAGCACATTGTTGCACTTGTTTGCACATGTGCCTCTCCTTATCTTTTTCAGCTTTTTCGTCTGTAAATCTCATTCACCATCTTTTGGGAGCTTTCATATTACTTTAGGAACACTGTAGTAGTCTTTCAGCTTGTATTCCATTTCTGCCATCTTATGTTATGAATTCTGTTAGCTCTTACTTTTTCTATATTTTTTATCTCCTTGGATTTTTCTTAGATTAAGCTTCATTTTTAAATTTTTTTCTCTTAACTCTGTTTTTTCCCTTTATTAGTTCAGCACTTATTACCTTTTTTAACACTTTGTGGGATGTCCTAGAATTTTAATGTACATAGTGTGTATGTGTAATTTAGTAAGGTGTGTAATTAATCAAATGTGTAATTTAATGTCTTCAGTTAGTCAGTGTTTTACCCTCTTGAACAAAGTACAGACCTTTGAATGTCTTATTCCTATTACCTCCTTCCTACTTATATGCCATTTTTTCTACTAGCATTTTGATTCTATATTATTTCCAAACCCTATAATTAAGGCGTCATTGTTATTTAACACAGTGATTTTATAGATTTATCCATGTATTCATCATTTTCTTCACTGTTTGGGATCTCTCGCTTTCTTTCTGCTATGAGTTTTCTTCATCCTAAAGTATATCCTGTAGAAGTTTCTCTGAGTCTGTCAGAAAATGTTTTTGTTCTGCCATCATTCTTGAAAGTTTGTTGGTTATAGAAAATTCAGTTGTCAGTTACTTTCTCTCTGCATTTTGAAGGTACTATTCCAGTGCTTTCTGAAATCCATGTTGCTTTTGATAAGTGTGCCCAAAGTCTGTTTTTCCTCTGTGCATAATCTATTTCTCCGTCTGACTGCTTTTAAGATTTTTCTTTATCTTTGACCACAAAGTACCTTGGTATAAATGTGCCTTTTTATTTATCATGCCTTGAATTTGTTGGGCATATTTCTGTGATAAAATGGGAGTTGTTATTGTTGTTCAGTCACTAAGTCATGTCCAACTCTTTGCAGCCTCATGGACTGTCCTTCATGGTCTCCTGGAGTTTGCTCAAATAGGGACAACACTCCTAAAAAAAGTCACATTTACCTGACTCGTCCTTCCTCCCTCAGCCACCACCTCATTTGGACACAGTTATGAGATCTGGACCCATGAGAATCATCTTGAAATCATGAGATTACAAACACAAGAATGGAGAAGTAGAAAAGAAAGAATCTAAGTCCTTAATAACCTCTTCGAGCACTGAATTGCCTACTTCCAGGCTTCATGCTTGGAGAAGGAAATGGCAACCCACTACAGTATTCTTGCCTGGGAAATCCCATGGATAGGAGAGCCTGGCAGGCTACAGTCCATGGGGATGCAAGAGTCAGACACAACTTGGTCACTAAATCACCACCACCACCAGTCTTCATGTATAGGAAGAAAATAATCGCTGTTTTGCTTAATGTTTATTCTTTAGTCAGGTACCCAGTTGCATCCAGAATTAATCAAAACATGATCTTTTATTTCTCTGTGAAGTGCAACAAGCACTGTAACAGAGTAAGTGCTCAGTAACATTTCAAACAACTACTGGTCATATTGAATCGTGTGTGAAGAAGTCTGTTTGTCTTTGAAAATATTGATAAATTTGATTTAAGAATTTTCTTTTTAATCAAAAACCTGTAGCTGACCTACAGATCAATTTTTAAAAAGAAAAACTGATATCAAATACCTACTAAAAGTACCAGACAGTGTTTCTTCTACTATGCCACAGCTTGTCAGACTTAGCTGGACAAGTATCACAAGGGAAGCCTGGAGTGCTGCTGTCCATAAGGTTGCAAAGAGTCAGACACGACTGAGCGACTGAACTGAACTCTGGTTCCTAAGTTAATTCTTAGGAACCAGAAATGCAGTCAAAGACATATGAGACATACATGCTTCTTGAGTCATTATGTTTGAAATATATCATTCATTCTTAGGAAGGAGGAGGCAATAGAAATGAAAATCAAGGTTAATCAAAAAATCTGGCCTGAAGGAATTAACAAGTGTAAGCCGGAAAGAAGAGGAAGGAGAGAGTGAGATAGAGAAGGATAGGTTAAAACAACTGATTCTCTTTACTCTTCTGTCTTCCAACCAGCTCAGCTGTCTTTTAAATAGAAGACATGTCTTAAGAAGGAGCAATCTGCAAGCCAGCCAGAAGCAGAGACGCCATTGATTGACCTGTGGAAAGCACTCCTATTCATCCACTGCTAAATGCATTCGAAGAATGCTGACTGTTATTCAGGTGTGGCTTTCTGGGACAGAACGTGATCTTGTGCTGCACGAGGACACAGCCTACAATTTAGGGAAGCCCGGAAAGTGTGTGTTTAACCTCTCTTCCCTATCACATAGACTTTTTCCTACAGCTCCTAAAGAGCTAGGCTCTACAGTACTACAAAGGGCTTCCCTGGTGGTTCAGTGGTAAAAAATCTGCCTGCAAGTGCAGGAGATACAGGTTTGATCCCTGTTCTGGGAAGATCCTCTGGAGAGAGAAATGGCAATCCACTCTGGTATTCTTGCCTGGGAATTTCCATGGACAGAGGAGCAATAGTCCATGGGGTTGCAAAGAGTCAGACACAACTTAGCAACTAAATAACAACATCACTGCAAAAACTCAAATATGCTTGAAAAGCTTGTTTCTTTAGTTGATTACTCCCAAGGTTTTCACCTCATTCAGTGTAGGGAATCCCATTTCAGGTTCTCTGTAGGAAGAATCATTTCCGTGCTCAGAGCAGTCACCCTGAGCAGTAGAACTGAGGTAGACTGAGTAGACTCAGTCATATTTGTATCATGAAGATAGGGAGATGCAGGAAGCTGCAGTCTGACTTGGATTTGAGAGCTGGTTCTCCAGTTGAAAAGAGTCCCTCCCATCCCCACGACAAATGTGTAAATGCCCAGTCTACCCACCTCATTCCCCCTGATTGACATAGCCCGGGCTCCTTAAAGGCTCAGAATGTCACACAGATTTTTAAACAATCAAAATGGTCATATCTTAAAATAGGAGAAAGAGAAGCCTTGAATGCTTCCCAAGCAACCATTTCTGTCCCTCAGAGGGTTGCAGCCTGACCTACTGTGGAGGAGAGTGGCTGCTACTGGGGCATTTGGATTTCCTTCCATTTCTACTATATCCCAGTCATTAAAATGGGGGATCTCCACAGAGTTAAAGGTTATTTTACACAGGAAGCACATTCAGTATTAGTACAACAAATGTTTTCCTTTCTCCAGCCATGGAAGAACTCCACTCAGAGGGAATCGTGATAAATCAGAGCATCAGCCCTTTCCGCTCGGACACCAATAAGTCCTGCACTTCAAAATTGCTGACCTAAAAAGGATGCTCAAGAAGGAGCAAGTTTTTTTTTTTCCTTGTAAAGAAAGCAACACCAGAAGCAGTGTGACTTCCTTGTTCAGTTAGATGCATGCAAAAAAGAAAAGTGAGTCACTCTTGAGTTTCTAACTTTAGCTTATAGAAACAAAGCACTGAATCATGTAACTTGTCAGGGAAGACCTAGATATAGTTTTCTCTAGATAATGTTCATATTGAAAGAGTCTGAAATTCTATTTTTGTGGTAGAGTTACGGGATTAGGGCTACAAGTGTCTACTCATCAGTAATTTTGCAGTTGAGGATGTGACTATAAAAACATTCCAGCAGAGATACTGCAGAGCCCACAGAGCCATCTAGCTTCATTGAGTCAACCAAACTCAGGCTAGAACTTCTCTGAATCCAGAATTGAAAAGGAGCTGTGAGATCAACATTAGGAAAAGCACTGTGGACTCAGTCCAATTATTCTTGTTCGTCATGCTGTGGATGAAATGAAGGGTTTAGAAAATCACTTATTCAGTCATTTGGAAACTTAAATAAAAGCCTTTATTTGATAGGATCCAAGCTCAAGTCTTTCTGCAAACCAAAACAACTGTCTTGGAAACCTGACATAGTAATTAGCCTACCCCAAATAATGAGTCTTATTTCCTCCCTTTTAAAAGTACTAGCCCCCTGCCCTGTCTTCAGTACTTTTAAAACTTGCTTTTATTATCTCTCATACATATGATCTACCGTTCCAGTTCTGATGGGTTTGTAGTTATTAGGTGTCAACCAACAATCAAGCAATTATTGATAACAGTACCATGAAATAATTTTTAAAACTGTAACAACCAAGCTTCCTCACTTCACTATTCTGCCATACTGCCACCCATTAGAATAAACTAAGCAAAACAAAGTAATTTGCTGATTCAGTGCATTCCTAAACCATGATTTGGGGCGTATCTGATGTTTGGAATGTTTGCATTATGGCTCTCCCAACCGTGAGAGGATTTGTTTTCTGTAAGATTTCCTGGAGTCCTGGGATAGTTGTTGCACACTGCAATTAAATTCAGTCCTGTGTAGGGTTCTGAAGAATGATTGAACCAACAACAACCAAAAAAACCCTCTTCAGCATGAATATTCTGTCCTGTCTGCATTTGTCAGGGTCACTGTCTTTGCTTCAGGACCGTCTTCCTTCCACCCTCACAGCATGAGCCTGTGGACTGCCTGCCGAGGAACATCCTACTGAGAAGAACCTCCAGATCATTCCGTGAGATGGTAACAGAAAGGAACCAAGGTGAAAAGAGGGGTGGTGTGGGGAACTTTCCTGGAGATCCAGTGGTTAAGACTCTTCTTCCACTGCAAAAAGGTGTGGGTTTGATCCCTGGTTTACTGAATGGCATGGCCAAAAAGCAAAAATAAAAAAGATGGCGTGAGATTCCCTCAACCTTCTGGTAATTGATTTAGGGTCTTGGATACATATCCTTCCTTAAAACAGTTCCTGCATAATGCCAGACCATGTGTTGAGACCTCTACCTCTGTTCAAACCTTTCAAATTAAACATTGTTAATAATTGCCATTTTGCAAATGAGCAAATTAAGACTTAGAAACCTTCACTGCACTAACTGTCGTAAGTCAGTGGACAGAATCAGTTTGTCAAGTTCTAGAGCTCAAGCTCAGCATTTTGCTGTGTTGTAGCCATGCGTTCCGGGAAACAAACTCACTCAGAAGGACAATGCAGATAGTGGGGCCCAAGGCAGAGTCTCCTCTTAGCCAAGGACCCCGACCAGCATTTGTGAAAACATACCCTATGTGTACGTGTCTGAACCCACCACTCCAAATTCCTTGAGACTTAAACCAAGGAAAATGCAATCCCAGTAACCCCATCATTCACGTGCTATGTGCTCCAACAGTCAGACAATTAGCCAATAATCAATAAACCTGAGGTTATACTCCGATAGATACAGAAAAATTTATGGCTTGTCTGGAGGAAGGGGTGATTAGTGTACGTTTTCTCATAGGCGATGAGTAACCTAGATACAATCTTCAAGGTTTCCCTGTCTTGAGAAGGTCTTATCTTTCTGCTGTTGTTTTCATAGGCACTAAACACAGTTCAGAGTACATTGGAAAGGTGGCTGAGCATGATCAGCATAAACAGGCCTAAGATGGAGTCCAGGCCCTATGAATTCCTTCTTCAGCTATACTTCCTGGGTAGAGAATTCAGCCACAGTGCCCTTTAAAAAACCCCAGAAATCACGATCTAGCCACGCGCAAAATAAGTATTGGTTGAAAGTTTTCATAAAAAGTAGCAAAGATTTTGAAGCTGTTTGGAGGGGCACATAGGAGATAAATGAAAAGAACTATCATTTCTCTTTGAGTGGTATTTATGCAGCATTTATAGTGCTCACGTGATAGCAGACTGGGAACAACTGGATATTGCACCACCTAAGGTTGCTTTGGCTGATTACAGTGGCCTCAGAAGGAGGGACCACCATTACACAAACCCACCTCTTACAGGCCACCACCAAGTGAACTGAGAATGTATTTCCATCTCATCCTGTTCTCACATGTCAGTCCACAAATGACTTAGTATCACTGACTGAAAACCCAAATCTGAAGGTACTTAGAGAAAAAAAAGACATTCGTGCTCTAAAGCCCGTTTCTTCCCTCCTTTATTGAAGCTAGCATTAAAATCAACAATATAAGAGGTGCATTGCACTCGGAAGCACTGCATTCCATGATGGTCAGTGCTACAGTGATGACATATGGTCACACACACACACACACAAAAGGCAAGTTCAAAAGATGGTCTCTCACCAAAACTTCTAAGTAAGATTGAAAAACATGCCCCCCAAATGCCATTCACTTGATTCATGTACTGTCTTCAAATCTCAGCATTCCATTCTAAACACGAAGAATATATTTTTAGCGTCAATAAGTAAAGTTCTCAGCTCTCAATGTGAGGGGTGGGAAGCCTTTATCTTGGTGGGGGTTGGGCAGGGGAGACCTCCTAGCCTCCTTCAAATAGCCACCGAATCCCTTAAAGTGAAAGTACTGGTTACTTAAGCAAATAAAACAAACAGCAATCCTTTGATCTTTAGGAAGCTCTTTCTTGTTAAGGTAGCATTCTGTCTGACTTTTATGTTTCAGCATTCATTGTATACTTAATTATTTTTAAAAGTTTTGTTTTAAACGATTATACTTTTTTCGTAAGTTAAGATAAACACAGGCATGCTTTGTTAAAGATTAAAAATAAATCTCACACGAAACTGCAAAGTTGGCAAAGATAATACCACATGGGGTCGGTATGTTCCAAAACACGATTCTCACGGGGCCCCTCTGAACACACTGAATTAGAATTTTTGTTCTGAAAAGTTTCAGGAAGCCCCTGACTCTAACCCACCCTTTCCTGAAACTGGTGAAAGTATGAAAAAAAATTACCACTCAAATGAAAAAAGAAGAGTCTCAACACTTTAGGGAAGCATGTTTTGTCTTTCTTTTAACTTGTTACTGTGTTCAAAAATACCTTGTGATAGCTTTCAGACGGAACAGACTGGGATAGCAATATTAAAAGAAGGATGTTTTCATCCTTCAGTGGGTATGTTATCAAATGACTGCTTTTAATTAAACTTGAGAGTAACTAGATCTTACTACACTGGAAACATCACTCGTCCCTGTTTGAGTTTGTAACCTTTTATAAATAAGAGTTCCCTTTTGGAAATATCAAAATAGAGACAGGTTTTCCCTGCCGCCTCATTTTTCAGGCTTATTCCCCAGAATCTTTAACTGTTCACTTCCTCTTCCATTTTATTCTTTCTTTTTATTCCAATACATCTTTTCCTGCAATTGGGAGAGTTGAATCTATCATGGATTCAGGACCAGGACGTCTGAGATACTAATGCAGTTCTCGAGGCAGACGGTAGGTGGCGTTGAAAAACCGTGCCTCAGCCAGCCATCTTTGCTGGAAGTCCCATCAGAAGTGTGAGCAGTCTGATGTAATGCGACAGGAGAGAGAGACAGACGGGAGCCAGAAATCGTGGGTGTCTACTCCTCCCTTAGACACCCATGCTTATGACTAAGATCCCTCTTACTTTCAAATGGAAAACTATTCTACCCCAGTTGAAAGAATTCAATATTCAGATCCAGTGAACACTTTGCAGGGTTTTTTTTACTTTCTCAATGCCCAAGACGTCCCAGCTTCTAATGTGCCATTGCTGTTTGCTAAAACTAAACGAAGATGCACACATGTGAACTCAATAACGTTTATGTTTAGAATTACAGAGTCCTTTATAAATCTAGCCTCAGATTTCTGGGAGGAAATATTTTCCATAGGGAATAACAAATATAAAGGTTTTCTAGGGTTTCTCTAAGAGAAAAGTTAGGAAGAGCATTGCCCAAAGATGTCAAGTGCAGCTAGAACTATGGAACTCAGCTCAGAGTGGAATGTGATAAGCCATCAGAAAGGAATGTGATCTGGGTTTGCTGGAATGAAGTGGGGTTTATTAGTTATTCTTTCCCAGGACCAAAAATTGACAATTGGTTGGCCCTAGATGAAATTGTTGCTATTTGGACAGGCTTGTGGGAATTAGGAGAAAGACTTAGAAAGCTAGAAGTTCGAGCATATTATTGTTCTGGCATTGGGCCACTGCAGTCTGTGAAAAATAGAACTAAAAGCAAATTAATTGAGGGTTAAATCTTCATAAAAACTAAAATTATATAATCTTGGAATTAGAGATCATGTGTTCTAACCTCTCTCCAAAAACAATATCCCCAGAAGAACATCTTTGAAAGATGACCTTTAAGACATTTTCTGGGACACTTTGAAGAAAGAGTTCTAACGGCTTTTCAGAATACCCAACTCCATTCCCAAACCCCTGATTTTAGCACTTCTTGAACCATGCTGAGGAGCCTGGAACACACAAACATATTCTTGGAGGGCTACGAGTTCTAAACGAGATGTGCAAATTTTTGTCTTTTCATTTGGACAACAACTGAAAGAGAATTAATATATAAACATGCTACAGTGACCATTTTTTTCTACTTAGTAAACTTTATGTTTATGGTCAGTTTTAGGTTTACAGGGAAATTGAGTGAAAAGTTTAGACATACCTTATACCCCTTGACTCCTCCACCTCCAATTTCCATATGACTAATATCTTACATTAGTAGTGGTGAAATCGCTCAGTCGTGTCCGACTCTTTGCGACTCCGTGGACTGCATGTAGCCTACCAGGCTTCTCCGTCCATGAGATTCTCCAGGCAAGAATACTGGAGTGGGTTACCATTTCCTTCTCCAGGGGATCTTCCCGACCCAGGGATCGAACCCAGGTCTCCTGCATTGGAGGCAGACACTTTTAACCTCTGAGCCACCAGGGAAGCCCAATATCTTACATTAGTGTAGCACATTTGTTGAGCCAACGTTGGTGCATTATTATTAATTAAAATCCGTACTTTGTACTAGGGTTTGTTCTTTGTGTTGTACATTCTAGAGGTTCTATTTTTTTTATTTATTTTATCGAGATATAGTTGATTTACAGTGTGCTGAATTCTGCTCTACAGTTATATGATTCAGTTATACATATATACATATTTTTTTCATATTCTTTTCCATTTGTGTTATGAGACTAGTTCAGCTTTCTTTGAGACTAATAAGTAAAGAACAGACCTGGACTGAACAGACAACAAGTGTTGTTAATTTTAGTGAAGAAAAGTGACAGCATGCCTCATTAATGGAGGTTTGTCTGTGGTTCAGTGAAAGAAATATGTTTTGTTTGAGTCATTGCAAATTATGCAGTGGCCTATACCTCACCTCCAAGATAAAAACCATCATTGGTACCATATTCATGTCCTGAAGGGTGATTTTGTTTCAGCAAACAACATCATCTCTCACATTAAAATAAGGCTATTTCAATATTGTTGACATTGTAGTTTTTTTGCATTTAATTTATACATTTGTAAATGTAGTTCACTAATTTAATTTGTAAATTTGTTTAATTGTAAGTATAAGAATTCAAACCTAGTTGTATGCCCATAATTAAGAAATGCTGTAGAGAAAATAGCTTTCTTGGTAGCTCAGCTGGTAAAGAATCCATCTGCAATGCAGGAGATGCTGCTTCAATTCCTGGGTCAGGAAGATCCACTGGAGAAAGGATAGGCTACCTACTCCAATATTCTTGGACTTCCCTGTGGCTCAGCTGATAAAGAATCTGCCTGCAATGTGGGAGTCCTGGGTTCGATCCCTAGATTGGAAAGATCCCTTGGAGAAGGGAAAGGCTATCTACTCCAGTGTCCTGGCCTGGAGAATTCCGTGGACTGTATAGTCCATGGGGTCACAGAGTTGGACCCGACTGAGTGACTTTCACTTTCACAGAGAAAATACCTGCAAGTGCTATGACTGTCAAGAGGTTAATATCAAAAATATATGACCACCTCATCCAACTCAATATCAAAAAAACAACCCAATAAAAACCAGGCAGAAGACCTGTATAAATGTTTTTCCAAAGAAGACATACAGATGGCCAACAGCCATATGAAAAAATGCTCAATATCGCTAGTCACCAGGGAAATGCACATCAAAACCACAATGAGATACCACCTCACACCTGTCAGAGTATCTGTCATCAAAAAGACTGCAGATAACAAACACTGACAAGGATGTGGAGAAACAGGAACATCTGTATACTGTTGGTGGGAATGTAAATTAGTGCAGCCACTATGGAAGATAGTAAGGGGGTACCTCAAAAAAAATAGAACTACTATATGATCCAGCCATTTCATTCCTGTGTATATACCTAAACAAAATAAAAACACTTAATTTGAAAAGATATATGCTCCTCAGTGTTCATAGCAGCACTGTTTATAGCAGCCAAGATACGGAAGCAACCTGAGTTACCATCAACAGATGAATGAAGAAGATGTGGTATGTTTGTATCTATAATGGAATGTTACTTAACCATTTAAAAAGAGAATGAAATTCTGCCATTTGCAACAACGTGGATGGACCTAGAGAGTATAATGTTTAGTGAAATAAGTCAGGGAAAGGCAAGTACTCTATGTTATGGCTTATACGTGGAAACTAAAAAGTAGTGTATATACCCAAATAGAAATAGGCTCACAGATACAGAGAGTGAACTAGTGGTTACTAATGGGGAAGAGAAGGGGAGGAAGGGGCAAGTTAAGGATATGAGATTAAGAGATACAAACTACTACATATAAAGTAGATAAACAACAAGAATACATTGTACAGCACAGTTCTGCCAGCAGTCTAACACACAAGCACAGCCCCTTCTTTTGTAATAACTAAATGGGGTATAATCTATAAAAATATCAAATCACTATGTTGTACATCTGAAACTAACATTGTAAATCAACTACACTTCAATAAAAAAGAAGAGGGACATTGTAGAAAAATACTTGTAAACCCTGGGGATTTGAAGAATGTTCTTTTCTGTATGAGGGTCTATGCATGACTCAGTTTAAGAAGCTCTGCTCTAAGCGTGTGCTGGTTTTTCCCCCTGTGATCCAGAGAACTGCCTCCCTGCAGTTTGCACACACTGCTCCTGGTTCTGCCCTTGGAAATCTAATCCTTTTCTACACAAGCAGCCCTCTGAATATTCAGATTGCCCAGTTTAAAGTTTTCTCTTTTATATTTCAAGAGGCAGGGAACAGGTTAATATAGACTGAGTATATGTCTAACCCCTGGGGGTCAATTTATACCTCTACCACCCTCCTTCCACTGACTTTATTGGGAGTGAGGCTAAAGACTTGCTTTCCTCATTTACCAGTGCTCTCAAGACCAAAGGCAAGGTCAGCCTGGCCTGATTTGTTCTTCATGAATTCATGATGACTCTAATTCATGATGAACTTATTCTGTGAATCCTCTTGGCTGTGTCCCGGGCAGATTAAGCTGAAGGGTTACGTTTCTGTAATACAGCCTTCTCCAATTTGAACTCTGAGACAATGTTTTCCTATAACCAGTGTTCTGGCCACTCTTATCAAAGAGAATCAAGGATGGTTCTTTAAATATAACCTCAAGTCATATCCTCCAGGACAATTTGATGACCCTGACCTAGGATGAAGAATGAGCAGTGCTCGCTGGAAAGCCTCATGTTGCTGGCAACCCATAGTTAAAGTTACTGCCTGAATCTTTGATGCTCCAACCAAAGTTGCTCCTTTGGAGGTCGGGGTCAAGGTAGCTGGGACCTAAAGACACTGTGGACTTGGGAGTGGTGTCTGCCAGCTGCTAAGACAGAAAATAAGGACTCTGAAAAAGACCCCATCCTTCTCACATGAAGGATTGTGGTCCATCGTGGACCAACAAGTGAGAGTCAACAGAAAACCTGAAGAAAAAGTATAAGTTAGTGACCTCAAGATCTGAGAGCACTGGTTTGAGGTTTCTCCAAGTAGGAAGTTGAGGAAAGAGCATGGAGAAGAGTGTCCTGAAGCACCACTGATATGGGTGCCCGGTGTGTGTGTGTGTGTGTGTGTGTCTCTGTGAGTGTGCGCGTGAGCGCACACATGCACTTGCGCTTTCCTGTGAGACAGGGAAGAACTAGAGAGAAGGCAGTTCTGCCAGCAGTCTAATCCACACAACCTAACCTTAATAGAGTGGGGGAAAGGGGATTAAGCATTCCTCCCTTTCAGTAAAATGACTTTGATGCTCATAATCAGTTGTGAGGCCTCTACGAGAAACTGCGAATTTTGATCCTTCAAAGCTGGAAGGTGACTCCTGTGGGACTTCTCAGTGGTGAGGAAGGTGGTGCAGGACAGCCTTTGCTAAATTAGGTACATCTGGATGGACTCCTGGCTACCTAAAGACAAACCTGGATATTCCTCATATGACAAAGAAGCATTGATCTTGGAAATGAGCTGGGGTAAGTCTTCGCTCCAAGACTTACCAGTAATGTAATCCTGGGAAATTCACTTGACTTCTCTGGGCACAGTTTCCTCCTTGGTAAATGGGATGGTAATAGTATGCTTAGCCCCAGGGTGGTTGTGAGAATTAAATGTTCAAATATACATGAAGTATTTAAAGGGATATATGGAAAATGTTATATCATGTGTGATTTATTTATTTTTTTTAACTTGGCCTTTTCCTAATTTCCCTCATGACTCAGATGGTAGAGAATCTGCCTGCAACACTGGAGACATGGGTTCAACACCTGGGTTGGGAAGATCCCCTGGAGAAGGGAATGGCAACTCTCTTCAGTATTCTTGCCTAGGAGGTCCCATGAACAGAGGATCCTGGCAGACTACAGTCCATGGGGCCACAAAAAGTCGGACATGACTGAATGACCATGGAAGCTGGGGAAGTGTGTTTGTAGCTGAGGAGAAAGGAATTACTAGAGGTGGCTCCAGCCAATCAGGACTTTCCCCTGGGGTTGTGTGTCAGGACTGCTTACCCCAAGAACAGAGCACCTCCACCTGGTATCTACAGAAAATCAGCTAGTAAAGAAGAAGGGGGAGGGTGGTAATGACTATAGGAGAAGCTTCGGACCGTATTTGCCACACAGCTTGACTTTCAGATGAGACATAGATATACATGGCTGCCCCAAGATGGCGCATCTACCTGGGGGCCAACCACAGCCAAATCTAGGTCTCTCGATTTAGTGTTACTTGCCGGTACCAAATGATTTAATAGCTTGTGTTTCCCAACTATCACAGCCGCAGTACAATGTGCTCATATACGAAATTTATAGACCAGTGTTCTTGCCTGGAGAATCCCAGGAACGGGGGAGCCTGGTGGTCTGCCATCTATGGGGTCACACAGAGTCAGACATGGCTGAAGCGACTTAGCAGCAGCAGCAGCAGACATCTTAAAAAACAAAGTACAGCTATCACAAGAACACCAACAATTAAAGAGTCACTCTAAATAACAGTACATCCTATTTAGAGCATGTGCCATTGGGCTACATGGTCATGATTCTCTCAGCTGTCTTCGTCTGAGGTATTCTACTTGTCTTGTTTGACCATAGAACTTTCAGTTTCTTTAAGAACACTATTTCCTCTGGTACACAGCTTCAGCTTTGAGAGCTTGGACAGAAATAAGTTAGCTATTTGTTGCCAACTCACTTGTTCCATTTTTCTTTTCTTTCTTCCTTTTTAGTTTTTTTGCTGCACTGCACATGGGATCTGAGTTCCCTGACCAGGGATGGTGAACTCATGCCCTTTCACTGGAAACTCAGCATCTTAACTACTGGACTGGCAGAGACCTCCAGGGAAGTCCCTCACCTGTTCCATTTTGAAGCAATGTAAATAGCCTCTATCAGAGGAGTAGATTATGATTCCATTATGAAATGTTATATGGAAACTAATCTCATAAGGGTATAAGACTGTAGCAACAAGGAAGTCTAGGTAAGTGTCATAATGAATGTCAAGTGAACAAAGCCATAGAGGAGACACTCTGGGTCCACCCATGTCTCTAAGGGTTTTCAGTTGTTCTAACCAATTTTCAGCCACTAGGCTGAACATCTCTGAATTGGGAAGGTTTTCCCCAAGCACCCCCAGTTATGGACAATACACACAATTGAGAAATTACCTCCTCTTTTCCACCCCACACCAGTCCTTAAGCAGTGGCCATGGGCAGTCGATGTACAAGTACCCTACCTCCAGTACCCCTTTGAGCTGCATATTTAGCACTGTGTTCCTAAATTTCCTTGGGGATTAAGCTTCTATCGCTTGATAAGGGTGCTCTTTATTGGCTTTTCTCCTTCACTGTATGGATTCCCCATGCCCCCAGTGGTATTGTCTGCACTCCTCAAATAAACTACCTTGGCATGACTACTTTGTCTCAAGATCTGCAGCACAGGCAATTGTAGACACATCCCTGTTTGTCCCTATAGACGATGCGTGCACACACAGGCCAGAAGGAAAGGGAAAAACAATGGCAGGAGTTTGACTGAGGATGGTGAGAGTATGTTAGGTTTTTTTTCCTTCTGTTTTCTAAACTTTATGTCCAGTTGTTATATGAGTATAAACATTTTTTGTTTCATATTTTTAGGCAACAGTAAGAACATCTGTGTGCCTCAAATTCCCATGCCCAGAAAGGTTGCAAACAGACATGAGAAACAGCTGTTAAAGAAATGGGCTACCCACAGCATGGTCTGTTGCAAGGAATGCAAGAGTGATAGCACAGGGGCCAGTGAAGTTTCTGAAGCCAGAGCATGACCTTTTAAAACCAGACCTCAGTCTGGTCCACAGGTAACATCTCCACCAAGTCAAGGTTTACCTTGTTTAGTGCCCGAAGTACAGCAGTGTCTATTTTTTTCAAAGAGCAAACTGGATAAATGCAAACATGTTGTATTCATTCCTTTTTTTTTTTTTTTTCTAAATTCCAAATAACTAAGCATTCTCTTTGGAAAGTTTTTTCACCAGTAAGCAAAATCATTTGTTTTTTGAAATTGTGGTCGGTAATTTATATGATCAACTTTTATTTTACTGAGCTGTCTTCTATGTAAAACCTATTTTTAACCTGAAGAGGTACCTCTAGATACATAACAGCAGACTGTAGAAGTGAACATTTTACTTTATTTTCCCACTATTTTCTTCTTTAAAACTTCTAATGGGGAAAAAAACACACACACAAAAAAAACATACAGGCATGTGCAATTGATTCTATCGTAAAGGAAATTTAGGCCTCAAACCAAGAGCTAAAGGGATTGTAAGGTGTAAAGCCAAACTATTTGGACATGTCATCTCTGAGATAAATATTGCACCCAACAATTTTTTGAAATGGGTAGGAGTGGATAACTGCTGGATTCAAGAGGGTAAGTGATTTTATTTGAAAGGCTAATTAAGTCAACATACAAGTTTTTCTTCTCCTATAGACAAAGTGAGGGTGGGGTAAAATGAGGAAGGAAAATGTACCCTTTACCTCCTGTTATCTCTTTCTCATGGGAAGGCCGATAGAAGCTGTAGAACATGCTTTAGAGCTAAAGATCTAGGTTCAGATACTGGTTCAGCCACTTGCTGGCTGGGAGGTCTTTGGTGCGTTCTTTAACTTCTCTGTGCCTCCATTTCTTCCTCTGTAAAACTGACATCATACCCGAGAGAAACACCCCTTCATAACAGCAAAGAAAGGAAAGGCAACAGAAATGCCAGTCAACGGAAGTATGTATGGAAAAAAATCACACAGCCAGGAAAATGAATGAAGCTCAGCCACTTGTGAAAGCATGGATGAACCTAAGGAATGTGATGCTTGGTGAACAAAAGCCTGCCACCCTTTGCATCAAGTCCAAATCTAATGAAAGCTGAGCAATCAAGCATTTGGGCGTACAATGGAAAAAACAAGGAAATGCAAAATTTGGGATAGTGGGGTTGTGTGTGGGGCGGGCAAGAGAATGGACTGGGAGGAGCACAGAGAGGGACACAAGCTACTGTTCATGTTTTTGTTCTTGAGTTGGGCAGTAAGTTCATTGGCAAGTTTATTTTGTTATTTAAAATATGAATAAATGAATACAAGATGAGCAGAAGAGGGCCAAGCCTGGAACGACAATGTGTCCTGAACCAATTAACCCAGTTACAATGAACCCAATTCTAGTACATTTGAAATGGCAACAAAAAGAAAAATAGACAAAATACTATCTACTTTATGGAGTTGTGATAAGAATTAAATGAGAAAATGCATGCCACATACTTAACTGCCTAGAAAAGAGTATATTTTTAATAGATGATATCTCATATTGCTATTTTGCAAAACCAGAGTTTTTAGATGATTTTAGACTTTGGAAATGTCTCATATACTTGGAATGTATTCATTTCAACTGAACAAGATGAATTCTAAGATTGTTCCCGTTTTCAACTTAGTTCCATGTATATGACAGATGAATAGAACAGATCCTTGAAGCCAGCCGTTCGTTTTCTAAGGCTTACAATGTGCCAAATATCGTGTTGGGTCCTGGAGATGGTGCAGAGTGTCACGCAGCTAGTCTTGACCATCTTGGAGGACATGGTGCTAAAAGAGTAAACAGATAGTCAGGTGGTTACAGAGGTGATTAGAGCCAGAGGGCGAGGACCATGCTGCGACCTGGCACCACTGACCCACAGCACAGTGCCGCATAGGGCCTGGGCACAGGCTGGCCTGGCTGTAAAGCATCCACAGCCCAGCTTCACCTCCATGGGCAAGTGGCCAGGTTCAGGGTCACCATGAATAAACATGTTAGCCTGAGCCAAGCATTTAGAAGAGTGCCCGGTGCACAGGGAGTCTCCAGTGCTCATTGATTTATTTACTATAAAGAAAACAGAGCAAGGGTATGTACTGAAGGGTTCAGCTGCCACTTCCATTTTTACCCACCACACACAAAGACCTTTTTACCTATGAAAGGGGTTGTCTTACGCATTCAGGCTGCTATCACAACTACCATTGGCTGGATGCCTTATAAACAATAGACATTTCTTTCTCCCAGTGCTAGAGGACGAGAAGTCCAAGATCAAGGCTGCATCTGACTCAGGGTCTGGTAAGAGTCCACTTCCTGGTTCATAGCTGGCACCTTCTTGCTGTGTCCTCACAGGGTGGAAGGCAAGAGGGCTTTCCAGGGTCTCTTTTAAGGGCATGAATCTTCTTTAGGAGGGGTCCCTCCTCATGACCCACATGTGTGCATGCTAAGTCACTTCGGTTGTGTCCTACTTTTTGCAATCCTATGGATCATAGCCCACGAGGCTCCTCTGTCCATGGGCATTCTCCAGGCAAGAAGATTGGAGTGGGTTGCCATACCCTCAAGACCTAATCACCTCCCAAAGGCCCCACCTCCTCATACCATCACTTTAGGGATTAGGTTTCAACATGTGGAGGTGGGGGTTGGGTCACGAGTGGTCAGTCTCTGTCAGGGTCCATCATGCCTTCCTCCTGTGGTCCTTAGTCACACGGTAACTATTAGCACCGTCACCTTTGACTCTCCCTTGAACAAAATCACCAGAGAACTTAGCTGTTGCATGCGAGGAAGTGGTGCCGGCTACCCTCACCTGTGTAAGTGTCATGACCTGGGGGTTTGTGAGCAGGAAGGACTACAGGCCTCCAACTTGGCTGCCCATCCTCAACTTCCTGCCTCAGTCCATAGCACCATCGACCTCAGGCCCTTTCCTAGCTCCCTGGCCTGGACAACTCAAAATTTTACGTATGGCTCTTTACTTGGACATACTTACATTAACCCTGAATATTCACTGGAAGGACTGATGCTGCAGCTGAAGCTCCAATCCTTTGGCCACCTCACTCGAAGAACTGACTCGTTGGAAAAGACCTTGATGCTGGGAAAGGTTGAGAGCAGGAGGAGAAGGGGGCGATCGAGGATGAGATGGTTGGATGGCATCACTGACTCAATGGACATGAGTCTGAGCCAACTTCAGGAGATGGTAAAGGACAGCAAATCTGGTGTGCTGCAGTCTATAGGGTCACAGTCGTGGACTGAGATATGACTGAGCGACTGAACGACAACTTGGACATAAGCCCAGGAAGACAGTCTCCCCAAAGCCAAAACCCCAGGCATCTCTATCATCTGCCTGTCCCCTCCGCAACTTCTACCCCCACCGCAAAAAGCTAGCCAGAAACAATTGATGGGTTAAACTAGGTTCACAGACTTGAAAATGTTTGTCTTATAGTGTAAAAACAGCTTGGGTTATAAATGACAGGTATGATTAACAGAATAATTTTCAGCTTATTCCAGCCAATGACATTGAAGGAGACATTTAGCTACAATCACTGAGACACTTTTCATTCAACAAGTGCTTCTGAAACATTAGGCATGCTTGTCTAGACACCATATAAAGAAGTATCCACTTTCACTTATCACTTGGAATAAATGTACTCATAATGAGCTTATGAGATTACTCACATTAATAATGCGATTTTGAATACTTTTCTCTGCTTCTGTGTTACACCTGGTTGATTCTGTGGGGGAAACATAGCACTGCAGCATCTTCAACTTTGACACCAGCATCTTCAACTCTTAGCTCAGAAGCTGAGGGGGACTGGGGAGAGGACTGTACTCACAAAAAGGTAAGAACAAGTTGCATTCACTTCTCCATAACTGTAAAGAAGTGCTAGGTGATTATGGGAATGAGTATGATTTGGGGAGGGGAACACCTGTCCTGTGAAAAGTAAAACAAATGTTGTTTGAATGAGGAGTGCCTAAAGTTTAACCCTTTAGCTCCATGGATGCCCGGAGGCACCCACGGTGCACCTAGCAGGATGTGAGCTCCTGGTTTCCCATCTCTGACCCCGAGTCACCCTGACCTGGGGTCTGGCAAGGACCTGCCCACCCCTTCAGCTCCTCTGTCCCACCTAGATTTTTATGTTAAATAGTTTCTTTCGGCTCTGCATATCCTGATGTTGGCATGATATTGGGAATTAATAAGTCCTGTAATTCAAGCCAGTGCTGTGATATTAACGCAGTTTGCCTGTTCTCCTAACCCTCAGTGTGGTGTCTCCTGCTTTCATGGGAGAGCAGCACTGGGCACCAGTGACCAGTGATGGAATGCCTGGGGGGGAGGGGCCAGGGGAGTGGGTGCTCGTGCTGGGCCCCCTCCTGCTGGCCACATTCCTGCTCCTGCCCAGGTCTGGGTAAATGTCACTGAAGTGACAGGCCCCACTAGGTCACCTCCAAAGCCCCTGCCCTCCCAGAGGGCCTAATGGACAAGCCGCATGTTTCTACAGGCTGCTTATGGGCACATCATTGTACAGAGGGGGTTCCACAGCCTGCCAGCGAAGCCTGCTCAGCAATTCAACCCTGTTTCCTCCTGATGGTGAAGGCTGGCTCTAGCTAATTTTATGTCTGTGACAGGGTAGGGAGCAAGAGCAGGTTGCATCTGTTCTGTGGTGTGTTTGGCCTCCAATGAGTGGGGACTCGCCCCCTGGTCCAGAGTGTGGCCCTTGGCCCCAGGCAGCAGTGAGGTTCCCACCAGACTGTGGTGTCCTTCCTATGGCTTCCCTTTCCTTGGGGTCTCTGTGCATCTGGCCTGGGGGGTGAGTGTAGCTGGTGGGGGCAGTCTCCCTCAGCATCCTGCTCTAGATGAGTGCCCGAGGAGCCCTCCCTCACGCTTAGACGCCAAACCTGAACAGAGACACCCCAGAAACTTCTCAGGGATCACCATCAGAGCTCATTTTGCTAGAAGATTCCACCCCTTTCTCAGGCACTCATCAGCCTCTGGACCCTGGCTCCACAGCCTCTGGACCCTGGCTCCATTGCCTCTGAGTCTCGTCCTTCCCATCCCTGACTCCACTGGACTCATCCTGGCTGGAAAAGCAGTATGATGTTACCTTGCCTCTCCTCGGCCCTGATTTATTTACGGCATCATTTATTTATGGTATAATACATGCTGTGAGGGCGACGGAGCCACTTGGGAGTCTGAAGAGCCGGCCTAGTTCATGCTCAAGGGAACTTAGGTAAAAAGAGAAATCCATATATAGTTTATTAAAATATAAAGATACAGGTTAATTATATCGAAACCTGAGAAAGGTCAGAAATGATAAGATAATGGGGTGGAGTGAATCTGGGTCACAAATTGCAACCTAAAGAGAGAGAGGGAGAAGAAGGCAGGGTGGATGCTTGGACAAGAGAGGTGGCCCAGGACCACAGTGGTTTAGGTGCCTGTCCACAGGCTGGAAGTGAAGGGGAGGTGAATGGATTGGGGGGGGGGTGGGGGCAGAGTCAGAAAATGCTCATGAACCGAACAAAGCTGGCCAGGGAGGGTCGGGTGAAGATGGTGGATGAGGAGCTGAAGGGAAGATCTGAGCAGGCCCGTGTTGAATTTGACTTGATTAGATGATAGTGGAGAAGACCAGTGATAGGTGGTTCAAGACCAGTCTCCATGGTGGAGTGGGGGAGGGAAGGGGAGGATAGGGTGGGAATGTTCTGGAGGTGTATATAAACACCCAGGGTGCAGGTGCAGAGCCATCAGGGCCTGGAGGAGGGGTCTGGATGGGCTTCTGGGGAAGGGAAAGGTTCAGGCTGCAGAGGAGGAAGCTGCTGTCCTTGGTGAGAGATGAAAACCAGAGAGGTGGCAGAAATGACCAAAGCCAGAGGCTTGCAGAAGCAGGAGGACACTGGCACAGCCCACAGGGACGAGAATGGAGAAGCTGGGCAACAGGGCAGGCTGCGTGAGGACGGGTAGGGACTCTGAGGTCTCAGGGCTATTTATATTCCGTTGAAGATGTCCTGGAGACCTTGGTACGTGACTTAGAGGAAAGCAGAGGCCAGGGCATGTGCTGAGTTTGGAGGGTGGCGGGAGGCAGTTGTGGGCAGTGCAGGGTGATGGGAGGAGTAGGGGGCTGGGCCCTATGTGATGAGAAGGATGGGGTGCTTCCCCAAGAAGTACATAAGTCACTTCCGAGGGGTCTGTCAGCCCTTCCGGCACTGTCTCTGAGCTTGCAATGCTGAGAACAGAGCCAGGACGCCACTAGCTCACTTTTCTTGCATTTAATGTATAATGTGAAAGTTGTAATTCTCTTTAAAGCACTGACAAAGGAATGTGGCTTACACACAAGAAAGAGGCATGGGATTTGGAGTCTCCCAAACTCAGATTAAAATCCTAGCTCTGTAAAGAAAATATTGTCTCTATACACAATGGCATATCATGAAGCCTTAAGAAGGAAGGAAATTTTGACACATGCTACAACATGGATGGATCTTGAGGACATTATTCTAGTGAAAGTATCCAGTCATGAAAAGAAAAATCCTGGGTGTGATTCCACTCATAAGAGGTATCCAGAGTAGTCAAGGGCTTTCTGGGTGGCTCAGTGGTGGAAAAACTCAGCTGCTAACATGGGAGGTGTGGGCTCGATCCCTAGGCTGGGAAGATGGCAACCCACTCCAGTATTCTTGCCTGGAGAGTCCCATGGACAGAGTATACTAGTGGAGCCTGGTGGACTACAGTCTGTGGTGTCACAGAAAGCTGGACACGACTGAGCGAATGACCACAGACTGAGTGACTTATAAACAAGTATATTTCTCAAGTCTGAAATCAGGGTGCCAGCATAGTTGAGGACCCTTTTCCAGGTTTTAGACTGCCAACTTCTTGTGGTATCTTCACAAAACAGAAAAAGGGCTACTCTTTACAGCTACGGGTCGCAAAAGAATCAGAGACACCTGAGCAACTAAATAACAATAAGAAGAGTAGTCAAACTCATAGAAAGTAGATTCATGGTTGCCGGGGGCTGCAAGGAAGGGAAATGGGGCAAGAATACTGAAGCAGGTTGCCAAAACAGATCTAGAGTTTCAGTTTTGCAAGATGAAAAAATTAGAGATTTTTTGCACAATCTGTGAATAGAGTTAACGCTACTAGACTACCTTACAAAGAGTTTAGATGGTAAATTTTATGTTATGTGTTTTTACCACCGCCAAAAAAAAAGAAAGATCCTAGATATATCTCCCAATGGCTGTGTGACCTTGACCTCATACAAACCAGCAAATTTCTTGGTCTCAGTTTCCTCATCTGTAAGATGGGCATAGAGCATCCACCTCAAAAAGATAATCTGAGGATTAAGTGAAAGCATGCATGTGAAGCTCCTAGCATAGTACCTAGCACATGAACAGCCATTTTTTTGTCACTAAGTCATGGACTATAGCCTGTCAGGTTCCTCTGTCCATGGGATTTTCCAGCCAAGAATACTGGAGTGGGTTGCCATTTCCTCCTCCAAGGGATCTTCCCAACCCAGGGATCAAACCTGAGTGGCCACATTGAAATCAAATTAAGTTAGTTCCCCTATTATCAAAACCTGGATGGTTTTCTTTTAAGACCAATTAGCCTTTCAGAACGTATTGTCGTGCAGCCCCTACAGCACTGAGGATGAAATAGTTAATTAGGAAACCTCCTGAACCATGGCACCTCAAGATTTGTGATGGACTACACACAAAGTATCCCAGCATTCCTGTGCTTGATCAGAGGAGGGTCCTGAGTAAAGAGGTCACCCTTCCCATTAAAACAAGCTGGACATAATCTCTTCTGACACCAACTGGGCAGAATGCCTATGCCATGGGTCAGAACAATGAGTTTGCAGATTTTCTGGTAGAGAACCTGTCTGCAAAGCAGCAGTAAAAGTGTAGCAGTTATTTGGGCGTGCCCACAGCAGAGAACATACCTCCTTAGGAATATTATGACTGAATGTTTACTGTATAATTGAAATTTGAGCAAATCCCATGCAGAGACCTAAGGCCAATGTAGAATATGCTTTGAAGAATCACCAGAATTTAAAAACCCAAGATGCAAAGGACTTCAGATGGAACCAGAATTTTCTATGAGCTGCCCCTGACTAAGGGTTTTTCTTACCCTTTAGGGGGAAGAATTTGGGAGTTTATGCCAAAACTCCTTTCTGTATCACATACAGTTTGTTGCCTAAAATTGTAAGTTAGTTGGAAGTACCTGGATCGGTCTCATTTCCTAACGTGGCTTCAAGCTTTCTCTGTACTTTTTTTATCTTCATGAAGTCGTGGGTCACAGACTGCTGCCAGCTATTATTACAGCAAGATACCTGCACAGGGTGGACCCCTTCTGACTCTTGCAGTTAAAATGCTGGTGCCCAGAGTTTCCAGGTAAGCAGCAATGTTGTCTGGGTGTGCAGCCTGTAACAATAGCGCACCACACCCAGAAAGACAATATGCCCAAATATTAAATGATCCTACTCAGGCACTGTGTCACGTAGGACACGCATGCTTAAGATGTCAAGGCCCTCAAGAGGGTCAGTCAGATTGACTTCCTATTGCTCTCAACTTTTCTCAGGCTGTTTCTTTTTTTTTTTTTAAGATGTTCCATGGTCTGTCTCCGCCTTGACTGACAGCATGGTGGAGGGTATGGAGCAAGGGCCTTTGGCGTCAGGTCGCAGTGAGGTGAGGGCCCATCTCTGCCTCCTTTCCTGACTGTGTAGGCTGATCCTATTACAGTACTTAATTTTTTGCAGCCTCAGAATTCCTTCCGAGGAATTTTCTAGAAACTACCTCAAGTCAATGGAGAAAATTGAGGTGGTATAGCTGAAGGATGCCTGTAGGGTGCTGCCTGGTCCATAGGAGCTTCCGCCCTCTCATTTCCCCTGATTCTAACCCTGGCTTCATTCTCTCTAACCCAGGGCGCTGGCCCTGAGGCCTGGAGCCATTTCTCTGCTGAGCCGTTTTCCTGTATTTACACACCCTTTGCCTTCACCAGTTATTTCTCTCTCTTTACCAGAAGGCTAACTGGGCCCTTCATTTCAGGACCATCCTCGGTGATCTCCAAGGATGTGTCTGGCTTGCCAGCATCTCAGCATTCTCTAATCAGGCTCCTGTTGGGACTTAGTTCTTTTTCATCACACTTCCCAGGGTTTTGTTTTCTGTTCTCACCCTGCGTGTGTATGTGTGTGTGTGAAAGAGAGAGCACGTGTGTGTTTTCTCTTCTGTAGCAGTATCACTTCCCAGCCCACACCTCGAATCCCATTTGTCGTCAGAGGCCCAGCAGGACGGGTCGGCCCCTACGTGCGCTCCAGCCCGCCTCTCCTCCCACCTCTGCATCCTGCTTGGAACTTTCTCCCGAGTAGCCACTGCTCATTAACTCAGCCTGAACCCTGGTCTCATGGGTACGTGTCCAAATGAAAGGGCTGCTGAGACCACGAGGATATCCCTGCTTCCTGAGGAGAGAAAATCAGTCTTTCCTTTCCCTTCAACTTATAGTCAACTTCCTCCAGGAAGTAGGTGCTCTGTATTTTACACCATGTCAAGGTACCAGTTAAATCCTGGAGTTCTTATCTGAGGATTGAATGGAGGGTTTCAACAAGTGCTCCAAGTGGGTTCTTCTCCCTTGGTCCTGCTCATATAATTTCGTCTGGGTCACAAACATCCTGTTTGTTTAAAGTGCATCTCTGTGATGTGCTGTTTCCCCCTCATCGATACCACTGAGGATGAAGCAATCTACAGAGTTTATTTGCTCTGTCTTATGCTAAAAACGAGAACATGGAACTATTGGTGACCAGGCCCGCCCTGACATTTGAAAACCACACTGCAGGCTCTTGGTCCCCCACCATGAGTCCTGGTAGAACCTCAGGGGTAGCTGTGAGGGTCTGAAAAAGCCCAGGGTCTGGCACCCTGCAGCTTTTAAAGAGTGAGCTGAGGCAAACTGCTGCGAGGAGACTCGGGAGAGCAGCTTGTTTATCTCCACGTTCTCCATGGACATTTCTGGACACAGATGGTTGCTGTTTTGTTTTAACGAATTTTGATTTTTTTTTTTCTCCCCCGTCATGGTTAAAGGAGAAAACAAGCTTTTAAAATGATCTAATCTTTGTCCGGTGTTACTTGATGGGAAATCACCAACCTCCCCAGGGTGTGACTTGGAGGAGGGCTGGTGCTAGGACAGAAGATTCAGAATTCAGAAACTTCGAAGAAGTTGTGTGGACATCTACTGAATAATGAGTCGGACCCTGGTTCCCCATCCACAAAAAATGGGAGTTACTGTGTGTGGACTGCCAGGTTTTTAAACAAGGAAGAAATTTAAAGATATTTTCAGTGCAAAGAACTGCATAGATTTTTGTCGATTAATTTTTTTTTATTGGCGTCTAACTGTTTACAATATTGTTTCTGCTGTACAGCAAAGCAATGCATAGATTTTTATGATGATTATAGGTAATATAATGTAGGTATAGTACACACACTATTCATTTTGTTTGAATCCCCCACAAAAGCCTCCAAGGTAGGACTGGGACTCCTAGTTGACAGTGAAGAGGACAAAATTTGAGGGAACCCTCGACTGGACTTGAGTCCCAACTTCTGAAGAAGGTTGCTTCAGTATTAACTTTTGTAGATTATATATCACAAATAGAACCCATGCTCATCGTAAAAACATCCGAACAACAGAAATATTTAAAGTATGTAAAGCAAAAAGTGATGGGCCTGACTCCCTGGAAGGAGGTGAGCAGGGATTCCCCAGTCAGGGAACTAAGTTCCCACAAGCCGCATGGTGGAGCCAAAAAAATAAAATGGGTACCACACAGTTAACTTTTAGAACACTTAAGGAAGGTTAGAGGTGATATACGTAAAATGCCAGGCAAATGCTGAGGAGGAGGATCATGGTTATTTCTAATAGACTTTTAAATTTCTAGGGTATTTTTCTTTTTTCAACTACCAGAATACTGTTTTTCTCCTAATTTGAGCAAGATTGGCTGTACTTCACAGAGATACTCTCCAAGATGCTTTATTTTAATAAAGTCTCAGTAGGTTCATTCCTGTTTCCTTTTTTTAACGTCAGTGGTTTTCACGTTAGAATTACTTGGGAAGCTTGGAAAAACATCAAATTAGGCCACACCGCAGAGCATCAGCATCTCTGTGGGCAAGACCTAAACCTCTGTATTTTTCTAAAGATCCTCAGGTGACCTCCACACTCAAGCTGAGCAAAGAATCATCACTTTCTGTGATGCTGCAGGTGCTGTCAGGAAATAAACAGGCCAGAGCAGCACAGGTTTTCATTTGCTCATTGTGTTTGTGTTAAAGAGTTTATTACCTTTCCTCTTTCAATGGAGTGTAATTAATATTTAAATACACATGCAGAGGGAATGCCAGATAAAATTAAATCAAATTTGTTGTTTTTGTTCAGTCACTCAGTCATGTCTGACTCTTTACGACCCCCACAGACTGCAGCACATCAGGCGTCTCAGTCCATCACTATCTCCCGGAATTTGCTCAAACTCATGTCCATTGAGTGGGTGATGCTATCTAATCATCTCATCCTATGTTACCCTCTTCTCTTCTGCCTTTCTTAGCATTAGGGTATTTTCCAATGAGTCAGCCTTTGGCATCAGGTGGCCAAATCATGAAGGATAGATATTTTCATTATAAGACCACTTTAAAGAATATTTATTTTTAAAATATTATTTTAGTTATTTATTTGGCCATGCCTCAAAGTGTGTATCCCAAACCAGGGCTCGAACCTGTGCATTGGAGGCGTGACATCTTAACTACTGGACTACCGGGGAAGTCCCTTAAAGAATATTTAGAAAGTAGGAAAAAGCAAGCAGGCAAGCAATTCACAAATTATATCACCACCTTTATATTATCTATAAATCTCTCCTGGTGTGCTAGCAATGCAGCATTTAGTTTTTCTGTAAATAGATTTACAGTATGTAATTATCCTATCAGATGTTAAAATTCTTTTTCATTAGTGACCAATTAAGGAATGAATACATTATAGAGAAATTTGGCTTTGGGCTCTGAAGGGGCAAATTCAGTGCCGTCTCACCTTGGTCATCGTGGGGAGTCTACATTCCCTCAAACCTTTTTGCCATTTTGATTTCACCTCCTTTTTCAGAATGGAATAACGCCATGGAAATGTGTAGGTGATAACAAGGATGGGCTGGAACAGGGAGGAGAGGAAAGTCATGGCTTCCACGTATTGCTGTGAAGTCAGGTTCTGTAATTTGTTCTTCACAGTGAGAACTGCACTTATTAAGAAGCTCTTCACAGAACCTGTGGGGAAAGCACCAGCACTGGGTGGCAGCGGCTGCCAGCAGTGGGGAATCATGTAACTGGGGGAGAGAGTTCACCCTGTGCCCTTCCAGACTATATTCACTGGTTTCTTCCCTAAAAGAGCAGATACAGAGTTTAAAACAATCTCTCTTTTTTTTTTTTTCTGGAATATGATTTTTTTTTTTCCAAATTGAAGTATAGTTGACTTACGTGTTAGTTTCAGCAAAGAAATTCAGTTATACATACACAAACAATCTATTTTTGACTGATAACTACTTTCTATTGTCCCTTCTCTATCTGGGACAGGTGCTGTGTTGGATGTGTTTATATGTTTTCTCATTTTCTGGATTCACATTCTGCTTTGTCATAGCAGTTGTTCCAAACTGTACACAGATCTGGCTTGACCTTTGGAAGCTGATTCATAAACCTGCCCACAGGTATTCCAAGGAACCCAAGGACAAAGAACAGATAAGTTTCTGGACTTGGGGCCACAAGGCAGGTATTGAAGGGAAGGGGTTGTGGGCGGGACATACTTAGACAGGGTGAGGTAAGAGGGAAGAGATCCTGGGAAAGAAGGGAGATTTCTAAGTTGTGTATGTGGCAGGAGGACCTTTGTGGAGTGTGGGGGAGGAGACAGGTGCAGCCTGAGGGGGGCTCGACCAGAGGGATCCCACAGCGCATGAGGAGTCCGTTTATATTAGGGTGCAGCCTGAGGGGGGCTTGACCAGAGGGATCCCACAGTGCATGAGGAGTCCGTTTATATTGGGGTCCAGCCTGACAACCCCCGGAAGGCTCCCCCAGCCCTTTCTTCATCATAAAGTAGAACCTGTGGGGACTGGAAGATAAGTTTTGGACAGTGTCAGCTGTGGTAGGCCCACAGAAAGTGTTCGCTACCTGACTGCCTTGATTCAACTCCGAGAGGGAAGCCCTCTGCATTTGTTTGTGGGGAGGCCCTGCCCAATCTGTAAGAGGGTGCATCTGCACCCATTGTCCTAAGTGAAGTGAGGGCAACAGGAGCCGAGAGATGACTTGAAGAGTAGGCTGACATTTGCAGCACCATGGATGGACCTAGAGATGATCATACTAAGTGAAGTAAGTCAGAGAAAGACAAACATCATATGATATCACTTCTATGTGCAAACTCAAATACAATACAAATTAACTTATCTGAGAAGCAGCAGCAGACCCCCAAACATAAGAGAATACACTCATGGTTGCCAAGGGGGATGGATTGGGAGTCTGGGGTTAGCAGATGCAAACTAACACATATAGAATGGATAAACAACAGGGTTCTACTAAATAGCAAAAGGAACTATATTCAGTACTATACCTGTAATAATAGACAATAATAATGTATTATCTATATATCTAGATAATAATAGATAATAGTATAGATAATAATAATTATATATATATATGTATGTATATATATGTATATATATATATACGGAGAAGGCAATGGCACCCCACTCCAGTACTCTTGCCTGGAAAATCCCATGGACGGAGGAGCCTGGTGGGCTGCAGTCCATGGGGTCGCTGAGAGTCAGGCACGACTGAGAGACTTCACTTTCACTTTTTGCTTTCATGCATTGGAGAAGGAAATGGCAACCCACTCCAGTGTTCTTGCCTGGAGAATCCCCTGGACAAGGGAGCCTGGTGGGCTGCCGTCTATGGGGTTGCACAGAGTCGGACACGATGGAAGCAACTTAGCAGTAGCAGCAATAATATATAATAATAACAATAATATACCTGTAATAAACTGTAATGGAAAAGAAAAAAAATGTGGGCTAGGACGTTTTTGACATCCCAAAGGGACAGAAGGGGAGGCTCTTGGTACTTCTTGGAAGGGGAAATGGCCAGTGATTCAAAGCAAAGGAGGAGAGATTTTAAAATAAGATGGATGTCCGCCCAAATAACTCACCAATGACAATTCTCTGGTCATATCCTCTCTGAAGCATTTCTAGGTAACTGTCCCAGTGCTGGGAAGGAACACAAGAAGCATGACCACCACCATTTCCACGGCCCCGTCAGGCATCCCTTGCCACACACCTGGTGATTGTTGAGTAAGTCAAACACTCACGGAGTTCATGCCATTCTGCAGGCAGGTGTCCTGTCTGGGTTCTCATTTATTTCCTTCAGATTTTATTACAACTTGCAGTGATTTTCTTTCCTTGTTTTTTTTGTTTGTTTGTTTTTTGGTTTGTCTTACCTTTGTTCCAGCCATCTCCTCCTCTGTCGTCCCCTTCTCCTCCTGCCCCTAATCCCTCCCAGCATCAGAGTCTTTTCCAGTGAGTCAACTCTTCGCATGAGGTGGCCAAAGTATGGGAGTTTCAGCTTTAGCATCATTCCTTCCAAAGAAATCCTAGGGCTGACCTCCTTCAAAATGGATTGGTTGGATCTCCTTGCAGTCCAAGGGACTCTCACGAGTCTTCTCCAACACCATAGTTCAAAAGCATCAATTCTTTGGTGCTCAGCCTTCTTCACAGTCCAACTCTCTGATGCTGGGAGGGATTGGGGGCAGGAGGAGAAAGGGACAATAGAGGATGAGATGGCTGGATGGCATCACTGACTCGATGGACGTGAGTCTGAGTGAACTCTGGGATTTGGTGATGGGCAGGGAGGCCTGGTGTGCTGTGATTCACAGAGTTGCACAGAGTTGGACACGACTGAGCGACTGAACTGAACTGAACTACCTTTGTTCACCCCACTGGACAGTAAGTTCTGTGAGGGTTAATCAGCTCTGCACCTAGACAGTGCCTAGAACAGAGCACATAGCTCATAACTATTTGCTGAATTCAAAGAATGAGTTGCAGAATATTCAGGAATAAATGCATACATGAAATTTATAAACATAGTGCAACAAAAGATTAAAGTACTAACTATTCTATTTTCTATTTTCATCTGTTTCACTCCATGCCAACCTAGGGGCTTCCCTGGTGGCTCAGACAGTAAAGAATTTGCCTGCAATGCGGGAGACCAGGGTTCAATACCTGGGTAGGGAAGATCCCCTGGAGAAGGAAATAGCAACCCACGCCGGTATTCTTGCTTGGAAAATCCCATAGACAGTGGAGCCTGGCAGACTACAGTCCATGGGGTCGCAAAGAGTCAGATATGACTGAACGACTTCACTTCTTCAACCTAGGCTGTGACTACTTTTTTTTTGGCCTGTAGTTTCTCCTCTAATCCTAGCACTTGGGAAGCCCACTTGGGTCACTGCTTGATTATCATTTACCTACTTCAGCCACCAAGAGAGTGTGAGATGACAGGGGGACACTGGGACTAGAAAGCCTGCCCTGAGAGCTAGTCTCTCTGGCCTTATCTTGTCACTTTATGAAATGTTCCAAGCGCCCTGAAGCCCATCCCATGCACTGGCACATGTCCTGAAGGTAGTGAACAAATTCACTCTTGGAATAGCTTACCCATTTGTCTAGTTTTATCATCAGGTTCTGAATGAAATAGACAGCAAGAAAGCCACTGAGCCTTTGGACAAGGGCAGGCCTGGGTGATGGAGGAACTGAGTGAATACACAGGAACAGCACAGGGTTGAGGGGCTGAGAATAAACCCAAGGGTCCTGGTGCCTGATGCTCCAGAGATAAAGGCTTACCATGGCAGAGAGCTCTGGAAGTGACTTATAAACGTATCATGTTACTAAAGTCACTTTCATATTAGATAAATCCAATATCTTCTACTCGTTAGTAGTATCTGGCACTGCATTGAATATTTTGCGTGGATTCACCAGGCACCATTGGTAGGGAGATTGGATGACACATTCTCTCCATTTCACAGATATACAAACTGATGTTCAGTGCAGTCAAGTAGCTGGTTCAAGTTTACATAACTAATAGCAGAGACAAGCTATGAACCCAGGTGGTAGGGTTCTGAAGTCTTCGCCCCTAACACTGTAAAGGCCTCTCCTCCTGGTCCGTCATGGCAGCAGCTCAATGTAGGCACAGATGGAAACTCTGACCCCAAGTCTATGTATTTTCAAATCAGATGACAGCAATGGCCCCTTGTTTTTCTTCTGGCTTGGCATCAATGCAGAAATGAGTATTTAAGGACCAACTAGAGTGGGAGGAAAGTCTTTGACAAGGAATTCATGTCCCATGAGACTCCAAAGTGACTGAGTGCGGTGAGCCTCACTTGGAGGGGGTCTGGGGATGAAAGGAAGTCATGTCTAATGAGAGAGCGTCTGGAATTTTTCATGAAAAATGGCAGCACAGGCCTGGAAAAACTGTGTCATGCTCTATCTCTCCGAAACACAGATGGGATGCGTGGTACTCCCCCGGGACAAGCTCTGACAGGAATTCTGGTGGCAGGAAGGACAGCAGCGCCCACCACAGGGATCAAGAGAGGCCTCCAAAAACAACAGGTAGTGATTCATCTGCTTGAAACGTGAAGGACACTTGGGGATGTTTTGGCTGTTGATGCCTGACCTCACCATCCAGGACCTCCATGGAAACTCACAGGATTCCTGTGTGTGGCTTCTCATGCTACTGCAACCCTCTTCTGAGGGCCCATGGTACTTGTTATGATGACCCTTCAAGCCCTGTGAAGGGTGGCAGGTTCCCCAAGAAGACCCTTAAAAGGAGCACCATAGACTTTCCCATCTCTCTCTCCTTTCCTCTTAGAGTCTCCAAAGAAGAAATCAAAGAGACTGAAGGCAGGAAGTGGCCCTTATCCTGTGATCTCACAGCATCCCACTTGGAGCTCAGTGCCGCAAAGGGAGACCTCTTCTCTGAAGTGATAAGATGAGATGCTTTCTGTAAGATCTGAGAGGCCGTTGGGGCTTAGGGCAGTCTTGTCAGCAGGATGCTGGCTGCTTGATCAGGGGCTTAAATCATAATCTCCAGGAGACTCCTGTGGCTAAAACTCTCAAGAGCTGACATGAGGGCCAAACAATTGAGGAATTCATGCCCCAAATCAGAGGCAAATGAGCGGATGCCTGGAAGATTCTGGGGCCAGTTCATTTACAGCATCATGAAAGACTTCGACACCAGATTAGATATCCTTCCTGCCCTGTAAGTTACGTTTTGGGTTTTCTGTGAGAACACAGACATCTTTATCAGGAAAGAGCGATGCAGGAGCACCAGTCCCTCAGAGAAAAGAGAGCCCAGGAAAACACATCAGGATTAAAACAGCAGAACGAGCATCGTGGTGAGAACAGGAGCAGGGGAGGTTAATTTCATCTGGGCAGGGCGCTTAATAGGCACAAAGGGAGGGCATGCTAGTCTCTCAGTTGTGTTAGACTCTCTGAGACCCCATGGACTGTAGCATGCCAGGCTCCCCTGCCTTTCACTATCTCCTGGAGTTTGTTCAAACTCATGTCCATTGAGTCAATGATAACATCTAACCATCTCATCCTCTGCCTCCCCCTTCTCCTCCTGCCCTCGATCTTTCCCAGCATCAGGGTTTTTTCCAGTGAGTCAGCTCTTTGAATCAGGTAGCCAAAGTATTGGAGCTTCAGCTTCAGCATCAGTTCTTCCAATGAATATTCAGGGTTGATTTCCTTTAGGACTGACTGGTTTGATCTCCTTGTTGACCAAGGAACTCTCAAGAGTCTTCTACAACACCACAGTTCAAAAGTATTCTCAGTGGAGGAGACAGCATTTCTAAAAACCCTACAATGAGATACTACCTCACATGCCATAGGATGCCTGTTGTCAAAAAGTAGCTGGTGGGGATGCAGAGAAATTGGAAGCCTTGTACACTGTTAGTGGGAATGTAAAATGGTGCAGCTGCTATGGAAAAGAGTATGGAGGTTCTTAAAAAATTAAAACTAGAACTACCATGTGATACAACAGTACCACTTCTGGGTATATACCTGAAAGAATTAAAAGGAGGTACCAAATGGGTATTTGTACATCTTGTTAAGAGTAGCTTTATTCATAATAGTTGAAAGGTGGAAACAACCTAAGCACCCACTGATGGATGAATGGATAAACCAATGTGATCTAATCATACAATAAAATTTCATTCATTTCCCCAAAGGAAGGAAATCCTCACATATTCCTACAATATGAATAAATCTTGAGGACATGATGCTAAGTGAAAAAGCCAATCGCATAAGGACAGATTCTGTATGATTTGACTCATATGAATGAGATCCTTAGACTGGTAAGATTCATAGACACAGAAAGTAGGGTAGTGGTTGTCAGAGGCTTGCAGGGCAAAAATGGAGAGTTTTTGTTTCATGGACACAGAGTTTCAGTTTTACAAGATAAAAAATAGTTTGTGGTAGACAGTGGTGGCAGTTGCACCACTGAGTGTACTTAGTGCCACTGAACCATGTGCTTAAAAACCATTACAATAAGTTTTATGTTACGTGTATTTCACCACCAAAAAAAAAAAAAAAAGGCCCCAAAACTAAAAAAACAAGAGGCAGAGTGAAATTTAAAGGAAAGACGAGTCTGTGAGCAGAGGCCTTAGGAGATGGATCAGCAGATAAAAGCAAGCCAGGTCTGAGCCAGACTAAATCAAATGTCTTGCTTCACGTTGTGTGACAAGGAGAAGGGAGAGGATGGGAAGAAGAAATTCAAAATAAGTGATCTGTGGGGAGAAATAGCTATGTCTTGAAAATTATACAATAAACATCATGGTCATGTTTAGCATAAATAAATTTTATGCTCTTTTGCTGTAAAATATGATATTTGGAACTCTCCCAAAGTCATTCCTGTTATGAAGCTGGAGAGAAACAGAAAGATTCCAAGTCAGAAAGTTCCCATAAAGGCTATGCCCCTTACCCATCACCCAGGCAATCATCTTTCTATTTGTCTCAGGTGGGCATCCCAAGAAGCACGCGTAAATTAGGATAATTAGAGGAGGGCTAAGTAAAGGGACCCTTTACAAAGATGTGGGCAGGCAATCACAAAGGATGTGACAGTATTCTCAAGCAATCGTCCCCAGTCTTTTTAGGCACCAGGGACCAGTCTCTTGGAAGACAATTTTTCCACGGACCGAGGTGGTGGGGGATGGTTTTGGGATAATTCAAGTGCATTACATTTATTGTGCACTTTATTTCTATTATTATTACACCAGCTGTACCTCATATCGTCAGGCATTCATTGCCAGAGGTTGGACACCCCTGTTCTAGAGTAGCAGGAGGAATTGTTATCATCTCTAGACCTATAGGGTCAGGGGAGTGGGCAGTTACTGGATCAAGAAGGAGTGAGTCACACGGCTCTGAGGCTGTCCCCTTGAAGTACAGTGACCTTTGGTGCACGGATGAATCCAGCCCTAGACAATCCCACCAAAAGGGAACCTGAGGGAAAAAATCACCCTTAACTCACTCTTCCTCATGCCTGTGACCTCAGGCCAGCGTTTCCCCTAGGCCAAGCCCAGCTGGAAGCCACAGGTTAAGGATCCCGTCCGAGGTGACTCTCTAACCTTACAGAATGTCAGCATCCCCTGGAAGGCTTGGCAAAACACAGATGGCTAGACCCCACCCCAAAGCTTATGGTCCGCAAAGCAGTAGGTCTAAGGGGAGAGCTGAGATTCTGCATGTTTAATAAGTTCTCGGGTGAAACCGAGGATGTTCATTTGGGACCACGTTGCTGGTGGGTCCACACGAGAGGACCTCCCGCAACAACGGGAAGAAGACGGGTGGAGAGTGGGTCTGAGAAGACTAACAGCATGTTGAATGTAAAGGTGTTGCCGGACGTCATATTAGGTCTGCCAGCTTTGAGGCCTCAATTTTCTCTCCTATGAAGCAAGCGAGGTCTGTGGCCTCCCTTCCAGCGCATTCTGTGATGCCCACCCTGGACACTGGGCTGCAGAATCTAATGTCCTATTCTCCGAGTGACCACAGAGACTTCGTTGCAGGTGAAGCAGTTCCTCTCGCTGTGTACTATCCAGTGGTATAGAGCAGCTTGCTGAGGGTGGGGTGAGTTGTCTGGGAGAGTCTTCCATATGTTTTCTCATTGTTTTTCCTGTTGGATGTGACACTGTTTGGGAAAGGACATAAACATTTTAACTTTTCCACGTTATTTCCTTGTAGATGAAAAGAGTTGTTTACCCTATCAGATAAACTATCTTCCAAAGTCAGGAGGCCCCATTTGATTTGTGTAAAATCAGGCATCATGGTGATCGTTTTAAATATATGAAGAGAATGCACCGAGTGAGCATTCAGTTTATACTGATTTTGTCTTTGAAATCATTGTTGGCTGTTTTGCCTGCAAAATACCTTTTTCAAGAGCTCATTTGTTAAAACCAAAAGACACCGATTGTCCCCCTGGTCATTGGTGGTGCTGCATGCGTGAGACACGTATGTGCTCTGAAGGTTTACGTGTCTCCTCAAGGGTGTTTGAGTCCAGGATGTTTGCAGTCAGGCAGATGATAGACAGGCATGGCTGGAAGGGGCTGGAACATCCCCATCTGTCCTTCATTCCCCTTTTTGTCTTCATTTGATTTTTCAAAAGACATTTCTTAAATTCTCATGCAATGGCTGGTTAAAAATAGATTGCTTCTCAGCAGTTAAAAACTGCCATGTCCAGGAATCTTCAAACAGCATTTGAACTATCATTTTGCTTTCTCTTCAGTGTATCTCTGACCCAGAAGTTTAAGTCATTCTGAAATTACCATTTCACGTATCGATTCACTCATTTGCGTGTTGCTAAGAGCTCGATCCGTTTGTAAGGCCTGGGGGAAGATGGCAGTTGGGAGACTTGTGTCCCAATTCTGACAAATCGAAGTTTCAGGTTTCTTCAGGGTAGATTTTTCACTGGGAGCTTTCAGAGACATGGCCCAGGTCTGTCTCTACTGATCCGTATCATTCATTTAACAAATTGTATTGAACACCTACAGTGTCTGGAAGGCTGGGCTGTTTGGGCTCTTCGTGAAACAGACATAGATGTGGGTAAGGTACTAATATAAGGTGAGGAGTTCTCTCACTGGACTCTAAGGTTCCTGAAGACAGGGACTGAGTTGCTCATTTTATGATTATATACCCAGTTGCCTAGCACATACTGAGTGCTCAAGAAATATTTGCTGACTGGGTGCAGTAATAGAAAAATAAACCAAGAGATGTGGAAGCACAGAGAAGGTACTGCTTTTAGGAGTCCAGGACAAATCCTACCTCATCAGGAAAAGGGAACAGGGAACTCTTACCCCTGCCTTCCTAGAAGGCCAATGAACAACCATACACTATCTTTAAAGGTGCTGTTTGTTTTTATGTATCCATGAGTCTGTTTGTGTTTTGTTATACACATTTGTTTGTATTATTTTTCAGATTCCATATATAAGTAATATCATATACTGGTTGTCTTTCTCTGACTGTTTCACAAAGCATAATATTCTCTAGGTCAATCCACATTGGTCCAAATGGCAGAATTGCATTCTTTTAATGGCTGAGTAATATTCCATTGCAGAGAAGGCAATGGTAACCCACTCCAGTACTCTTGCCTGGAAAATCCCATGGACAGAGGAGCCTGGTGGGCTGCAGTCTATGGGGTCGCTAAGAGTCGGACACGACTGAGCGACTTCTCTTTCACTTTTCACTTTCATGCATTGGAGAAGAAAATGTCAACCCACTGCAGTGTTCTTGCCTGGAAAATCCCAAGGATGGGAGCCTGGTGGGCTGCCATCTCTGGGTTCTCACAGAGTTGGACACGACTGAAGCGACTTAGCAGCAGCAGCAGCAATATTCCATTGTGTGTATGTGTGTATATGTACACACACTGAACATTCTGTATCCGTTGTATATTGACGGACACTTGAGTTGCTTCCATATCTTGGTTGTTGTAAATAAAATAATGCTGCTGTGAACATTGGGGTGTATGTATCTTTTCAAATTAGTGGTTTCATTTTGTTTGGATATAAACCCAATAGTGGAATTGTCTGGTAGTTCTGTTTTTAGTTTCCTGAGGAACCTCCATACTGTTTTCCATAGTGACTGCACCAATTTACATTCCCACCAACAGTAAAGAAGGGTTCCTTTTTCTTCACATCCTCACCAATGTTTGTTATTTGTGATGATAGCCATTCTGACAGAAGTGAGGTGGTATCTCTCTGTAGTTTTGATTTTCATTTCTCTGATGATTAGCAATGCTGAGCATCTTTTCAGCACCTGTTGGCTGTCTGTATGTCTCCTTTGGACAAATGTCTGTTCAGGCCTTCTGCCCATTTTTCGATTGGGTTGTTTGATTTTTCATTGTTGAGTTGTAGGAGCTGTTTATTTTAGATGTTAACCCCATATTGGTCATTTCATTTGCAAATGTTTTCTCTCATTCCCATGGCTTTTTGTTTTTTCATGGTTTCCTTTGCTGTGTAAAAGCTTTAAGTTTAATTCAGCCCATCTGTTTATTTTTGCTTTTATTTCTTTTGCCTTAGGAGACAGATCCAAAAAACTATTACTACAGTTTATGTCAAACAGTGTTCTGCTTATGTCCTTTTCTGAGTTTTATGGCTTCAAGCCTTACATTTATGTCTTTAATCCATTTTTGAGTTTATTTTTGTATATGGTGTGAGGAAATGATCTAATCTCATTCTTTTACACATAACTGTCCAGTTTTCCCAGCACCGCTTATTGAAGAGACTGTCTTGTCTCCATTGTGTATTCTTGCCTCCTTTGTTGGAGATTAATTGACTATTGACTGTAGTTGTTTGAGTTTATTTCTGGTCTCTCTAGTTTGTTTCATTGATCTATGTGTCTGTTTTTGTGGAATCTAAAAATAAAGCAAACGATATATATAGCAAAACAAAAACAGACTCACAAATATAGAAAACAAGCTAGTGGTTACCAAGGAGAGAGAGAGGTGGGAGGGGCAGGATGGGGTATAGGATTAAGAGATTAGAAACTGCTGTGGAAAAACTAGATAAACAACAGGATCTACTGTACAGCACATAAAATTACAGCCATTATTTTGTAATAATTTTAATGGAGTATAAGCTATACAAACACAGAATCACTATATTGTACACCTAAAATTAATTATTGTAAGTCAACTATAATTTCTTTAAAAGAAAAAAGGTTCTATTTGTTTTGACAAACAAAAGAGACAAAATAAGCAACTTTATTGAGATATAAGTTAAATTCCATACAATTCACCCATTTCAAACGTGCAAGTCAATGGTTTTTTGTGTTTTTTTTAAGCATATCAGACTTGTGCACCATAATCAACTTTTGAACATGTTGGTCACTCTCAGTACTGATTAAAGCCAGTTCCATTTCCCCCCAGTCTTCTCTTTCCTATTCTGGCAATAAGCAGCCATCAATTAATTCCCTTTCTTTCTCTATAGATTTATCTGGGCATTTCAAATAAATGGCATTATACAATAGGTGGGCTTTTGAGACTGTTTTTTTTGTCCAGAACACTGTTTTCAAGGTTTATCCAAGTAGTACCGTGTATCAATACTTCAGCTCTTTTTATTGCTGGATAATATTTCATTGTGTGGATATACATTTATCCTTTCTTCAGTTGATGGCTATTTGGGCTATTTCCACTTTTTAGCTCTTAATGCTGCTATGAACACTCATGTACAAGATGTTTTGTGGACATAAGTATTCCTTTGTCTTGGGTGTATACATGCCTAGAATTGGACTTGCTCAGTTGCTGGATAACTGTACATTTAACATTTTGAGAAACTGTCAATCTGTTTTCTAAAGAGGCTGCACTGTTTCATGTTCTCAGTAATTGTGTATGAGCATTCCACCTTCTCCACATCCTCCCTAACACATCACTGTCTTTTTTATTTCAGCCATCCTAGTGGATGTGAAACAGTATCTTATTGTGGCTTTGATTTGCATTTCCCTAATGACTAATGATTTTGAGCATCTTTTGTTGCTCATCTGCCATTTGTGTATCTTCTTTGGAGAAATTTCCATTTGTACTTTTTGCCCATTTTAAGTAAAATTCTTTTTACTACTGAGTTCTAAGATTTCTGGATTCATGGGACATGTGATTTGCAAGTATTTTCTCCTACCATGCGTGTTGTATTTCTGCTTTCTTGATGTCCTTTTGAATAACAAAAGTTTTAAAATTTTGATGAAGTCCAATTTATTTTTTGTTTTGTTATTGCACTTTTTATGTTTTTACTAAAAAGTTTTGCCTAACTCAGCTCCATAAAGTGTTACTCCTATGTTCCCTTCTAAGAATTTTATAGTTTTAGCTCTTACATTTAGATCTCTGATACATTTGGAGTCAAATTTTGTGTGCAGTGTAACAAACAGGTCCATCTTCATTCTTTTGCATGTGAATGTCCGGTCGTCCTAGCACCATTTGTTGAAAATAATATTCTTTCTGTGTTGAACCCTCTTGGCATGGAATAGATTTTTAGGTATCCTACATTTTCACTCAGTGTTAACCTAATTCCTTTGAACATCTGTTTATTTTCAATAATTTCTGGCCCCATAGCTCAGCACCATGGCCAGGCCCTCCCACAAGTGATCCTCTGTAACATGTACGCTAATGTATCTATAACCCAAAGAGAAGCCACTCTCTAATCTCTATGTATGTTAGTCAGGGTAGACCACACAGTGTTACCAACATCTCCCCGCATCTCAGTGGCCCAACACAATAAATGTTTCCTTCTCTCTCTCATCACAGCCACAGCCAGTGTGAGTTGGTTGGGAGGAGGCATCCACACAGTCACTCAGGACCCAGGCTCTCTCCATCTTATGCCTCTGTGCCCCTGTGACCTCTTAATCCTTTTCCAGGTCAGAGGAGCTCATGGGAATTTTTAAAGGGCTAGGCCTGGAAGTGGCACACATCACTCCTGCCTACTTGCCATTCCCCAAAACTCAGCCACATCACCCAAAGGCTGCAAGGGAAACTGAGAAATCAGACTTACTGTTTGCTGGGAGAAAAAGGAGACAGACTTCAGCGAACATACACACAGCAGTCTCTGCCATACCGTCTATTTTAAGAATTGTGTGTGCCTGTGTGTTTATTTATGACTTCTGCTCAGAACCCTTCACTTCCACCCTCCTTCTTCCACATTCCTTGATAGAGGAACGCCTCTCCTCTTTGGAGGCTCACGCTCAAGTCTGTGAGCCCGCTGGAGGGAAGTTGCCTGGTTGAAGAAAGATGAAGGTCTCTGTGAGTGGAAGTAGGGAGCAGGAATGATGCAGCCACAGTGGGACCTGCAAATGAAGAGGGTGGAAGCCGATTTCCTAAAACATGAGCTAAAGGAGATCTGAAGCTTACGTGAAGGCAGAGTCTTGGGCACTGGGCGTGCTAAGGTTATCTTCTGCCTTTATGAACTTGGCTTTCGCAAATGTCCATTGATAGAATGTCATAAACTGAGGGATTGCGAACAAATGTAGCATGAAGATTTTGCCACTTCAGAGAGAACTCCTGGGAGTTAAATTTTATAGCCCTCTCATCAAACTATCCTCTTGTCTTAATCCTGTGAATCACGGCTCTTTCCTTATCTCGACTATTCTTCTGCTGAAACTCAAAACCTTCCTGTGACTTTGCCATTAATGGGAATGGAGAAGAGGCAGTTACACTGCCCCCAAGGGAGTCCTTTAAAGAATGAAGAGAATTTAGGTCTTTCCTAAGCCATCTGCTGTCCACATTATGAGTTCCAACCTCTTTGACTTTGGAATGGCTCCAGGTTCCCTGCCACTCACTCTAAGTTGGGGCCCTAAACCAAACCAGTGCCCATGGAGACATTTTTGTGCTTCTGTAAAGGCTGACACTGCTACCAACTCTCCAGGAGCCTCACCCACGGATGCCACCCATCTCTTTTTATGGGTCAGTGGTTGCTTTTGACTAATGTTGGCTGTGGTTGGGTGTCTCCTTCTCTCTACAACAAGATCCTCTCTGTCCTTTGAACTCTTTCTCAGGACACACCCTTAACCTGAAACACCCCTTTGTGTCTAGCTCGAAACCCCCCCACCTACCACTATTCAAATAATCCCCAAATCAGACTTCTCTCCCAAAGCCTTTCCCAATCAGCCGGACCAAGGAGGTGACTTCCTACGCCACACCACCCCCTCTAAAACCCATCTTGTCTGGACTTGCCATGTACACAATCACACTGAAAACTCTTGCACCATTTCCTTATTAATCCTATTTCACTAATTAACACATTTGTTATTTGTCTTGGGCTGGTTGGCCCAGTCGTAGCTGTTAGTCTGAACCAGTGAGTTCTGTCTGACACTGGAAGATTTACTAGAGGTCATTTCATCTTGTTTACATCTGTTAATAATCGTGTTCTGCTTTCGGGTCAATAATACTTGATTCAGGTCAAAGATACTTGGTTTGGGTTCAGGTCAAATTCACAAAACATCAGAACTCAAGTGATGCCTTTAGCTCGAACTAAAGGAAGGAAAAGGAAAGTTGAGTGAAACCAACATTTATTTTTATGTCCCCTGCCCTGTGTTTGGTACTTTAAACATAGCGTCTTAGGGGTTTTCACCTGAACCCAATAGGAAATATATAATTGTTCTCATTCTTTAGATGAGGCTCAGAGAGGCTAAGGGCTTCCCAGGAAGCACAGAGTAAAGAATCTACTTGCCAATGCAGGAGACACCAGAGACACAGGCTCGATCCCTGTCTCCAGAAGATCCCCTGGAATAGGGGAGGAAATAGCAACTCTCCAGTATTCTTGCCTGGAGAATCCCATGAACAGAGGAACCTGGCGGCCTACAGTCCGTAGGGTCGCAGAGTCGGACATGACCGAGCAGGCAGATGTGCATGAAGTACATCTAAACAGTACATCTAAAGTCAAACCATACACCCATGGCTGATTCATGTCAATGAGTGGCAAAAACCACTGCAATATTGTAAAGTAATTAGCCTCCAATTAAAATTAATTAATTTGTAAAAAACTAAAAAAAAATAAAATCAAGCCATAAGTCCTGGAATCAATATCCAAATCTATGTCTGTTTTCTTTTTTAAATTAATTTATTTTTGGCTGTACTGTGTCTTTGTTACTGCACATGGGCTTTCTCTAGTTGTGGCAAGCAGGGGTTACTCTCTAATTGCAGTGGGTGGTCCATGCCTGTTTGAATTTCTTGGTTCTTGTGGCTGCCCTAAGCATCTAGAGCAGGTGTTATTATTCACCTTACTTACTTAGAAAACATAGCCTCAGACCTCCCTCTAAATGTATATGCTGATCACAGGGGAGAGAGAGAGGGTGGCAGTGAAAATCCATCTCTTATACTAGAAAATTAATTTCAAATAGATATCCTTCTGATGATGACTGTTATAGTTTTATATAGGTACAAGAAAGATAGCAGGTATAATGAAACATGTATAGACATTGCACTTTTTTTTTTCTATTTGCAAATGTTTAGAGCAGCTTTATTAACAGTCACTAAAAACTAGGAAAAAGCAAATGCACTTTTTTTTCTATATAATGGTTCAAAGTAGTATTTTCATGGAGAGAAGTCATATGGATCATAAGAACATAATTAGGGCTCAGTTCTTTTCTATATGATTGCAAGAATGGATTGCTCTGGGGAAAGACACAAGGTACTATGTATGGACTAAGAAGCCTTTAAAGAGTCCTATCTCTGCACACCACTGGGCTTGACATGTTTTGCAGCCTGTAGCAGTGGACCCAGGGAGAGTCCAGGTGTGTTGAAAGGGTTTTAGGAAAGATTCTATTAAGGCCACAATGCAAGGACTTCTGCTTCCTGATTAGCAACTGAGAACACTGTCAGGACATCTATATGGAGTATATTTTATTTCTGGTGAGGCTATTTCTGTCATCCATCATGTCTCTTCCTCCTGCCTCCACTTGCCTCTCAAGCACCTCTTGGGAAGGTGGAGAGATGAGGGGCAGGAGGACATCGAGGGGGAGCATCAACAACTCTTTTGACTTCTGATGGTTTCACCTTTGGATTTTCAAATTCTTGAAAGGTCTAAATTCATTCATGCTGCATGTAAAATTTAATGATCACTTACATGTTTTAGCTCATTTTCACTTTAAAATAGCAACTAGATTTGAGAGATAGAGACTCTGAGCAAGAACCACCAGTGAAGCCTTTCCCAAATTCCTGACCAACAACAAGTATGAGATAATAATGTTCTTTGCTGTTTTAAGTCACTGAACTTGGGATCATTTGCAATGCAGCAGTAGGTAACTAATACAATTACCTACTAGACAGTAAAGGATTTGCCTGCAATACCAGAGACTTGGATTTGATCCCTGGGTCAGGAAGATCCCCTGGAGGAAGGCATGGCAACCCAGTCCACTATTGCCTTGAGAATCCTATGGACAGAGGAACCTGGCAGGTTACAGTCCATGGGGTCTCAAAGAGTTGGACACAACTTAGTGACTAAAACTAGTTTTATCTAGAAAAGAGATAAAAGGTCTGAATTAATCTCCATCATATTTTGATTACATAAAATATTTAAATATATTTGTCTTAGATACCAAGTCTATTTTCTTTCCTGAAAGGTGAAATATAGTTTGCCTTTTATATAAAGGATATTTGAAATAAAAAGTAAATGAATAATCAAATTTTACATCTTGTGTGAAACATGTCTAGCATCATGAAATGTATGTTCCCTCTAACAAATGAAAGTAACAAATCTTTAGTTTGGTTTTTATGCAACAGATATTTATTTTTAAATGTTTTAGAAATTATAGGGAGCTAAGGCATTTAGCTGAACAATGTGTCCATAGGGACTTCTAAATTTTCTTCAAGCAAATCCTGGATATATATATGGCTTGTGGAGATTCCCTTGGGAATTCCCCTAAATCCTACTGTACTTCTGGGTCCATGCCATGCTCTCAGTAAGTAGTGCTGAGTCACTAGGGATTGAGGCAACACAGTGTGGCACTGCTTTTCCTTCCACCTGTCTCTACCTTCTTTTACAGTGTCAGGAGATGCATGTATATATGCAAATGGTCTTCAGAATCATAACATTGAAGTGAAGTGAAGTTGCTCAGTCGTGTCCCACTCTGCGACCCCGAGGACTGTAGCCCACCAGGCTCCTCTGTCCATGGGATTCTCCAGGCAAGAATACTGGAGTGGGTTGCCATTTCCTTCTCCAGGGGATCTTCCCAACCCAGGGATCGAACCCAGGTCTCTCGCATTGCAGGCAGATGCTTTTACCTCTGAGCCACCAGGGAAGCCCCAGATATGAAAAACTTTGACTCAGATACGTCTCCATTTCCAAATAGTTTCATCTTCTTTACCTGCAACAAGATTCATCTAAATCATCTGAACTCTTGAAGTACTCCCACAGTTATTAAAATATAGTCTTACCTTGGAGGGCATGTCAGTTGCCAACAATAGAATTTGTATAATAGACTTATTTTGATCGTGTTCTTAATGGTACGACCTCTAACCCTTTTTTATGTTCCTCTGTTTTTAAAATATTTATTAACTTGTTTGGCTGTGCTGGGTCTTGGTTGTGACATGCTGGATTGTTTGGTTGCAGCACTTAAACTCTTAGCTGCAGCATGTGTGGGATCAAACCCAGGCCCCCTGCATTGGGAGCCTGGAGTCGTAGCCCCTGAGCTATCAGGGAAGTTCTTCTTTTCTTTCTTTTCTTATGCTTCTTTTTTACTTTTGAGAGAAATTCGCCTTTTGTACCTCTAGTATCCTTTTTCCTCTTTTGTAGAGACTTCTAAATCTTGAGAAGTTAAAACTCCAGTTAAGATTTTTGTTGCTCAATAATGGATGAAACGTAACCTTATTTGTCTAATCTCAACTTTAAAGTAGCCATACCTGTGTTTTCTTTGGAAGCTTCTAAAGCTTCATTTTAAGTTTATTTATTTTTTTTTTTGGGGGGGGGGCGGGGTTTCTGAGCCCTTTGCTTTGCTTTTGACCTGAAGATACATTTTGCATCTTCAGAGCTCTTTTCTCTTTCCACTGTCCTGACTTCAGAGAACCTGGGTACTTCAGCTTTGTCCTGATTTCTTTTTAGGGTACTTTCTGAGATAAAGCCATCTTCAGGTCAGAGCCCCAGGGGCTGGTTTGACAAAGCTCTGGCTGCTTCCTTATTGGATTATTTGGCTCTGACATAGAACTTTTTTCTTCTGTAACAGAGCTCCTATCCATCCCATTTCACTGGAGAAAGAAATGGCAACCCACTCCAGTATTCTTGCCTGGGAAATCCCATGGACAGAGGAGGCTGGCAGGCTACAGTCCATGGGGTTGCAAAGAATCAGACATGACTTAGTGACTAAACAACATCTACTTAAATATTAAGTAAATAACTCACCAGCTACTCTTAGGACAGAAATGGGCTTCTTGTCACTGTCTAAGGGAATATACCAAGTTTTCTTCCTGCTTACTCAGGTGTTTTGTTAAGAAACTAAAATGGTTCCCCAAAACTTGTTACTATTTATAACACTGGCTAATTTTTGTGTGTGTGTGTTTTTTTCTTTTTAGGCTTACTTAAATAATTTGCTCCTTGTTCTATTGTTTCAAATTTCATAAAAGCAAATCCCACAGGGATATCCAGTAGACTTATATAGACAACATTGTGACGTTTCCCAAATAGTCTTCAGTTCAGCTGGGATTCACATATTTTTGGAAAGCAGCTCCTCAGATAGATTAGAAGCAGTGTTAAATATTTAAGGACTTAGTGGTCAATGTATATTCCTATAAAACTTTTTTTTTTAAAGCATGTAAAGAGTAACTTGTAGACTAAGCTTTTCATCAATCCTGTATCTTAGAAGAGCAATAAATTTTTATTAAAAATTTTTTTTAATATAGATGTATTTATTTTAATTGGAGGCTAATTACTTTACAATATTGTAATGGTTTTGCCATACATGGCAATAAATTTTAACTTGAATATTAATATATATAATCTACATCTATACTTATATCTCTCTTTATCATATATATACATACATATCTGTACCATAGGCATATACATTCTCCTAACCTGACAAATACTTTTAGTGTTTTATTATAAGTTTCAAATGGAGGTTAAGAACTCAACTTTTAGAGTCAAATGGAGCTGGAGTTGAATCCTGGTTCCCTCATTTACTAAGATAACTTCTCTGAGCTCTGGTTGCCTCTCTGTGGAGACAACGATGCAGAGTCTATAAGACTGTTACGGGGATTACGTGTGATAACATCTACAAAGTACTTACCTTTGAAAGTGAAAGTCAGTCGCTCAGTCGTGTCCAATTCTTTGAGACCTCATGGACAGAAGCCCACTGGGCTCCTTTGTCCATGGGGATGCTCCAGGCAAGAATACTGGAGTGGGTTTTTCCCAACCCAGGGATTGAAACTGGGTCTCCTGCGTTACAGGCAGATTCTTTACCTTCTGAGCCACCAGGGAAGCCTTGTACCTATGCTAACCAGTGGTATTGGCTGTTCTCTTCTTTGCTGGTTATTAGGTTTTTTGACTCTTTCATGTGCACTTGTTTTCTGCTAGGAAAGATGCTTTCATAGTAAGAAATGTATTTAGGTATTGCTCTGATGATTGACTATGCCAAAGCCTTTGACTGTGTGGATCACAAGAAACTGTGGAAAATTCTGAAAGAGATGGGAATACCAGACCACCTGACTTGCCTCTTGAGAAACCTGTATGCAGGTCAGGAAGCAACAGTTAGAACTGGACATGGAACAACAGACTGGCTCCAAACAGGAAAAGGAGTATGTCAAGGCTGTATATTGTCACTCTGCTTATTAAACTTATATGCAGAGTATATTATGAAAAACGCTGGGCTGGAAGAAGCACAAGCTGGAATCAAGATTGTCGGGAGAATTATCAATAACCTCAGATATGCAGATGACACCATCCTTATGGCAGAAAGTGAAGAAGAACTTGAAGAGCCCCTTAATGAAAGTGAAAGAGGAGAGTGAAAAAGTTGGCTTAAAGCTCAACATTGAGAAAACTAAGATCATGGCATCTGGTATCATCACTTCATGGCAAATAGATGGAGAAATAGTGGAAACAATGGCTGACTTTATTTTGGGGGGCTCCAAAATCACTGCAGATTGTGATTGCAGCCATGAAATTAAAAGACCCTTACTCCTTGGAAGGAAAGTTATGACCAACCTAGAGAGCATGTCAAAAAGCAGACACATTACTTTGTCAACAAAAATCTGCCTAGTTAAGGCTATGGTTTTTCCATTAGTCATGTATGGATGTGAGAGTTGGACTATAAAGAAAGCTGAGCACTGAAAAATTGATGCTTTTGAACTGTGGTGTTGGAGAAGACTTGAGAGTCCCTTGGACTGCAAAGAGATCCAACCAGTCCATTCTAAAGGAGGTCAGCCCCGTATATTCATTGGAAGGACTGATGTTGAAGTTGAAACTCCAATACTTTGGCCACCTGATGCGAAGAGCTGACTCATTTGAAAAGACCCTGATGCTGGGAAAGATATGAGGAGAAGGGAATGACTCAATGGACATGGGTCTGGGTGGACTCCGGGAGTTGGTGATGGACAGGGAAGCCTGGCGTGCTGCAGTTCATGGGATCGCAAAGAGTCAGACATGACTGAGCGACTGAACTGAACTGAACTGATGACCTGATACCAATTTCATGCTCCTGGGTGCTATTACAGCTCTTCATATCTGTAAAATATATCTCCCACATTGAAATATTTAATAATTAGAGATTCTTTCATAGAACATAGTCATTAAAAAAATAATCAAGTTTATTCCAGTTGCCAGTTTTACACATCACATGAAATCCAGACTCTCCCTACTTGGAATCCTTGGGTTGGTGGAACTTAATCGCAGACTCAATTTGGCCATATCTTACATGGAGCTTTCTATCACGTGTTCATTCATTCAGGAAACAAAGGAGAGAAACGTCAGGGTAATCAATGGCAAAGAGTGGATATGCCCCCATTCTGTCTTCTGTCTACAAGTTTCCCAGATGTTGTCTGATGCCATCTGAATGTGGAGAAAATAGCAGGAGAGATGGCCAGGAGCAGTTGTGCCACTTGGGCAGGTGTGTTTACTCCATTTGATATAGAAAGGACCCTGGATTACATGGGTGTATAGGCAGCTCAGAAGCTGTCTGAACATAAGCTTTCTTCAGGGATCTCACCCAGGGTTGCTGTGGTAGAGACTGTGGCTGGGGAGAAGACACACTCAAGCTGGAGCCTGACCTGCCTGCTGGGGAAGGGCCAGCTGAAGGCTTGTTTGGAGAACCCACAGACGTGTTCCAGGAGGCCTGGCAGGCAGCCCCTGCCACACAAATAGCCAGGCTGTGTGGACAGGGAGGGGGCTGCTCTGCCCAGCATGCTCTACCCCTGGCTGGACCCAGCAGGCCAGGTGCAGGGGAGATGGAGAGGAGGAAGAGTTTGCAGACCATGTCCCATCCTCTGCATTGTACCATTGAGGGTTGAGGAGGAACACTTTGAGACTATAAGGTTACTGTTTTTATTTTTTTTAATTTATTAAATATTTTTTGGCCATACCATGAAGCATGTGGGATCTTAGTTCCCCAACCAGAGATTGAACCTCTGCCCTGTCAGTGGAGGCAGAGAATTGTAACCACTGGACTGCAAGGGAAGTCCAAAGGTTAGTGTTTGTGTGTGTGTGCGTGGAAAATGTCAGATATAAAGGTAAAACAGAATGGAATAGAGTAGTATCTCCTGTCAACCAGCTTCAATAGCTATAAACTCATAGCCAACCTTATTTCTTCTATACCCTCCAACATCCCCCCCCAACTATTTTGAAGCAAGCCCCAGCTATTATACTATGTCACCCAAAAATATTTTAGTATCTATCTCCAGAAAATAAGGGCTTCAGAATAACCACTAGATTCCTGAATGTTCACAAACATTCCCTGATTCCCTGATTCTCATACATTTTTATGGTTTATGTGAATTGACATCCCCGAATAACTCCATGCATTGCTGTTGGTTTTTGTCTTTTAAGACTCTTTTAATCTATGGTTTCCTCCTACTACTACTTTTTCTTTCTCTGTAATTTATTTATTGAAGAAACTGTTGTTTTTCCTATAGAGTTTCCCACAGTTTGGATTTTGCTGATTGCTTCCATGTGACATTGTTTAATGTATTCCTCCATTCCTGTGTCTTCTGTAAACTGGGAGTTAAATCCAGAGGATTGATTGGATTTAAACTGATTTGATTTTCAAGCAAAACTATTTCACAGGTAATGGTATATTCCTCCTCAGGAGTGGAGTGAGTCGCTCAGTCGTGTCTGACTCTTTGCAACCCCGTGGACTGTAGCCCTTCAGGCTTCTCTGTCCATGGCATTCTCCAGGTCAGAATACTGGAGTGGGTAGCTGTTCCCTTCTCCAGGTGATCTTCCCAACCCAGGGACCGAGCCCAAGTCTCCTGCATTGCAGGCAGATTCTTTATTGTCTGAGCCACCAGGGAAGCCCTCCTCCTCAGGAGGAATGTAATATCCAATTGTCTTTCACTTTTTAAAATTGTGGCTTAAAAAAAAAATAAAACTTGCCATCCTAACCATCTTAAAGTGTACAGTTTAGGAGTGTTAAGTACATTCACACTGGTGTGCAGCTAATCTTGCAAAACTGAACCTCATGCTCATTAAATAACAGCCCTCCACCTCCCTCTGCACCAGCCCCTGGCAACCAGCATTCCACTTCCTGTCTCTATGAATTCGACTACTCTAGACATCTCAGTTTCTTCTATTTATTTATTTTATTTTTATTTATTTAGTTTTTTACTTTACAGTACTGTATTGGTTTTGCCATACATTGACATGAATCTGCCAGAGGAGTACACGAGTTCCCAACCCTGAACCCCCCTCTCACCACCCTCCCCATATCATCTCTCTGGGTCATCCCAGTGCACCAGCCCCAAACATCCTGTATCCTGTCGAACCTAGACTGGCGATTCGTTTCTTACATGATAGTATACATGTTTCAATTCCATTCTCCCAAATCATCCCACCCTCTCCCTCTCCCACAGAGTCCAAAAGTCTGTTCTATACATCTGTGTCTCTTTTGCTGTCTCACATACAAGGTTATCGTTGCCATCTTTCTAAATTCCATATATATGTGTTAGTATACTGTATTGGTGTTTTTCTTTCTGGCTTACTTCACTCTGTATAATCGGCTCCAGTTCCATCCACCTCATTAGAACTGATTCAAATGTATTCTTTTTGATGGCTGAGTAATACTCCATTGTGTATATGTACCACAGCTTTCTTATCCATTCATCTGCTGATGGACATCTACTAGAAACTATAAAACTCCTAGAGGAGAACTTAAGCAAAACACTCTCTGACATAAATCACAGCAGTATCCTCTATGATCCACCTCCCAGAATATTGGAAATAAAAGCAAAAATAAACAAATAGGATCTAATTAAAAGCTTCTGCACAACAAAGGAAACTATAAGCAAGGTGAAGACTTTGGAATGGGAGAAAATAATAGCAAATGAAGCAACTGACAAACAACTAATCTCAAAAATATACAAGCAACTTATGCAGCTCAATTCCAGAAAAATAAATGACCCAATCAAAAAATGGGCCAAAGAACTAGTTTCTTCTTTTAAAAGGAGGAACTCAGATTCCAGAGAGAGATATGTGTGAAGGGTCCTATGGAAGACCAGCTAGGCTGCATGGAGGACATGTGAGCACAGGCCGGCAAGACCTAGAGGAGGAGACGTCCAACTAACCTAGAGCTGCATTTTGGGAATCCAGGGATAAAGCAGAGACCACCGAGTAAACAGGATGCTCTCCACTTACAGCTGCTGCAACAGTGACACAGGGGAAGCCAAGGAAGCACTGGGAGAGGAGTAAGAGTCCAGTGCCCCACACAGAGAAGCACAGGCCAGGGGCTCCGGGGACACCCTTAGGGAGCAGAGAGATGCAGGCTGGCTTCGGCAGCGGCTGTAAAAGGCTCAACTGAGGGGGCTCTGTCTCTCCCTTCACAAAGGCCGAGCGATGAAAGCGCAGGTCCAAGTTCAAGACAAATGTATCTCCCCGTCCTGACTCAGAACGGGATGCTTTGTTGGGGCCTGATGGCCCGGCTTGAGGCAGTCCCTTCGGTTTGGAATACGTGCCCAGTCCTGCTACAGCTGGTGCCCAGGAAGGCGGGGCTGGGTGGCCCTTCCAGAAGAGAGGCTAGCTCACTTGGGCCAGTCTTTCAAAGGTTGACAGTCTGAAGAGCAGGCGCCAGTTGCTGCAACCAGTCTCAGGTTTTGTAGTCCTGGTGCAGTCCCCTGGGAGGCACAGGCTGAGCCCCTTGGTTCCTTCCTTAAGAGCCTGTTGTAGGGGGAGGTGTGAGAGGAAAGCGCATTTGTTAATTCATTGTGCCCATATGGGAATACTAACATATGAATGTTCGCCACCATGCCAAATGACTAACATTCAGTGTTGCAGACTGGTTTTTCCCTTTTTATTGAAGGATCGTTTCCACACAGTATCATCTTGGTACATCATTGTTGTTTGGTCACTCAGTTGTGTCCAACTCTTTGTGGCCCTGTGGACTGTAGCACTCCAGGCTTCCCTGTCCTTCATTATCTCCTGGAGCTTGCTCAAACTCATATCCATTGAGTCGTTGATGCCATCCAACCATCTCATCTTCTGTCGTCCCCTTCTCCTCCTGCCTTCAATCTTTCCCAGCATCAGGGTCTTTTCTAATGAGTTGGCCCTTCGCATCATGTGGCCACAGTATTGGAGCTTCAGCTTCAGTCCTTCCAGTGAATATTCAGAAATGACTTCCTTTAGGATTAACTGGTGTGATTCAATATTTATATACATTTCAAAATCATCACCATACAGAGTTATTACAATATTACTACATTTCCTATGCTACGTGTTACATCTCTGTGACTTATCTATTTTACAAGACTGTTTTTTATTTTCATTTCTAGCAATTTACCCAGTTTCTCATTCCTGTCATGCCACCTACTAGCCGCGTGGCCGTGGATCAGTCATTCACTGTCTATAAGGAAAGTAAACAGTACCTATGCCACAGAATTGTTTTATTAAATGAAATTTTATGTGTGAAGGTAATTTATCCACAAGGTATAACCAAAAGTTTAAATTTTATACTTATCATTAAAAAAATACATTTTATCAAATTATCAACAAAGTCGTCCAATGACTTTTCATTGCCTGAGAATAACATTTAACTCCTTACCTGACCTAAAAGTATATGGAATTTGACCCCCCACCTGAGTCTTTGGCCTCATTCCTTGGCACCCTACTGCTCACTTTCATACACAGACTCTCACCACTGAACTGATAATCAACTTCTGCTCCTCAGTCATTCCAGAATTGTTCCCATCCCAGGGCCTTTGCATGTGTTCGGGCTCCAGGCTGGAATGCTTCTCCGCTGGCTCAAGCCTTCTCTTGAGTCTGCTCTCAACTCAAATATAATTTCATCATGTCTAATGCTGTCCCCTGAGCTGTTGACAGTCTCTGTCACAGTCAACTATTCTATTTTCTTTTTGAAATGATCACTCTCTAATTGAATGAGGATTTCATAAGTATATTTTCCTTATCATTTATGTTCCCTGCCAAAAGGGACATGAAACTAGAATTTTGTCTTCTGTACCTTTCATCTAGGGTAATGCCTGGCTCAGAGGAGGATTTTAATAAGTATTTGTAGAACAAGCTAATTATTGTTGAAATTGTTAGACTTCTCAGTAGTCTCATTCTTGGAAGCAAAATACATTTCAAACTTAATAATTTTATATCCCAAAGAATATGATTCTTCAGGCCTATATATATTTTTTTAATTAAAAATTATATTTGTGCTGAGCAGGTCAATTTGTAATCTGCTTTTTTTAAAAATCAATGACACTTAAATGTTTCTTTTATAGCATCATTTTTCATGGTGACGTGGATATACAATAGTTTATTTAACCAATTCCCTGTGGTATACATATTGAGAAATTCTGGGTTAAAGGGCCATTGATTTCCCTCCAGAAAGACTGTGGCAATTTACATTTCTACAAATGGTATAAAAGAGATCCATTTATTCTGAACAGTTTCCAATACCAAATTTATCATTAATAAACAAAATGCTCATTTGATCAGTGAAACCATATCCCGTTGTTGCTTTAGTTTGCATTTATTTAGTTACTGGTGAGTGTAAACTGGTTTCCTTTGCTTCTTATCATGTTATATTTCTTTCCTGATGAGTTGTTGCCCCATCTGTGTGTGTGCTGGGAGGGCGGAGTTCATTGCTTTTACTGATTTTCTACTGTGGTGTTCATCTTTTATTGTTTTACAGGAGTCATTTTTTTGACCTGGGAGATTTTTGCAGAAACTAGCTCCTATGGTCAGTGATTTTTATTTTGGCCAGCTAAAAGTTATTTCTGTTATTTTACTAACACTCTGCAGGTTATTGCATCCAACAGGTATGCCTGATACACCTGTGAATTCTCCAGCACTGTGCTTCATTTTTGCTTTCTATATCAGAATCAATCACTAAGGTTTTTTTTGTCTTTTTTGTTGGTCTAATATTCACATCATCTGAATCAATTATCTTCTGAAGGACTAACATCTTCTAGTGTGTGAGTGTGTATTTTTTTTTTAACTCGGACAATCAGAGAAAGTATCTGCATAAAATTAACCGAAAAATTTTTCTTCATTCAAAATTTTGTGATGCATCATTTTTGAAAATTTTATGGTAATAAACTTGCATTTATAATGTATACAAAGTTGGAACAAAAACCTAATGGAGCAAAATGTGAATGATAGCGGCAATCATACGTTGCATAATAAATCCTTCATCAATTTTAAGCTCTAACAACTTCCCATGATAATGTTAATTGTATTACTCTCTAAAAACGCACTGATACTTCTCCAGTGAAAAATGTGTTAAGGCAATTTGTAACCTTTGTCACAAATTGCAAATATTTCCTCCATCTATTTCTTGCCTTCTAATTTTCATTTTGGGCCTGAGGCCATATAAATCTCTAGTTAGGCTTATGTCCCAAAACCTCAGCCAGCCAGAAGGGAATGTTTACCTCGGTGACACTTAAGTCCCAGTCTAGGAGGCCTGGCTCCCTGGACAACACCAGGCCGGGCCAGGGCATCTGAAGCATCAAAATAATTCAGAACTAAAGTTTCCCAGAACGGGGCTTTGCTGGTGGTCCAACTAGTTANTTGAGTCGTTGATGCCATCCAACCATCTCATCTTCTGTCGTCCCCTTCTCCTCCTGCCTTCAATCTTTCCCAGCATCAGGGTCTTTTCTAATGAGTTGGCCCTTCGCATCATGTGGCCACAGTATTGGAGCTTCAGCTTCAGTCCTTCCAGTGAATATTCAGAAATGACTTCCTTTAGGATTAACTGGTGTGATTCAATATTTATATACATTTCAAAATCATCACCATACAGAGTTATTACAATATTACTACATTTCCTATGCTACGTGTTACATCTCTGTGACTTATCTATTTTACAAGACTGTTTTTTATTTTCATTTCTAGCAATTTACCCAGTTTCTCATTCCTGTCATGCCACCTACTAGCCGCGTGGCCGTGGATCAGTCATTCACTGTCTATAAGGAAAGTAAACAGTACCTATGCCACAGAATTGTTTTATTAAATGAAATTTTATGTGTGAAGGTAATTTATCCACAAGGTATAACCAAAAGTTTAAATTTTATACTTATCATTAAAAAAATACATTTTATCAAATTATCAACAAAGTCGTCCAATGACTTTTCATTGCCTGAGAATAACATTTAACTCCTTACCTGACCTAAAAGTATATGGAATTTGACCCCCCACCTGAGTCTTTGGCCTCATTCCTTGGCACCCTACTGCTCACTTTCATACACAGACTCTCACCACTGAACTGATAATCAACTTCTGCTCCTCAGTCATTCCAGAATTGTTCCCATCCCAGGGCCTTTGCATGTGTTCGGGCTCCAGGCTGGAATGCTTCTCCGCTGGCTCAAGCCTTCTCTTGAGTCTGCTCTCAACTCAAATATAATTTCATCATGTCTAATGCTGTCCCCTGAGCTGTTGACAGTCTCTGTCACAGTCAACTATTCTATTTTCTTTTTGAAATGATCACTCTCTAATTGAATGAGGATTTCATAAGTATATTTTCCTTATCATTTATGTTCCCTGCCAAAAGGGACATGAAACTAGAATTTTGTCTTCTGTACCTTTCATCTAGGGTAATGCCTGGCTCAGAGGAGGATTTTAATAAGTATTTGTAGAACAAGCTAATTATTGTTGAAATTGTTAGACTTCTCAGTAGTCTCATTCTTGGAAGCAAAATACATTTCAAACTTAATAATTTTATATCCCAAAGAATATGATTCTTCAGGCCTATATATATTTTTTTAATTAAAAATTATATTTGTGCTGAGCAGGTCAATTTGTAATCTGCTTTTTTTAAAAATCAATGACACTTAAATGTTTCTTTTATAGCATCATTTTTCATGGTGACGTGGATATACAATAGTTTATTTAACCAATTCCCTGTGGTATACATATTGAGAAATTCTGGGTTAAAGGGCCATTGATTTCCCTCCAGAAAGACTGTGGCAATTTACATTTCTACAAATGGTATAAAAGAGATCCATTTATTCTGAACAGTTTCCAATACCAAATTTATCATTAATAAACAAAATGCTCATTTGATCAGTGAAACCATATCCCGTTGTTGCTTTAGTTTGCATTTATTTAGTTACTGGTGAGTGTAAACTGGTTTCCTTTGCTTCTTATCATGTTATATTTCTTTCCTGATGAGTTGTTGCCCCATCTGTGTGTGTGCTGGGAGGGCGGAGTTCATTGCTTTTACTGATTTTCTACTGTGGTGTTCATCTTTTATTGTTTTACAGGAGTCATTTTTTTGACCTGGGAGATTTTTGCAGAAACTAGCTCCTATGGTCAGTGATTTTTATTTTGGCCAGCTAAAAGTTATTTCTGTTATTTTACTAACACTCTGCAGGTTATTGCATCCAACAGGTATGCCTGATACACCTGTGAATTCTCCAGCACTGTGCTTCATTTTTGCTTTCTATATCAGAATCAATCACTAAGGTTTTTTTTGTCTTTTTTGTTGGTCTAATATTCACATCATCTGAATCAATTATCTTCTGAAGGACTAACATCTTCTAGTGTGTGAGTGTGTATTTTTTTTTTAACTCGGACAATCAGAGAAAGTATCTGCATAAAATTAACCGAAAAATTTTTCTTCATTCAAAATTTTGTGATGCATCATTTTTGAAAATTTTATGGTAATAAACTTGCATTTATAATGTATACAAAGTTGGAACAAAAACCTAATGGAGCAAAATGTGAATGATAGCGGCAATCATACGTTGCATAATAAATCCTTCATCAATTTTAAGCTCTAACAACTTCCCATGATAATGTTAATTGTATTACTCTCTAAAAACGCACTGATACTTCTCCAGTGAAAAATGTGTTAAGGCAATTTGTAACCTTTGTCACAAATTGCAAATATTTCCTCCATCTATTTCTTGCCTTCTAATTTTCATTTTGGGCCTGAGGCCATATAAATCTCTAGTTAGGCTTATGTCCCAAAACCTCAGCCAGCCAGAAGGGAATGTTTACCTCGGTGACACTTAAGTCCCAGTCTAGGAGGCCTGGCTCCCTGGACAACACCAGGCCGGGCCAGGGCATCTGAAGCATCAAAATAATTCAGAACTAAAGTTTCCCAGAACGGGGCTTTGCTGGTGGTCCAACTAGTTAAGAATCTGCCAGCAAATGCAGAAGACACAGGTTCCATCCTTCCCCCAGTAAGACCCCACATGCCACAGGGTAACTAAGCCCGTGTACTGCAACAACTAAGCCCTTGCTCTGCAGGTACCAAAGCCCACAGGCCTAGAGCCCGGACTCCACAAGAGAGCCCACAGTGATGAGAATCCTGCAACGAAGAGGAGCCCCTCTGTCCACAACTAGAGAAAGCCCAGGTGCAGCAACAAAGACCCAGCACAACCAGAAAAAATTAATTAATTAATATCTTTTAAAAAGATTCTCAGGACAATCTCTAAAACAACAGGCTCTGTTTACTTACTGACAGGCTTATGGACTACCCTCTGCCACTGACCCAATATTTAAAATTTTAAATAGTAACTCTTAAAGATCCCAAGGAATGAAGGGATAATGATGAAATAACATGCAATAGAATTTTATTTCAAAATTTTTTCTTAACTGTTTTATCTACTGTTTTCCATAAAGCCATCTTCCTTTGGGTTTGCATAAGGCCAGTGTGCAATAGTGGCCAGATCTTTGGAGAGAGGTTCCTGGTGAGGGATGTTCCAGTTGTGTGTGTGTGTGTGTGTGTGTGTGTGTGTGTGTGTGTGTGTGTGACAGGATAGGAGAGGACATCACCTTCCATCTCCAAATGCTAATTTTTGGCAAAATGCTTCTACAATAAATACAACAGACATGAACGTCCTCACCCTGGTGAGACAGCCTCCTTGTATAGGATGATTGCTGAAACCCTTTGCCCATTTCTTGTCAAAACCTCCAGCAAGACAGGTAAACCTTTTCTTGGCCCAGTCTAACTCCTTCCAGGATATAAACCTCTCTCTCATCCCCTCGCCCTGGACAGCCCTCCCACTGCCCTGTTTTGAGTCCCCCCTGAGCCATCCCTCTTCTGAACCAAATGACCTTGACCTCCCCCACCTAGCCCAGGGCTTAAGTCCCAAACCTCTCCCTGGCCTGCATCATTTGTAACCTTGCATTCATGTTTTCTGGTTCTGCTCTGTGTCTAGAGTGTCACAGAAGAGGGAAAGAGATGAGTTAGAAGGTGCCAGGCAGGAGGAACTCAAGGAAACGAGCTTCCCCAGCCCAGGAGAGAAGCTTAGTGGTAGGATTCTGATGTCCCCAGCTCCCCGAACTCTTACCAGTGTCTCAGGGAACCCCTGGGCGCTCAGCGGGGGCCTATCCAGGGCAGAAAACCTGGTGGCATCAGCAAGGTGGGACCTCGTGTGCCGAGGGACTGTGGCCTTCTCAGCTGCGTGAGAACACCTCAGGGGCAGCATCTCAGGCTAAACGTGGTTCCCTTCAGGAGGCACGGAGCAAGAGTCATCATTGCTTCATAAACAGGGCGACACGAATGCTCAACATGAGTGTTTTATTAAGAACGTGTGCCGTGACAAGGCTGAGGTCTAATACGTGCCAAGAATGGCAGCGTGCCTGCATAAATCCTTGTCCTCACTATGCTGTTAACACGCCTACCGCAGCCAGCTATTTTAGGCTTGTTGTCAGATTTGCTGGGGTGCGTCTGCAAAGCAGGACCAGAGCTCCAGAACGCCAGACTCGTCATTAAACGATCTTTCCTCAATCACAAGAGTCACTTAAAAACACAGATAGTACTCACCCTCCACCATCAGTCCTCTCCTCTTACTTGTCATTTCCTGTAGAATCCAGCCCATCAGCCCCTGTTTATTAGGTGTAAATGTGTTTCCATCCGTGGCCCAACGAAAACCCGAAAACCCGATTCCAACACTTCATTGGCATTTGCTGTTTTATCATCTGTCACTTGTGCCCTGGGGCATAGTGACCTTTTTTTTTTTTTTTAAAGGTAAAATGAGCTATGCTTTGTCTGCTCATATTTCTCTTTTAGCAGACATGTCGCTGGAAGAGAGACACAGGAACCTGATGGAGTCCCTCCATCACAAAGCTCTTCAGGGACTTCACTAGCAGTCCAGGGGCTAAGACTCTGTGTTCCTAATGCAGAGGGGCCTGGGTTCAATCTCTAGTCGGGGAACTTGATCTCGTATGCCACGACTGAAGATCTTGCATGCCACAGTGAAGATGAAAGATCCCGTGTGCTGCAACTAAGACCCAGGGCAGCCAAATAGATAAATTAAAAAAATATATATATTTTTTTTTTAAAGAAAGAGCAAAGTTGTTCAGATCCCATGGGGCTGAAGATTTCAGAACAATCTTGAAAGTAAAACTAACCTTGCCCTCAAATGTGCAAAACACCATGTCCCATGGCAGGAATCAAACTGAAGCCACCAGCCAGCACACACAGCATCAGTGAAGTCAAAAGTCTTTTATTAAGAAACTACTTTGAGCCAATCATTAGTTGAAATTTCGATTAGCAGAAATTTGGCAAGAAAAGACAACCCTTTTCCATTATTCATCCTTTATATAAGCAGGTCCTACCTTTTAAATTTCTTTAGAATAAGAATGACTTGATGTGGGCTTCCCTCGTAGCTTGGTTGATAAAGACTCGGGTTCAATCCCTGGGTTGGGAAGATCCCCTGGAGAGGAAGTGGCAACTCATTCTGGTATGCTTGCTGGAAAAATCCCTTGGACAGAGGAGCATGGTAGGCTAGAGTCCAGGAGGTCACAAAGAGTCAGACATGACTTAACGACTAAGTCACCACCACCTAGGGGATAGTCCACGAATGTTTCCCCAGCCGGCCTGCCCTGCTTTCCAGATTTCTCAGCAGACTCTCTCATCTTCAGGGTCCGTCCAAGCAGGGGGAAAGAAATACTAAGACGAAGAAGAAACTCAGGCTCAAAATAGCACACTGTGCTGACCAAACCCCCTCTGATGCCCCATTTTGCCTATTCTGTCCTCATTTCCTCTGTCCATTTTCCCTTAATCTCTGGTATGTTTTCCTCCCCACGGCACTTCTAACAATTCCACCCCTCTTCCCTGCCAACAGCGTACTCGGTGTTTACAAGGTTGGCTGGTAATGCCACGAGGAAAATGAAATTATAAGAGTGTCTATCTTGACAAACCAACAGATTTTGAAACCCTAGCCAACCAGACTGTCATATTAGAAGTAATCTTGGTTATTATGTATTTTATGATCTCTCAGAGTTTACAGTGTTGGGATTTGACTTGTGATTGTCCTGGAATGTGGCATCAGGTTCTGTTTTATTTTGTAAATTCCAGAAAATGAGAGACCACAAGATGTGGTTTTGATGGCCTGCTTTCAAGAGTGACACAGACACTCAGGTGCTAAACGCATGCCGTTTGAGGATATGGTCCATGGGAAACTGGCTCAGATAACCTTTATTATAAAGCAAAACCAAAGACATCACTTTCTCAACAAATATCTGTATAGTCAAGGCTATGGTTTTTCCAGTAGTCATGCAAGAATGACTATTTGAGATGAGAGAATTGGATTGTAAAGAAGGCTAAGCACAAAAGAATTACAAGCACAAAAGATGCTTTTGAATCCGAGTGCTGGAGAAGACTCTTGAGAGTTCCTTGGACTGCAAGGAGATCAAACCAGTCAATCCTAAAGGAAATCCATCCTGAATATTCACTGGAAGTACTGATGCTCAAGCTGAAACTCCAATACTTGGGCCTCCTAATGCAAAGAGCTGATTCATTGGAAAAGACCCTGATGCTGGGAAAGATTGAAGGCATGAGGAGAAGGAGACAACAGAGGATGAGATGGTTGGATGGCATCGCTGATTCAATGGACATGAGTTTGAGTAAACTCCAGGAGTTGTTGATGGACAGGGAAGCCTGGCATGCTGCAGTCCATGGGATCGCAAAGAGTCAAAGGCAACTTAGCGACTGAACAGCAACAAACCTTTACTCATCCTGCTCTTGGTGGGTTAGTATATGGAACTGTGTAAGGAAAAACCACTTCCATTTATTTCTGAACACATTTAACACCAGCAGGGTTTCATAGTGACATTTAGCACAGCGCGAGCCCTTCAGAGGCTGGGCTGTCTGCTGGGTGTCGATTGACCGGGAGCCTCAGTCCTGTGTCTGATTCAGGACGGACTCGGGGCCGGGACACCAAGGTGGCAGGCAGAATGTTAACAACAGCAGCAGGAGAGGCCCCATAAGCTGGGCTGGGGAGGACCAGTTCTGCGGACGTGGAGGCAGGTCCCAAGCAGTGGGCTGTGAGGAGGTGAACAGAGGAGACCCAGCGCAGCAGAGGCCAGGCCTTGCACGGGAGGCTGGAGGGAGGCCTGTGAGATTACCGGACAGGACAGGAGCACATATGGGAGGGCTGACCCAGGACTTTTCTGGGGACCTGATACAGAACGAGAAGACAAGGGAGACATCAGGACTCACTGAACTCAGCTCTCAGGAATAAAAGCCATTGCAAGGACCCTTTATTGAATCTTTGATGTGCACCAGGCACTTCACCTTCCATACATCAAGTCTACACAAATCGTCCTGTAGCCCCAGGTGATGGAGCAGGACTCTGAGGCCCCAGCCTCCCCGCTACGACACATGCGGGCTAGGACTGAGTCTGCCAGGTCTGCCCCAGGTGTGTCTTCTCCACCACCTCCCATTGCTGAGTGACCGTGCGCATGGCAGTTTCCGAGTGATGCTGCACCTGTGTTACAGCTGTTTATTCACATGTCCATTCTGTTCATCCTTTTAGGGCTTCTCCCAGTGATTTGGTTTCTGCGATGCTGTGTCTCGGTGTCCTGTTCCTCCAGGTTGCCTGGTGGGCGCTCTGAGCCCAGGGCCACTGCCCCCACGCTGAGTTCATGCCAAAGTGAAGTGAAAGTCTTAGTCACTCTTTGTGACCCCATGGGATTAAAGCCCACCAGGCTCCTCTGTCCATGAGATTCTCCAGGCAAGAACACTGGAGCGGGTTGCCTCACCCTCCTCCAAGGGATGTTCCCAACCCAGGGATGGAACCCAAGTCTCCTGTATTGGCAGGTGGATTCTTTACCATCTGAACCACCGAGAAGTCCATGCTGATGTTCTCTTAACTGAGAATCCTTGCAGAGCATCAGCCCACACAACACGCTATCTTTTCCCAAGCGAGCCTGGGAGGTCTTTCGGTGCCAGGATTCTGCAGTGCCACATCCGCTGAGTTGAGTGTAGGGCACTGGCGAGGCTAGAGCTCTTGCAGCTGGGCCCTGACGAAGGCTCTCTACTGTCCTCTCCAGCTCCCCTTTCTGTCTGCAGAGTGGACAGCCCCCCGGTGGATTCCCGATGGAGCCCCAGCTCAGGCAGGCCCTCTGACGTGGCCAGGCCCTCGCAGCTTGGGCAATGCATGTTTCCTCGGGCCTGGATGGCTCCTCCTCTGTCCTCAGGCAGAGCCTGGCCGACTGCATCTCCCGGACACTAGGATGTACCCCCATCCTTCTATAATCCGGCTGCCCCCAGCACAGGAGCTCCTTAAGGGTTGAACTGTTTCTAATTTAGTTGAAAACCTCAGTCCCTGCACAGGCTTTGGCACTTAGCAGCATTCCGGGTATATTTGCTAGCAAAACAAGCATGGAGTGCTGGGTGAGGTGAGGGGACATACTTGCAGGCTGTTTGAATCTGGGCCATGGAACCTTTGGAGAGAGCTCAAGCCCAGGGATGGAGCTTTGCAAACACAAATATTGAGAGAACATCTGAACCTCTGACGGGAAAGTGGGAGAGAAAACAAGACCCAGGACATCCCAGGATGGTACAGAGAGGGAAATGGACACATAAACATTTCTGATGTCTTAGATTCAGAGGATTCCAAGGAGAGGACAACTTCAAGCCAAGGAGAGGTACTTTTTTTTTTTCCTAGTGAAATTCAGTGAGTGTTGCACTAGACACATTTGCTGCTGCTGCTGCGTCACCAGTCGTGTCCGACTCTGTGCGACTCCATAGACGGCAGCCCGCCAGGCTCCCCCATCCCTGGGATTCTCCAGGCAAAAACACTGGAGTGGGTTGCCATTTCCTTCTCCAATGCATGAAAGTGAAAAGTGAAAGTGAAGTCGCTCAGTCATGTCTGACTCTTAGCGACCCCGTGGACTGCAGCCTACCAGACTCCTCCATCCATGGGATTTTCCAGGCAAGAGTACTGTAGTGGGTTGCCATTGCCTTCTCCGAGACACATTTGCTAGAAACCTGGAAATACAAAATGAGTTGGAATCCATGCGAGTCAATGCTGGGGTGAAGGGGATGTTTTTAAGGAGTTCTTATTTTACTCCCTGACTCTTCCTGTGTCTCCTCATGTCCTCTTCCTAACAACTGGGGCAGGTGACTCTATCATTCTCCTGCTCAAGACAAACAAATTTAGCCTCCGAGAAATTGAATGAGTACCCAGCATCACCGAATGTGAAGTCCGGACTTCAAACAGCTCCAGCCTCCGCATGTTAATCTCCCATCTGCTTGCTGTCTGCCCATCCCTTTGAGTTGCTGGAGGAATCCCAGCTTGTTTCAGCCCCGGAAAGAGACAGGACTTCAAAGTCCCCTGGGGCGTTTCTCCCCTGCTCTTAGGTCAAATGCGTTCTTCCCATTATCAAAGCGATGTCAACTTGTGAGTCCGTTTTTTCAACCCCAGCTGATGACTCTGTCTGATCACAGAGAGTCTGTCCCTGTATTTTCCGGGCTCCACGGGACTCTCAGTTTGCGTATCCTGCTTCTTATCTTGTGCTCTGTAACGAGTGGCCTCTTGACCTTTCTCCAGTTCTCTTGCATCTTGAGGGTGAAGCCATCCAAAAAAAAAGACTTACTAATTTGAGGCCATATAAAAACCTCTTAGAGTAAAGCAGATGTCTTTGATGAGTAGTCATACATTAAAAAGGAATTAATTTTATGGGCTAGTAATTGCTGACAAGCTGACCTGTGGGTAACATAAAAATCAGGCCCACACGCCCAAACCACAAGGCTCCGTGCAGAGGGGCAGAAAGCCTGTGGTGTCCCAGTCCTGCTCACAGTGTGTGCAACAGTTTGTCACTAACCAGGGAAGCTCACAGCAGTCTTGGTGTCCTGGGTTCTCACTAGGGGTCAGTCACTCTGACACTTTTGTTACCCGGGTCTTTGGTGTCATCACCAAGAAATCATTGCCAAAATCCATTGTCTAGTAGGTTTTTTTTTTTTTTTTTGGCTGCACTGCGTCTTTGTTGATGCGACCAGGCTTTCTCTAGCTGTGGTTCACGGGCTTCTCATTGCAGTGGCTTCTCTTGTTGTGGAGCACGGGCTTTAGGGTACACGGTCTTCAGTAATTTTGGCTTCCGGGCTCCAGAGCACAGGCTTGGTAGTTGGGGCGCTCAGGCTTAGTTGTCTTGAGGCATGTGGGTCTTACCAGATTAGGGATCAAACCTGTGTCCCCTGAGTTGGCAGGGAGATTGCCACCAGGGAAGTCTGAGAAGCTTTTGACCTGTTTTCCTCCACGAGTTTTAGGTCCTTAATTTGTCTTGAGTTATTGTTTTTACACCTTGAGTTAATTTTCTATGTTGAGTTAGAGAAGGCTTCAATTTCATTCTTTTGTATATGGACTTCCAGTTCTCCCAGCACCATTTGTTGAAAAGACTATCCTTTCACCATGAAATGGTCTTGACACCTTGTCCAAAATCATTTGACTATAAATGTGAGAGTTTATATCTCGGCTCTCCCTGATTTTTATTTTTTTTGCCTCTACTGATATGGAAATATACCATACTGTGTCTAGTTCTTGAGAGGTTCTTGACCTTGAATGTGCACCGAATGTCCAAGAAAACTTCCCAACATACACGCTGGGCTCTTTGCCCAGAGTTTCTGACTTAGCAGTTTTGTGAGGGAAGGGACCTGAGAATGTGCATTTGTAATAAAGTTTCCAAATCATGCTGAAGATGCTTTCCCTTCACAGACTGCTGTTTCAGGGCAAAGATTTGTTGACCCTGGGGATTTGGGATACCTCTTGAGTTTCTGATGAAAACTCTTAAGCATCTCCCTCCCCAAACTACACTTACCCATTCAATTTTGGGACTTTGTAGTCCTTCCACTCAACCTAATCCATGGATATCCTGGAATCCTGGCGGACCTCCAGTTAAGATCCTCTCCTTTGGAGGCTGGTTGCATTATCAGGGGAAATGCTGGTATTAAGATGTAGGCTCTGCAGTCTTAGAATGTTGCGAATAAAGCATGCAACTGTCTTCATTGATTGATGTCAACCCATTCATTCATTGATACAGTCAGTAAATATTTCCTGAGCACTTAGCATGTAGCAAGCATTGTGTTAGGCAATAGGGGTAAATCCCAGCCACCACAGTGGGCACACAGGCAGCGAGTAGCAGAAATGTGGGCCGATAGGCAATCACACCCTTCGTGCAGCCTCAGGAGAGGGACAGGTTAACAAAGGCAGGGTCACAAATGCTTAAACCTGGGCCCCACAAAGTCCAGGCCACCCACTGGGGGGAAGGCTGATGATCCAGTTCCCAGGCTGTGTGCTCACTGCAGCCCTCATTCTGGGTGGGGTCTTGTGGCTGGCCTTTCTGTGTGAGATTCCTTCTCTGTTTGATCTTGGTGTCATGGGGTCAGATAAATAAGGTGCTCGAACAAGAGCCTCATGAGGGACTTCCCTGGTATCCAGGGACTAAGCCTTATAAGGGACTTCCCTGGCATCCAGGGACTAAAACTCCACGCTTCCAGTACAGGGGGTGTGGGTTCAATCCCTGGTTGGGGAACTAGCATTCCACATAGCATGTGACACAGCCAACAACATAATTAAAAACAAGAAAACAAACAAAAAACCAAGTGAGTCATGGAAAGTTTTTGGCAGAAAGGGTAACCAAGCCCCCACTGATGAGAATAGTTAAGCCAAGGGACATGGGGAGGCGGTGAACGTGCTCTGCTCGGTGAGAATGGTGTGTCTGAAGGCCTGTGGGTAAATGCCAGGCGAAAGCATTTGGGTGTTTTTTTTTTTTTTTTTTTCCCTAAAGAAATGATGGGAGCCCCTGAAGGATTTTAAGGAGGGGAAGGAAGAGGCATAGCTGAAATCACAGACAAGTGTGCTCAGGATGGACGCACAGGTATGTCCTCTGAGGGTTGAATTTTAATGTTCTGCAGTGACTGGTGGGCCGCAGTCCATGGGGTCACTGGGAGTCGGACACGACTGAGCGACTTCACTTTCACTTTGCACATTCATGATTGGAGAAGGAAATGGCAACCCACTCCAGTATTCTTGCCTGGAGAATCCCAGGGACGGAGGAGCCTGATGGGCTGCTGTCTATGGGGTCGCACAGAGTAGGCCACGACTGAAGCTACTTAGCAGCAGCAGTGACTTTCTGGACAGCCTTAAGAACTTTGTCTTTGAATTGGTGTTCTGTAAGTGAGTGAAAGTTGCTCAGTCGTGTTCAACTCTTTGCAACCCCATGAACTATAGAGTCCATGGAGTTCTCCAGGCCAGAATACTGGAGTGAATAGCCTTTCCCTTCTCCAGGGGATCTTCCCAACCCAGGGATCGAACCCAGGTCTCCCAGGGATCGAACCCAGGTCTCCCACATTGCAGGCAGATTCTTTACCAGCTGAGCCACCAGTGAAGCCCATTCTATAAGTAAAGTTGAAGGCACTCTGGATCTGAAGTCCGTGGCTGGTGAATTCCTGCCCTGCCCTTTTGTCACAGGCAGAGGTTCTAGTGTTGCCTCCGACCGCCTCAGCCTCCCCGAGTCTCACCAAGTTTGCATTGACTGCAGGCACCCGAATATCTTCAGTCGGCCAGATCAAGGATTTCAATTCTCCAAACTTGGTCACGGAGCCTTCTGCAGAGGCTCATGGAAATCATTCCTTTGATCATTTGCTCTCTGGGGCCAGTATCCTGTTCTTTTCCATCCTGAGTCCCCTCAGGGTGCACTATTGGGGATTGCAGAACTTTTCCCGTTTATTCTCAATTAACATGATTATTCTCACCCCTTGCTTAAGGCCCATATGGTAGAGGCTGTGCTGTGCTCAGATGCCCAGTCGTGTCTGTCTCTTTGCGACCCCGTGGTCTGTGGCCCGCCAGGCTCTGCTGTCCATGGGATTCTCTAAACAAGAATCCTGGAATTTCCTCCTCCAGGGGATCTTCCCCATCTAGGGGCTGACCCTGCATCTCCTGCCCTGGCAGGCGGATTCTTTTCCACTGCGCTACCTGGGAAGTCCTTAGGCTCCCCGCTGCCCTTCCTTACTCTCAGTCTCTCTTCTAAATGTTCCAAACGGGATATATTTTGTCGGGCCTTATCCCATGCATTCAAATCGTTGAGCGCGTGCCCGTGCTGCCTGCGCTTTGAGAGCCACTCTGCCTCCCCCAGATCCAAGCCTGTGCCTCCTGGACAGGACGCAGCATCCCTGGTAGGAAGCAGGCCGGGCAACAGGGCTTGCGCTCCCGTGTCCCCTGCGGGGTTTAACCTGTAGAAGAAACATCAAAAACTTCCTGTTCCCAGGGGAAAGGATTTCACCTAACCTTCCCAATCAAACCTAGTAAATAGAGGCGTGAGTCACGTTGTGGAGCACTCTGAAGAAACGGGCAATGAATAGAGAAGTTTTTGTGAGTCATGTGGCCAGATGAGAATCACCGAAAAGCAATTTCCACAAAGGCAATCTGGGAGATGCGCCTAGCACTTCCTCTTCCTTTAGAACATATGTCAGAGGAAGTCCACGGCCCTGGTGTGTGCGACGCCATGGGGGAACCCTTTCCCAGCCCCACTGGGGCACCTTCATCCCTGTGATTCCCTTCATTGTGTGGTCCAGGATCACACTGGAGCATCCTTTCATTCCTGGATTCTCTCGGCCCTTCAGTGAGGCCCAGATTTACCACCCCCACCTCCCCACCCGCGCATGACACACTGGGACTTAAATTAAATCTAGTTTGGCACCAAAGAGAGAAACCTAGTCATAACAGGGAAGTTTTTTAAACTTAATTTTTATTGGAGTATAGTTGCTTTATAATGTTGTCTTAGTTTCTGCTGTATAGCAAAGTGAATCAGCTCTACATGTATTGTTTAGATTTCCTTCCCATTTAGGTTACTGCAGAGCCTGAAGAGAGTTCCCTTGCTATACAATAGGTTCTCATCAGTTTTCTATTTCACACCTCGTATCAGTAGTGTATACATATCAATCCCAATCTCCCAATTCCTTCCACTACCTCTTCCCCCCACCCTTTGGTGTCCATATATTTGTCCTCTACATCTGTGTCTATATTTCTGTTTTGCAAATAAGATCATCCGTACCACTTTTCTAGATTCCAAATACATGTGTTAATATACAATATGTTTTTATCTTTCTGACTTACTTCACTCTGTACAACAGTCCAAAACATGTGTTAATATATGATATGTGTTTTTTCTTTCTGATTTAATGTCACTCTGTACAACAGTCTCTACAAATGACCCGATTTCATTTCTTTTTGTGGCTGAGTAGTGTTCCATTGTATGTATGTGCCACATCCACTTTTCCATTCCTCTGGTGATGAGCCTTTAGGTTGCTTCCATGTCCTGGCTATTTGTAAATAGTACTGCAGTGAACACTGGGGTACATGTGTCTTTTTAAATTATGGCTTAGGGTATATGCCCAGGAGCAGGACTGTTGGGTAATGGGGGAGATTTGAAAGATACATATGTATCTGAAGCTAGAATGGCCTTGGATTTGAATCTAGAGAGTGGCTAGGCCACATCTAGAAGGATGAAAATGCTGGAGTTAGAAAGAAAGGGAGCCTGAGAGAGAGGGGCTAAGAGAAGGACGCTGCTCAAACAGGAGAAGATGCACTGATCCACTGGGACACGGAGAATGGAGCCAGAGCCCAGGAAAGAGCAGAGGCGCTGCAGAGCTGAGGGCGCGGGCTGAGGAGAACGTGCCCAGTGCCTCTCCAAGATGCAGCTCTCTCTGGACAGGGTGCGGCTGGCTTCACAGGCAAGCAAATTCATTTGCCCCGAGTCCCGCACTTCCAAGGGCCTGCACTTGATTCCATGCTCCACCTTGCAATTTGGAAACAGGGGCCTGTCATGTTTATTTTGCACCAGGTCCCTCAAACAACACAGTCAGTCCTGGGTGGGGGCCCTGAGGGTTTTGTCTGTGCAGGGGCAGAACAAAGCACCCTGACTTTCAAAGGGTGAGCTCCCCACCTGTCTGGTGAGCCAGGAAAGAGGAACCCCTCAATGGTCACCATTCAAGCACGTCCTGAGGCAACATTTAATCGGTGAAAAGATGCTTAAAAAAGACGCCACTTAAAGTGTTACACCATATCAAGGACCTTCTGGGAATAAAGGAGGTCCATGTTGATGATAGAATCGGTCTTCAGTCTAGATTGGAATGAACTCATTTTTAATAATTCCAAGGACATCCAGTGTTTAAGGCTCCGAGCTCCCAGTTCACAGAGCACGGGTTCCAACCTGGTTGGGGAACTAAGATTCCACGTGCCAACGGCAACTAAGCCAGTGTGTCTCCACTAGACAGAAAGCCCGTGTGCCACAAAGGAAGATTCCGCTTGCCTCAACTAAGACCCAGTGCAGCCGTAAATAAATAAAAACAAGCACTGCTCCTCTTTGGAGTAAAATAACTGTATTCTCATAGGAAGTGCCAAACCTTTTCTTCCTTTTTACCTGCCCCAAACGAACTCAATGTAGTAGATTGCAAGAGATGGACAGAGAAAGAGAGATAGAAAGAGACACAGAGAAGAAGTAAGAAGGAGACACGAAAGGAGCACAGGAAACTGGTGACTGATTTGATTGAAAAATCACATCTGACTTTTACACCCTCAGCAGTGGCTCTGTTCTCTTTTCAAAGGAGGACATGGCCAGGCCATCATGAATCAAGGAATCAAGGTGGGGAGTGGGGTGGAGGGGCCCTCATGGCTGTCTGACCACGCGGTTGGACCCTCGGGCCCAGTTCAGCACATTCCAGCCCACCTCAACAGGCTCTGACAGCTGGACCTACATTTTAAATCAGTCTCTGGCTTGTCTTTTATCCTCAAGGTATAAGCTGACAAGACAAGTCATCCTCTTGGTTTTGAAGGAAATGGCCGGGCCCAGCTGGCAGTCGACCAACCAAGCAGTATTTATGGAGCCCTTCTGACATCCAAGGTCTCCCCGTGCAGGGTCAGGGAAGGACACAGATAGAAAGAAGAAGAGCTGGCAACCCCGTGGGGCATCACGATGCAGGTAAACCTGTGTGTATGGCGGGGGGGACTGACCAGGAGGAACAGAGTCAGAGGCTCTAGCCTCTGCTGGGGAGGGGGCTATCTTTAGAGAACCATCATTATCTTTAGAAAGCAGTAGAATTTACTGTGCTGAAGACCCCAAAAAGAAATGGTTCCAGATTTCCACTTGTTCTCAGCTTGGATTTTGCATTTTATCTCAGGAAGTGTCACGGGGTTACTTTCAAATTATCCAAACAAGTAAATGACTTTAATACACAATGTGCACGTGCTAAGTCATTTCAGTCACTTAGACTCTGTGACCCCATGGACTATAGGCCACCAGACTGCTCTGTCCATGGGATTCTCCAGGCAGGAATCCTGGCGTGGGTTGCTGTGCCCTCCTCCAGGGGATCTTCCTGACTGGGGATCGAACCCGCACCTCTTATGTCTCCCGCACTGGCAGGCAGATTCTTTCCCGTTAGTGGCACCTGGGAAGCCCAATACAAAATATGATATGCATGCATATTTAGTTTGTGTGTATTTACTTTCAAATTATCCAAGCAAGTGAATTACTTTAATACACACTACAACATATGCATATACTTTCTGTGTGTGTGTGTGTGTGTGTGTGTGTGTGTGTGTGTGTGTGTTCGTGCACCCATGAAGAATTACCTGTTTACTCTCAACAAGAATATTTTTCTTTGGTTGACATTGTCTCTTAGGACATTAAGAATCTTTACTGCGCAATTGTTGAACTTTATAATGCATATGTTTATCCACATTTCTCTTGAACATATACATATGTGTGTGTGTGTATAGTGCAGAGCAGTCATTACTCAGTCAAGGTATCGGTCATTATTATTAGTTCATATTTCATTATTTTAGATTTCCAACCTTTCCACCAGGAGGGGAATAAGTCCTCTTGGGAAAAGGTAATCACTGCCTTATAATCATTGTAGGGGCATTCATGTAGAGTTTAAATGTTATCGCTCTATTTTCTTTCTTTTCGTTTTTTCCCTTTCCATCCCTCCCCCTTCCCTGTTCTCAGGTCCTGGACTTTTTTCCGTCTCATATGGTTCTCTCTCAATTTTCTGTTTAGACCCTTAATGTGAGATGAGGACAGCAGGCTGAGAGTATGTGTGTGGAGGGTGGGGTAAGGGGGGGTCTGGGAGGAGGGGACACTGGGAAAGCTGAACCGACTCTGGCCTTGGGGACCTGGCCAGGGGAACCCAGTGGCTGCTCCAACACTAGCCTCATTGCTGTTCAGTCGCTCAGTCATGTCTCTTGGCAACCCCATGGACTGTAGCATGCCAGGCTTTCTTGTCCTTCACCATCTCCCAGAGCTTGGTTGAACTCATGTCCATTGAACTGGTGATCCCATCCAATCATGACATCCTCTGTCGTCCCCTTCTCCTCCTGCCTTCAATCTTTCCCAGCATCAGGGTCTTTTCAAATGAGTTGGCTCTTCACATCAGGTGGCCAAAGTATTGGAGCTTCAGCTTCATCATCAGTCCTTCCAATGAACATTCAGAACTGATTTCCTTTAGGATTGACTGGTTTGATCATCTTTCAGTCCAAGGGACTCTCAAGAGTCTTCTCTAACACCACAGTTCAAAAGCATCAATTCTTCGGCACTCAGCCTTCTTTATGGTCCAACTCTCACATCCATACATGACTACTGGAAAAACCATAGCTTTGACTATACGGACCGTTGTCAGCAAAGTAATGTCTCTGGTTTATAATACACTATCTAGGTTGGTCATAGCTTTTCTTCCAAGGAGCAAGTGTCTTTTAATTTCATGACTACAGTCACCATCTGCAGTGATTTTGGAGCCCAAGAAAGTAAAGTCTGTCACTATTTCCATTGTTTCTCCATTTATTTGCCATGAAGTGATGGGACCAGATACCATGATCTTTGTTTTCTGAATGTTGAGTTTTAAGACAGCTTTTTCACTCTCTTCTTTCACTAAAGAGGAACTAAAATGCTCTTTGTTTCCTCTTCAGCTTCTGCCATTAAGGGTGGTGTCATCTGTGTATCTGAAGTTATGGATATTTCCCCTGCTATCTTGATTCCATCTTGTGCTTCATCCTCCCCAGCATTTCTCATGATGTGCTCTGCATAGAAGTTAAATAAGCACTAGCCTTAGGGCTCATTTAAGCTCATCTAACCTTCAGTTTTCTTATGATCATGAGGCGTCTTAAGAGCATTACCTGACCATTGAATGGGAGTTTTGATTCACAAAACTCAGAGATACAAAATCTGTATGTATAACTTAAATTTTTTAGACTAAATTTACTTTTGTTTTTTGAACCCCTATTCTGTGGGTGGTGAAAACATCATCACTCTAGAGTAAACTGAATCAGGATTTCCTTGACTGATTCAGTTTCCCCTCACATGCACATGGACCTGGGATTAGGTCTGGGTGCTAGGGTGCCAATGCCACACTCTCAAGGAGTCAGACCCTGGTGATCTTCATCTCCCCATCCTGGCATATGCCAAGATGCTCCCTCTTCTTCCAGGTTTCTGGTTGCTGTCATCTCCCAAGGTTGACTGTAGCTAAGATGATCATATTTCTTCCAGTCTCTGTTGGTTCCTGTGGGTCATGCTTAGCCCTCAACTGCAGGTTTACCGGCTCTTTCAGTTATCTCCTCACACCTCCAGGAAGGAGAGATGGCAAATATTTGGATGCTACACACTGGGGACAGAGGAGGACCCTTGGTGGGGCTGTCTTAGGCCTTCACCATGCATGTTGGCCAGGCTGCCAGTTTTACCTGAATTGTATCTCATGCCATCAGCATGACAGAAGTGAAGTGAAAGCTGCTCAGTCGTGTCTGACTCTTTGCGACTCCATGGGCTATGTAGTCCCTGGAATTCTCCAGGCCAGAATACTGGAGTGGGTAGCCTTTCCCTTCTCCAATGGATCTTCCCAAGCCAGGGATCAAACCAGGGTCTCCTGCATTGCAGGCGGATTCCTAACCAACTGAGCTATCAGGGAAGCATGAGAGAGCCTTATCCTAACCTGATATCCTTGATATTGCAGCATATCTGTGTCTACAGTCCCCTGACGTTCCTAGTGATTCTCTACCCCATGATGACTTCTCCCTTGCCCTCCCTAACTGGTCTGCATAACTCCTGTGGAGTGCAAAAACCCCTTCTTATCTGCTCATTCGTTCACCTGTGTCATTTATGGCACAGATGCTATATGCCCTAAATCCTTCAAGACCTTGCTCTTTTGAGACTCAAAAAACTTTTATCTCTGCTGTGAGACTCAAGATCTATTTTGAAATCCAAAAGCTGAGTGTGATTTTCTTTGTTCTCTCTATATTTCTGCTTTAACCCCATGAGTCCAAGGACAGTGAGAACAGAGCCTCTTACTATTGTCTGATCGGACTAGGGGGGCAGTCACAGAAAATATGAGAGGTATAAAAGTACAAACAAACCCATTCAACAAAATGACCCCCTTCACACCGTGATGATGTTGAAAGCTGCCTGTTGATGAAAGCCTGTTGTTGTTGTTGATGTTCAGTTGCTGAGTTGTATCCGACTCTTTGTGACCCCAGCAGACCAGGCTTCCCTGGCCTTCACCGTCTCCCAGAGTTTGCTCAGACTTGTTAATCAAAAGGAAACATTTAAATTAGTATATGGAAGATGACCAGTACTTTGAAGCAACATTTACAGAAAATTCTAGTTTTACTGCTTTGTATTGAATGCTAGGGTTTCCACGTGTGTTTGTTCATTTAATCTCCTTTGATCTCTTTTTTTAAGCCAATATTTTTCGATGAGGAAACTGAAGCCCAGAGAAGTTAAGCGGCCTGCCAGAGGGACCCTGTGGTAAGGGACAGAATAAGAACAAGATCCCAGGTGTGGTTTGGCACAGAGCAACAGAAAACAGAAGTGATATGACATAATCATGTAGCTTAAAAGGCTCTCTCAAAGCAAAAAGTATCTACTTCAAATCTGCATTGTTTTGTTCCACTGTTTTCTCTGAGTTGTATGTATTTCATTCCTTCACACACATCATTTTTATGCATGTTATCTAGAGCATTTTGAGAAATCTGATACATTTTACCTGGTTGGGAAAGTTTATTTTTATTTCAGCTTTTTTGATATGGGATATAATTCAACCAAAAAGGACTTTTTTTCACTAGATTGGTTTGGTTCAGGAAAAAAAAAAGGCAAAATCTGGAAATGAGGATAGCTGAAATGTATCTACCAAACTGTGAGTACTTAAAATCATTTTTTTCTATACAAATAATATAAATATTTATTAGAGAATTATCTAGCTTACTTTTAATATGTTAACATTGAAAGAAAATAAAAATAGAAACAGCAGAGGATACATCACCAAACTGGGTTTTGACCAACGTCCAGACTCAATCAGCAGTGGTGAGTTCCCTATCACAGCACGTCTGGATTCCCAGCTGGGAAAAGGTCCCAGCAGCACATCCTCTCTGTGGGTGAGACTTCAAAAATTGCAGTTCCACTTTACAACCCCAGGAAGCAAACTGATATCATCATCAATCTGTGAGCAAATTGCAGCTCTCGTTTCATGTTAATGCTGTTTGTTTTGTCTTATAAAACTGGATATGTTGTTAACTCTGGTACTTGGTAGGCCAAACTCCCTCCCAGAACTCAACAATCTCATGATTCCTTCCTCATTTTATCTTTGGTGCTGCAAGGCTTTTTTGATATGGGATATAATTCAAGCAAAAAGGACTTTTTTCACTAGATTGGTTTGGTTCAGGAAAAATAAAAAGGCAAAATCTGGAAATGAGGATAGCTCACATGTATCTACCAAATTGTGAGTACTTAAAATCATTATTAAAAACAAAAACAAAACAGGGACCCAGGAAATGTCCTGGTTTGCATTCTGGAACCCCTCCATGACATGGACAGAGGAGCCAGGTGGGCTATATATATATAGTCCATGGAGTCACAAAGAGTCGGACACGGCTGAGTGACTTTCACTTTCGCTTTCCCATGATGTCACACACCCAGAGTGGGCGAAAGAAAAGAGGGGTTGAAGTTGAAAGTTATTACTCTGGGACAGCTCCCACAACTTGGCTGGCTGGCCTCATCAGAGGAGTAGTGAGGATGGAGTGATGTTTTTGCATTTTGGCAGTAGGACCACTTGCCTTCACTTGGGTTGTGTGTGACAGCTTTTGTGTAACAACTCCATTTCATGTGCAGAGCTCTGTCTGTAACTGAGCCATGTGTGTAGGTGCTAAGTGTTTGCATCATATGTGACCCTATGGACTGTAGCCCACCAAGCTCCTCTGTGACACCAAAATGAAGCCTCTTGGATGGAAACGTACAAGGTTAGAGAAGACAGTGCTGGGCAGCCAGATGCCCAGGAGATAGTCATGAGGCTGTGATGCCCTCCAGGCGGGCCCTGCCGAAGTCACTCAACCACATTTGGAAGGCAGGTCCCCTGAGCTGCATGGTTCAGAGGGAAATTCAAGACTTAGTTCAGTTCTGAACTTAACTTCTCTATTGTCTACTAAAATTAGCCGCTTCTGTGATCTTCAGATGAACCCAGAATCCATCCATCTTCTCCCAAGCTCAACCCAGTCCCAGAGGGTAGAGAGGGGAATGGACAGACCAGATGACTCTTTCTTGGTCAAAGCTGGGTCTGGGCCGAGGCACTGGGGAGATTCTTGGTGTTGCTCTAACCCCACATTGGTGAAACCCCAAGCCCTTCTGCTGACCCCAGGTTAGCCCTGTGTGCTTGGTTGCTAAGTTGGATCTGCTTTGTGACCCCATGGACTGCAGCCCACCAGGCTCCTCTGTCTATCGGATTCTTCAGGCAAGAATACTGGAGTGGGTAGCCATTCCCTTCTCCAGGGGATCTTCCTGACCTGGGGATTGAACCTGGATCTCCTGCATTTGCAGGCAGATTCTTTACCATCTGAGCCACCAGCAAAGCCCCAGGTTAACCCTACGCACCTTAAATTCCTGTTTGAATGTGTGCTTCCATCAGAGCAAACCTCAGACTAGAGAAGATCCACTAAGATGTTTAATGGAAATCTGCCAGTCCCAGGAAGAGTTGACTCTAGACACGTCCACACAAGAGAGAGAGGTGAGGAATCAGATGGAAGCATGATTTAAGATAGCAGGATGGTGGCTTCTTGGCTAGGATGGGGTGGTTTGTAGGAGGAAGGGAAGGACTTGTTTGTATTTGCCCTGAGGCCAAGGGATTTGATCAAAAAGCTTTCACCTGGCATGGAGGAAGGAAAAATGCTCTGGAAAACCGGTAGAACCAGTTACTGCAGAGGTGGCAGGAAGGAGGACCCTGCAAACTGCCCCACATCAATAGATTGAAATGAGCGGGCATTCTAGTAGAGTGCCAGTCGTCTTGGAATACGCTGATCCTATCAGTCAAAAAGGAAGGAGGACAGGACTATAGGCCTGTACAGGATCTCAGGCTAGTCAACCAGGCTACTGTCACTTTATATCCTACCCCTATATCAAACCCCTGTTCCAAACCCCTATACCTTACTTAGCCTCCTTCCACCGAGGACTAAAGTTTATACTCTCCTAGATCTCAAGGATGCCTTCTTCTGTGTACGCCTCACCCCAGCGTCACAGCCCATCTTTGCCTTTGAATGGGAAGATCAAGCTGGGGGCACCAAGCAACAGCTCATCTGAACTCCCCTACAAGGGTTTAAGAACTCCCCAGGCATCTTTGGAGAAGCCTTGGCTTCTGACCTAAACTCATTCCATCCGGAAGATTATGGATGTTGGCTCCTACAATATGGGAATGACCTGCTGCTGGCCGCCAAGACCAAGGAAAAATGCTGGAAAGGGACAAAAGCACTGCTCCAGCTGCTGATGGAAATAGGTTACTGGGTGTCGAAGAAGAAGGCACAGATCTGCAAGGAGGCGATAAGGTATCTGGGGTTTGTTTTAAAGAAGGACACAAGGTTCCAGACCCTAGTTGGGTCCTATATACTGATGGCACTAGCCTGATAAAACAAGGACAATGGCTGTCAGGTTAGCCAAAGCGGAAGGGGCCATCAAGACTGAAAAGGGATGGTGGGAATTGCCAAGTGGCAAATTGTTGGTACTGGAGGAGCTGGCACACAATCTGGTAAGCCAAACACACAAAGCGACCCACCTAGGCCATGCTGCCTGCGCACAGGTTAACGCTGCCTCTCGGATATTCAGATAAAAACCTCTGGGTATTCAGCTGAAAGGCACGCTGCCCTTTAATACCTGGGAGTGGACTTCACTGAAATGAAACCTCACTGACACTACTGTTACCTGCTGGTCATGGTATATACGTTCTCAGGATGGGTAGAAGCTTTTCCTATCTGGACTGAAAGAGCATCAGAAGTAGCCCGTGCCTGCTTAGGGAAATAGTTCTCAGATTTGGACTTGCTACCAGCATTGGGTCAGACAATGACCCGGCTTTTGTAGCTGATTTAGTATAACAAGTAAGCAAAACTTAAAACATCAAATGGAAACTGCATACTGCATATAGGCCCAGAGTTCTGAGATGGTGGAATGAACCAACCGGACATTAAAGAGACTCTCCAAGTGGATCATAGAGACTGACTGCTCCTGGGTGGACTTGCTTCCGACGGCTCTGCTCAGACTCAGGATGGCCCCACAGTCCCAAGGCTATTCTCCATACGAAATTGTGAATGGGAGGCCCCCTCCCATAATAAAACAGGTGTCAACAAATTTGCCTCAGGTAAGGTGGAACAGGATTTCACAGCAGATGGAACTGGGTAAGGTAATAAATCAGGTAACTAAGTTTGTATAAGAAAGGGTGCTGTTCCCCCTTGGGGAACAGATTCAGGAGATTACGCTTGGTGACCAAGTATGGGTCAAAGATTGGACACATTATTTGCTAGCCCCTTGGTGAAAGGGCCCTTATGTTATTCTAACTACGCCTACTGCAGTTAAAGTTGCAGGTATTGTCCCTTGGATCCATCATACGAGGGTGAAAAGAACATACCACGCAGACCCAAAAAACGCTGAGTGGACTTCACAGAGGGACCCCGCTGACCCTCAAGAGACTAAGACCATCCTTAAGAAGAAGGAAAAGAAGATTCCGGATGAGTCCTTTCAGGATGAAGCCACACAACTCCTGCTGCTTGGCCTCATCAATGTGATTTTGAATTTAACTTCCGTTTCAACTCAGGACAACGTTTTCACCTCATGGGCCCCTTCCTACGCAGACTTCCACAACACTTTCAGCTGCTGGGTATGTAGGGTTGTGCCTCTGTCGGTGATGGATGGACTTCCTTGGTGGGTGTCACTGCTCTGCCAAGGAGATTTTAAACCACTCTGCTCTTTTCTGGGATGACAAAAAGAGGCTTTTCCTCTCTCTTGTCAATCATAACCTCTCCTTGCTCTCTTGGTGTAAGACCTACAGTCAATAGACTCAGGTCATGGGGTTACATTTGATATAAATGCCAGTGTAACAAAAGCCTAACCTACTTGTTGTAAATCTACCCCAGTAGCCCCGGTAAATCTACCCCAGTAGCCCCGGTAAATCTACCTTATTTACATGCTAGGTGGACAAGATCTGTGTTTCAATGACATGAGTATATTGCTGCCTTATTCGTATCCTCTATAGGGACAACAGATATGATTAAAGTAGAGGCCTTGACTAATTTCACAAAACAGGCCCTCCTAGATAGAACAAAAGCCATCCAAGCCTTAAATGAAGAGCAAATCCAAATGAGAGAAGTGGTAATTCATAATAGAATGGCTTTGGACATACAGCTGCTTAAGGAGGGACCTGTGCCATAATTAAGGTTGAATGTTGTGTCTACATTCCTGACTTATCTGGCAATATGTCGACTGCTTTAGATAACATGAAAAACCAGGTAAAAGCAATGTCAAATGAAAATATTCCTTTCTGGACTTCGGTTCTATCTTGGGTGAAGGGCGATTGGTGGAAAACTATATTTACCACTGTTATAGTTGCCTTGATAGTTCTGCTTTGTGGACCATGAATTTTACAATGTATTATGAACTCTGTAACCCGAAGGTTGATATCATTCTCTCGAATTGGCGGTTGGAGAGCCAGGGTGCAATATACCCCTATGAATGACGCTCATAATATGAGTTAAAAGCATCAAGAGGGGGAAATGAAGACGGAATTCATAAAGGCCTGGACTGCATCTCCGGTCTGTTCATGCTGATCATGCTCAGCCACCTTTCCAATGGACTCTATGTTTGCTAAGTCACTTCAGTCATGTCCGACTCTGTGCGACCCTAGAGATGGCAGCCCACCAGGCTCCCCCGTCCCTGGGATTCCCCAGACAAGAACACTGGAGTGGGTTGCCATTTCCTTCTCCAATGCATGAAAATGAAAAGTGAAAGTGAAGTCGCTCAGTCGTGTCCAACTGTTCGCGACCTCATGGACTGCAGCCTACCAGGCTCCCCCGTCCATGGGATTTTCCAGGCAAGAGTACTAGAGTGGGGTGCCATTGCCTTCTCTGAACTCTGTGTTTGGCACCTATGAAAACAACAACAGAAGGATAAGACCCCCTTAACACAGGGGAACCTTGAAGATCATATCTAGGTTACTCAACTGCCTAAGAGAAACTGTACACTAATCACCCTTTCCTCCAGACGGGCCATAAATTTTTCTGTATCTATCAGAGTATAACCTCGGGTTTATTTATTATTGGCTAATGTTTGACTGTTTGAGCACATGAGCACATAGCACATGAATGATGGGGTTATTGGGATGGTATTTTCCTTGGTTTATGTAAATCTCAAGGAATTTGGAGTGGTGGGTTCAGACACGTACACATGAGGTATAAAAGATTTTCACAAATGCTGGTCAGGGTCCTTGGCTAAGAGGAGACTCTGCCTTGGGCAAAGTGTAATAAATTGCACTCCACACTGTCTACATTGTCCTTCTTTGATTCCCAGAAGGCATGACTACAACAAAGGCACTTCCTGGCGTTCCAGGCATGGCATCACTCTGTCCCTGCCTCCCCTTCCAGGCTCACTCCCTACCTCTCTGCTGTGAATGCTCTGTGCTCTGGTCATTCTGGATGGTCTCCCATCCTCTCCTGCCTCTGCATTGGCTCTCACCCCTGTCTGGTGTGTCCTACCACCCCCACCCCGCTGCTCAAAGTCTAAAATGCCTGTGGTCCTTCAGGACTCAGATCATGCACCTTATTCCCCAGTCTAGGTTGGGAACCACTGCTCCGGGCTCCTCAGCCTCCTGGTTTACCTTTCCAGGTACTCCAGTGTTACACACGAGACTCCTGGCCTTTGGCAACCCTTGTGGGTGTGAGGATGTTGGCACTGATGCCTGGTCCTGGATTTCAGTGCAGATCCCCCAATACAGACTAAGTTCTATTTGATGACCATCCAGGGAGACAGACCCTTTATAGCCCTCAGGTGTTACTGTCAGTGCCCAGAAGCCCACCTGTGGCAGAGACCAGGCATGGGGCCAGGCTCCCCAGGTGCAGAGAGGCCACTCAGGCTTCCAGGAGGGCAGTGGCTGAGTCAGACTGTCCCTTGGAAGAATCCGGACCTTGCCTTCTCTGGGAGGAGAGCTTGGCCTGGGATATCCGCTGCTTGCCCAACCAGGTTTCTCCTTCCAAATCACCTGCTGCTGCTGCTAAATCATGTCAATCGTGTCTGACTCTGTGTGACCCCATAGATGGCAGCCCACCAGCCTCCCCCATCCCTGGGATTCTCCAGGCAAGAACACTGGAGTGGGTTGCCATTTCCTTCTCCAATGCATGAAAGGGAAAAATGGAAGTGAAGTCGCTCAATCATGTCCGACTCTTCACCACCCCATGGACTGTAACCTACCAGGCTCCTCCATCCATGGGATTTTCCAGGCAAGAGTACTGGAGTGGGGTGCCATCGCCTTCTCCATTCAAATCACCGACAATCTGGTAAACCACCTCATGCCACTCCTTCCCAGCAATGGATAGGGGAATGGAGAGAAGTCAAACAGGTCTCTTCCTTCATTTCCTCCCTGGAAAGTGGAGGGTGAAGGCCCTCCCTTCCGGGTAAATGTGAAGAAAAGAACTAAGTGTGTCCCCAACACACCTGTGGCCCAACTGTTAAGAATCTGCCGGCCAATGCAGGAGACCTGGGTTTGATCCCTGGGCCAGTAAGGTCCCTTGGAGAAGGAAGTGGCAACCGACACCAGTATTCTTGCCTGGGGAACCCCATGAACAGAGGATCCTGGCAGGATACAGCCCATGGGGTTGCAAAGAGTCTGACACAACTGATTACCCAACACTTGCACTTTCTAGATAGAATCTTGCTGAAGTTGACTGCCATCCTCTTCCTGATCTCCTTGGATTCCCGTCTTGAGGATTGTACCTGCATACCCTCAGTCTCTAAGTCTCCTTTCCCCGAGATCTCCATAGCTGATCAGTCATGATGACCCATGGGCACCTCTTTGATCTCTCCCTTCTGCATCCTCACAGCCATCTCCCTCCTTTCTAGATCTCATCATTTTTGGCCCTGGGATTGTTTCACCCTCCCAGCAGGTCCGTGCTGGGAGCAGCTCGCCACACTCTGCTGGAGCAATCTTGTCCAAATGTTAAAGTGATCATTTCACTTCCTGCTTCAAACCCTCTGCAAGTCTCCTCACTGCCCTCAGGGTGAAAAACACAAGGTTCTTCCTGGCGTTCCAGGCATTGCACCACTCTGTCCTTGCCTCCCCTTCCAGGCTCACTCCCTACCTCTCTGCTGTGAATGCTCTGTGCTCTGGTCATTCTGGATGGTCTCCCATCCTCTCCTGCCTCTGCATTGGCTCTCACCCCTGTCTGGCGTGTCCTACCACCCCCNAGAAGTGGTAATTCATAATAGAATGGCTTTGGACATACAGCTGCTTAAGGAGGGACCTGTGCCATAATTAAGGTTGAATGTTGTGTCTACATTCCTGACTTATCTGGCAATATGTCGACTGCTTTAGATAACATGAAAAACCAGGTAAAAGCAATGTCAAATGAAAATATTCCTTTCTGGACTTCGGTTCTATCTTGGGTGAAGGGCGATTGGTGGAAAACTATATTTACCACTGTTATAGTTGCCTTGATAGTTCTGCTTTGTGGACCATGAATTTTACAATGTATTATGAACTCTGTAACCCGAAGGTTGATATCATTCTCTCGAATTGGCGGTTGGAGAGCCAGGGTGCAATATACCCCTATGAATGACGCTCATAATATGAGTTAAAAGCATCAAGAGGGGGAAATGAAGACGGAATTCATAAAGGCCTGGACTGCATCTCCGGTCTGTTCATGCTGATCATGCTCAGCCACCTTTCCAATGGACTCTATGTTTGCTAAGTCACTTCAGTCATGTCCGACTCTGTGCGACCCTAGAGATGGCAGCCCACCAGGCTCCCCCGTCCCTGGGATTCCCCAGACAAGAACACTGGAGTGGGTTGCCATTTCCTTCTCCAATGCATGAAAATGAAAAGTGAAAGTGAAGTCGCTCAGTCGTGTCCAACTGTTCGCGACCTCATGGACTGCAGCCTACCAGGCTCCCCCGTCCATGGGATTTTCCAGGCAAGAGTACTAGAGTGGGGTGCCATTGCCTTCTCTGAACTCTGTGTTTGGCACCTATGAAAACAACAACAGAAGGATAAGACCCCCTTAACACAGGGGAACCTTGAAGATCATATCTAGGTTACTCAACTGCCTAAGAGAAACTGTACACTAATCACCCTTTCCTCCAGACGGGCCATAAATTTTTCTGTATCTATCAGAGTATAACCTCGGGTTTATTTATTATTGGCTAATGTTTGACTGTTTGAGCACATGAGCACATAGCACATGAATGATGGGGTTATTGGGATGGTATTTTCCTTGGTTTATGTAAATCTCAAGGAATTTGGAGTGGTGGGTTCAGACACGTACACATGAGGTATAAAAGATTTTCACAAATGCTGGTCAGGGTCCTTGGCTAAGAGGAGACTCTGCCTTGGGCAAAGTGTAATAAATTGCACTCCACACTGTCTACATTGTCCTTCTTTGATTCCCAGAAGGCATGACTACAACAAAGGCACTTCCTGGCGTTCCAGGCATGGCATCACTCTGTCCCTGCCTCCCCTTCCAGGCTCACTCCCTACCTCTCTGCTGTGAATGCTCTGTGCTCTGGTCATTCTGGATGGTCTCCCATCCTCTCCTGCCTCTGCATTGGCTCTCACCCCTGTCTGGTGTGTCCTACCACCCCCACCCCGCTGCTCAAAGTCTAAAATGCCTGTGGTCCTTCAGGACTCAGATCATGCACCTTATTCCCCAGTCTAGGTTGGGAACCACTGCTCCGGGCTCCTCAGCCTCCTGGTTTACCTTTCCAGGTACTCCAGTGTTACACACGAGACTCCTGGCCTTTGGCAACCCTTGTGGGTGTGAGGATGTTGGCACTGATGCCTGGTCCTGGATTTCAGTGCAGATCCCCCAATACAGACTAAGTTCTATTTGATGACCATCCAGGGAGACAGACCCTTTATAGCCCTCAGGTGTTACTGTCAGTGCCCAGAAGCCCACCTGTGGCAGAGACCAGGCATGGGGCCAGGCTCCCCAGGTGCAGAGAGGCCACTCAGGCTTCCAGGAGGGCAGTGGCTGAGTCAGACTGTCCCTTGGAAGAATCCGGACCTTGCCTTCTCTGGGAGGAGAGCTTGGCCTGGGATATCCGCTGCTTGCCCAACCAGGTTTCTCCTTCCAAATCACCTGCTGCTGCTGCTAAATCATGTCAATCGTGTCTGACTCTGTGTGACCCCATAGATGGCAGCCCACCAGCCTCCCCCATCCCTGGGATTCTCCAGGCAAGAACACTGGAGTGGGTTGCCATTTCCTTCTCCAATGCATGAAAGGGAAAAATGGAAGTGAAGTCGCTCAATCATGTCCGACTCTTCACCACCCCATGGACTGTAACCTACCAGGCTCCTCCATCCATGGGATTTTCCAGGCAAGAGTACTGGAGTGGGGTGCCATCGCCTTCTCCATTCAAATCACCGACAATCTGGTAAACCACCTCATGCCACTCCTTCCCAGCAATGGATAGGGGAATGGAGAGAAGTCAAACAGGTCTCTTCCTTCATTTCCTCCCTGGAAAGTGGAGGGTGAAGGCCCTCCCTTCCGGGTAAATGTGAAGAAAAGAACTAAGTGTGTCCCCAACACACCTGTGGCCCAACTGTTAAGAATCTGCCGGCCAATGCAGGAGACCTGGGTTTGATCCCTGGGCCAGTAAGGTCCCTTGGAGAAGGAAGTGGCAACCGACACCAGTATTCTTGCCTGGGGAACCCCATGAACAGAGGATCCTGGCAGGATACAGCCCATGGGGTTGCAAAGAGTCTGACACAACTGATTACCCAACACTTGCACTTTCTAGATAGAATCTTGCTGAAGTTGACTGCCATCCTCTTCCTGATCTCCTTGGATTCCCGTCTTGAGGATTGTACCTGCATACCCTCAGTCTCTAAGTCTCCTTTCCCCGAGATCTCCATAGCTGATCAGTCATGATGACCCATGGGCACCTCTTTGATCTCTCCCTTCTGCATCCTCACAGCCATCTCCCTCCTTTCTAGATCTCATCATTTTTGGCCCTGGGATTGTTTCACCCTCCCAGCAGGTCCGTGCTGGGAGCAGCTCGCCACACTCTGCTGGAGCAATCTTGTCCAAATGTTAAAGTGATCATTTCACTTCCTGCTTCAAACCCTCTGCAAGTCTCCTCACTGCCCTCAGGGTGAAAAACACAAGGTTCTTCCTGGCGTTCCAGGCATTGCACCACTCTGTCCTTGCCTCCCCTTCCAGGCTCACTCCCTACCTCTCTGCTGTGAATGCTCTGTGCTCTGGTCATTCTGGATGGTCTCCCATCCTCTCCTGCCTCTGCATTGGCTCTCACCCCTGTCTGGCGTGTCCTACCACCCCCCCCCCACCCCCACCCCACTGCTCAAAGTCTAAAATGCCTGTGGTCCTTCAGGACTCAGCTCATGCACCCTATCCCCCAGTCTAGGTTCAGAACCCCACTCTGGCTCCCCAGCCTCCTGGTTTACCTTTCCAGGTACTCCCGTGTTACACACGAGACTCCTGGCCTTTGACAACCCTTGTGGGTGTGAGGATGTTGGGACTGATGTTGGTCCTATGTTTTCAGTGCAGATCCCCCAATACAAACTAAGTCTACTTGATGACCATCCAGGGAGACAGACTCTTAATTGCCCCCAGGTGTTACTGTCAGTGCCCAGAAGCCCATCTGTGGCAGAGACCAGGCATGGGGTCAGGCTCCCCAGGAGCTGAGAGGCCATTTGGCCTTCCAGGAGTGCAGTGACTGAGTCAGATTGCCCCTTGGAACAATGCAGACCTTGCCCTCTCTGGGAGGAGCGCCTGGCCTGGGAAACCCGCTGGTTCCCCACCAGGTTTCTCCTTCCAAATCACCAACAATCTGGTAAACCACCACAAGCCCCTCCTTCCCAGCAATGGGTAGGGGGATGGAGAGCAGTCAGATGGGCCTCTTCCTTCATCTCCTTCCTGGAAAGTGTAGGGAGAAGCCCCTCCCTTCCGGGTAAATGTGAAGAACAGAACTAAGTGTGTCCCCAACACACTTGTGTCCCGACCATAAAGAATCTGCCGGCCAATGCAGGAGACCTGGATTTGATCCCTGGGCCAGTAAGGTCTCCTGGAGAAGGAAATGGCAACCCACTCCAATATTCTTGCCTGGGGAACCCCATGGACAGAGGAGCCTGGCAGGCTACAGCCCCTGGGGTTGCAAAGAGTCGGACACAACTGAGCACAGCACATCTGCACACCTAGGTACCAAGCACCTAGATTTTAATCCTCCCCTTATTCTCTGTATACCTGGAAGTCATCATGGCCCCAAGCATGTAGTCGTGGCTTAATAAATGTTTGCCTGATAGTACAATACAGGAAGAGACAGCAACGTATGCAGTAAAGTGATAGAGAATGTGGAGCTCTGAAATCTGAGCACCTGAGTTCACAGTCAGACCCCCATCACTTACTGTGCAACCCAGAGCAAATTGCTTCACCTGATATGATGACTTTCGTACCTCAAAAATGAATTTAAGAACAGTGCCTATTGTTTTAGGGTGTTGAGAATGAAATTATTTAATACGTGTAAACCAAGTAGACCAGGGCTTGGTGTGTAGTACATACTCACGTGGTGTCAGCTTCCTGTAGAGATGTTGCACACAGGACTTAAGCTGGTTCCCAAGCCAGGCATTTGGAGAGCTCCTCTTAACTCTTCTCGGTTCCTTAGTGAGAATTCTTCTTAGTGAAACTCTTCTCACGTGTCTGATGAAATCTACGTATAAACATACACACATAAGCAGATATTTGGTATGTGTGTATGTATACACGTATAATCAGATTTTTAATACTCTGGTGCTAATGTCCTTTCTACTTTTTTTTTTTTTTTAATTTGACAGTGTCAGGTCTTAGTTGTGGCACTCAGGATCTTTGTTGAGTCACGAGGAATCTTTTGTGGCGGCTCAAGGGCTTAGTTTCTCTGAGGCATCTTAGTTCCTCAACCAGGGATCAAACCCATTTCCCTGCACTGCAAGGCAGATTGTTTACCACTGGACCACCAGGGAAGTCCCCTCCTGTCTGCTATTTTGATATTAAAATGTCCCAAGTTTCAGGAAATGACTCTGATAAGCAATGATCATTGTTGTTTTTGCTATCTTGGAAAAATAAACTAAACCTGGCTCCCCCAAGTGCATTTTGAGATGTTACTCCTGGTCTGTGAGTACAAAAGCCTGGGAAACACTTTGTCACTGGGGGTGGGGGGCAGTTTCTCTCCCTCCTGATGTTGCAGAACTGATGACAGTGGTTCCCAACCTTGGCTGCACAATTAGCATCACATTGATCCCTGGGTCTGGCCCCCAGGGTTTTAACACAATAAGTCTAGATGCCAGGACTTGACAAGTTGGCCACGGACAGCCAGGTAAGTGAGCTTGGACCAAGAGCCAAACAGTGACCATTTATTTCCTTTTTTGTTCTCTAATCAAATACCCAAATACTTCAATACTTTGGCTGCCTTATGTGAAGAGTTGACTCATTGGAAAAGACCCTGATGCTGGGAAAGATTGAGGGCAGGAGGAGAAGGGGGTGGCAGAGGATGAGATGGTTGGATGGCATCACTGACTTTATGAACATGCGTTTGAGCAAACTCTGGGAGATAGTGAAGGACAGGGAAGAGTGGTGTGCTGCAGTCCATGGGGCCGCAGAGTCAGACAAGACTTGGGGACTGAACAACAACTATCAGATACATGCTTCTTTTTCTTTATTATTCCCAGAGTGAAAAATGGATCAGGTAAAAACAAACAGTAGTTTGTTGAAAGGGCAGAGAATGGAGAGCAAATGTCACGAAGCATTTGACTTATAATTGACTAGCATTTGGAAACCGTATCTCATCAACAAACTTCTCTCTTTATACTGCCTAGGTTTAGGAATCCCTTGATTCCAAATTGCATTTGATAAGATCTCATTCTCTTCCTTCTTGTTTCATTTGTAAACAACTTTTCACTTTAAAAAAGTGAAACAACACGAAGAAGCAAATCTCTCAAAATATTGCCACAGTGTCTTTGGTATCCCTCTTCATGCCATGATTCTGACATCATCCAAGACATTTGGTTACCCAGAAGTGTCCTTCCTCTTGGCTTTTAAAATGCCTTGTATACTAAGATACATTTCTAATTATGTTTCAAATAAGAACCATATGTTTTAAACACTGTACATTGAAATCTCTTCCTGAATCTTGTTTAAAAACACTTAGGAGTGGGTGGCATTTTTGGCTCACCCTTCCCTCACTCTTTCTGTATATTTCCCAAAGATTTTAACATCCTCAAATATTTTTCCTGGGAATTTGAAAATTTGCCTCTAACAGAAAAGTGTTGATATCAATTGACTTTTCACAAGGCTCAACTATGAGCATGAAGAAAAGAAAGCATTAATTTCTCCTTTTGCCACTAAGGTCCATATAGTCAAAGCTATGGTTTTTCCAGTATTCATGTACAGATGTGAGAGTTGGACCATAAAGAACACTAAATGCCAAAGAACTGATGGTTTCAAATTGTGGTGCTGGAGAAGACTCTCAAGAATACCTTGGACAGCAGAGAGATCAAGCCAGTAAATCCTAAAGGAAATCAACCCTGAATATTCATTAACAGGACTGATGCTGAAGCTTATGCTCCGATACTTTAGCCACCTGATGTGAAGAGCCAGTTCACTAGAAAAGACCCTGATGCTGGGAAAGATTGAAAGACAAGAGGAGAAGGGGGCGACAGAGGATGAGATGGTAGGATGGTATCATTGACTCAATGGACTTGAGTTTGAGCAAACTCTGGGAGATAGTGGAGGACAGGGAAGCCTGGCATGCTGCAGTCTATGAGGTCACAAAGAGCTGACTTAGCCAATGAACAGCAACAAATTTCTCAGGGAGCAGCATCACTAGGGTTCACCCTTCTCAGAACCAGAAAATAGCTTGATGACCGATCCCCCACCTTTCTGCTCTGCAGAACCTTGGCTTTCACCTTTCTTGTAAATGGCAGAGGCCTGCATTGCTTTACCAGTCTCTCTAACTCAGCCTTATCCTGCCTCAAGCATGCACTAAGCTGATGTCACAGGGAAGTGCAAAATAATATGGGAACAATTAGCCTCAGCTTAGAATACAAGTTTCTTTCTCTCTTGGGATCTGGCCAAAACCCTACTGGCTGGAGATCACGTGTTGGTCTAGATTAAGTTCCCATGTCGTGAACTATATTGAGACAGAGTGTCTAACCTGCCTGGGTGGCAATGGCTGGGGTCTGAGCATGAAGAGAGCCCAGCTAAGGAGAGAAGAATAGAAACAGAGGCTTCAGGTGTTTTCAGAGGTCAAGGCCACTGCTGTGTTTCTTAGCTCCAACTGAGGTTGCTGCAGAGGAGACATGATCAGGCAAAGGGGCGGGGACCGATGGCCCTGACCTCTCTGGTCAGTTACTCTGTCCAGAGGCGGCTACTCTGGGAGGCAGTCTGGAGAAGATGCTTTCATGTGGTCTTTTGTTTTATCCATGGGAGAGGCCTACTTAGAAAGGGCTCTGAAGATACACCATTATTCACTCTTCTGACTGGTGTGCAGAGTCAGGGAGGGTTGGGGGCACTGGTCAAGTTCAGCAGTAATTTTTTCCCGCTGGACCAGTACCAAGTGAAGTATGGCCCTCAGGATATTTTCCATTTTCGTCTTCTGCCTGACTCCCTCTTCTCCCATGTCTTGTCATGGCTGGGATGTTCTGTTCTTTTCCACCCCAGCACTGGTTCCCAAGGAAATCTAGGGTGACAAGGGAGTTCTGCGCTCATGAGTTGTGATTCTCTGTGTCTGTTTGTGTATCTTTTCACTTTGAGGAGGTTAGCAGTTTCCCTGAGTTCTCACTTCTCTTTCAGATTTAAGAAGAGTGCTTGATTTTTCGGTGTGTTTGGTTGTGTACTTGTTAGGACAGAGTAGGTCTTCTAAGGTTACGTGCTGATGTGATGTTTAGTTGCTAAATCTTGTCTGACTCTTTGTGACCCCATCGACTGTAGCCCACTAGACTTCCTGTCCTTCTCTATCTCCTGCAGTTTGCTCAAACCCATGTCCATGAGTCAGTGATGCCATCAACCATCTCATCCTCAGCCACCCCTTTTCCTCCTGCCCTCAATCTTTCCCAGCATCAGGGTCTTTTTCAGTGAGTCAACTCTGCATCAGGTGACCAAAATGATGAAGCTTCAACTTCAGCATCAGTCCCTCTAAGAATATTCAGGGTTGATTTCCTTTAGGATTGACTGGTTTGATCTCCTTGTGGTCCAAGAGACTCTTAAGAGTCTTCTCCAGCACTCGGATTCAAAAGCATCAATTCTTTGGTGCTCAGCCTTCTTTATGGTTCAGCTCTCACATCCATATATGATCACTGGAAAAGCCATAGCTTTGACTATATGGACCTTTGTCAGCAAAGTGATGTCTCTGCTTTTGAATATGCTGTCTAGGTCTGTCATAGCTTTCCTTCCAAGAAGCAAGCGTCTTTTAATTCATGGCTTCAGTCACCATTCACAGTCATTCTGGAACCCAAGAAAATAAAGTCTGTTACTCATTACAGGCAAGCGTGCTAAGTCACTTCAGTCGTGTCCAACTCTTTGTGATCCTGTGGACTGTAGCCCACCAGGCTCCTCTGTCCAGGGCATTCTCCAGGCAAGAATATTGGAGCGGGTTGCCATGCCCTCCAATTGTCTCCAGTGGAGTTTTCTCCTGCCTATTGCAGCTGCGATTCAGCCTCTGTACCCAGATACCTAACTGAATCTCAGAGACAGAGGTTAGAGTAAAGTAGAAAAGAATAGCTTAATTGCTTAGCCAGGCAAAGGGGGCCACAGTGGGCTAATTCCTTCAAAACTTTTTGTCCCAACAGAGGGGGTAGTGAAGAATTTTATGGTCCTGGTTTAAAGAGCAGGGTGTGATCAGCTTGTGGACATTCTTCTGGCTGTTTGTTGATGGGGTAATGGGAGTCACTGGAGAAGCCCAGTTGTCTATGAGGCCTCTGTTGAAAGATGGTGTCTCCCTTTTCCTTGAACAGGGAAAGTAGACAGGAAACCCAGTTGTGGAGAGCTCAGCTATTTTTATTCTTGGTTTTCCATTGCCTTCCTTCTGCAAGTATATTAGAGAACCATTGGGGAGAGAAAACTATGCAGTGTTGCTTTTTAGAAATGACTATGAAAGCTTTTATCACTGCTATAACCTTAAGAGCCTAAGCTCTATGCTTTTTGAAATTTTAGGGAGAATGAGCCTGTTGCAGGAAGAGGGACCCCTTCCAGAGCCCAAAACTGGGCTCTTGTCTAACACTCAGAAACGAATTGTCCGAGGAGACACATGTGCTGACAAAGCAAGAGATTTTATTGGGCAAAGGTGCCTGGGTGGAGAGCAGTAGGGTAAGGAAACCCAGGATAACAGCTCTGCCACGTGATTCGAAGTCTTGGGTTTTATGGTGATGGGATTAGTTTCTGGGTTGTCTTTAGCCAATCATTCTCACTCAGAGTCCTTCCTGGTGGTACATGCCTTGTTCAGCCAATATGGATGCCAGCGAGAAAGATTCTGGGAGGTGGTCAGACATGTGGTGTCTCCTTTCGACCTTTGCTAAACTCTTTTCATTGGTGGTGGCCTATTAGTTCCATGTTCCTTACCAGGACCTCCTGTCATAAAATAACTCATGCAAATGGTTACTCTGATGCCTGGCCAGGGTGGGCAGTTGCAGTCGGTGTACTTCCCCTAACAAGCCTGTAATTTCAAGATACGTTAAATAGGAAAATTTGAACCACGTCTTCCAAGTGCCCATCTTCGTAAATCTATTTGGAATCAAGCTTTAAAATCAGCACCAGCAAATCATTTTCGTAGCATGTATGGCGACTGAACTTTCTTCTATTTAATTTTTCAGCACTGCTTTATTATAAGACTTCGGTTGCCAAAAAATAATGTTATTTGTATTGTAAGCTGAGAAGAAGGAGAATCATAGAGTAGCTGTGCAGCAGTCTCTTCTGAGGATGGCAAGAAAAATGGACACTTCAACTGTGCCTTTGGATTCAATCAAGTTGATGGAAACGAATAGCCCCAGGTCATTCGCCTTAAAACCTAAATAAACAAACAATCTGCCCACCAGAGGTATAGAATTTAAAGATTCAAGAGACACTTTTTTATAACAATTAACCTGGGGTATCCTCTAACACACATTGATGAAGTCTCCTTTATGTATCGCTGGGAAGGTCCCTTGGAGGAGGAAATAGGTATTTTTGCTTAGAGAATCTCATGGACAGAGGAGCCTGGCGGGCTACAGTCCATGGTGTTGCAAAAAGTCGGACAGGACTGAGCAACTAATACTATTACTAATGGGAGTAGGCGTCATCAACCTTCAGGTTCCAGCCTGTCTGGGGTCTGCGTGCTTGTGGGCAGCAGGCAGTTAACCTTCTTTCACCTCCTGGGAGTTTTCGTATCTGTAAAGCAGCTCAAAGATATTGTTATGTATATCCCTTGAGGAGGAACCAGGACCCTACCCCAAGGCTACACTATTGTCTTTTGATTGCTCCTCAAACCCCCTCCCTTCCCTGATTAGCAACTGTTTGAACCCGCCCTTTGGAACCCAGGGAAGGTCACAGAGGTGGAATGAAGCCTATTTCCTGCAAACAAAAAATGTGTGTGTGGGGGGGGTGGTGGAGCGCTCTGGGCACAGAAAGACTTTTGTGCCCAGGAGCCCTACAAGGTCCTGCTCAGTTTCACTATCCACAAAGCACTCTGAATAGACCTGAGAATTTGAATAACTGAAACTTGGTAGTTCAGATAGTCTTCCTGATCTTCAAAGTTCAGAAGAACTTTCTAGAAAAAGTTAATTGCATGTTTGAAAAGGGACTGAGTCCTCTAGAGTTTTTGGCAGAGATGAGGTCTCAGACAGGGGTGTGGGAAGGCTTACTGGTGGTTAACCTTCCACTTGCACTGACTCATATCTTAATTCCCATTTGGTGTGAAGAGGACACCAATTTGAGGAACTAATCCCAAATTCAAGTTCTTCTGGTTTGCTTTTGTTTTTTGGCAACAGCAGCTGCAAGAGTCTCTGAATTTCTTCGAGCTCCACTTTCCTACAGAGTTCAACCTAGAAAATTCCTTCGCTTTTAAGAAGGTGGTTTTTTTTTTTTTTTTTAATGTATTGGTTTTTTAAAAAAAAAAAAAAAANAAGAGATTTTATTGGGCAAAGGTGCCTGGGTGGAGAGCAGTAGGGTAAGGAAACCCAGGATAACAGCTCTGCCACGTGATTCGAAGTCTTGGGTTTTATGGTGATGGGATTAGTTTCTGGGTTGTCTTTAGCCAATCATTCTCACTCAGAGTCCTTCCTGGTGGTACATGCCTTGTTCAGCCAATATGGATGCCAGCGAGAAAGATTCTGGGAGGTGGTCAGACATGTGGTGTCTCCTTTCGACCTTTGCTAAACTCTTTTCATTGGTGGTGGCCTATTAGTTCCATGTTCCTTACCAGGACCTCCTGTCATAAAATAACTCATGCAAATGGTTACTCTGATGCCTGGCCAGGGTGGGCAGTTGCAGTCGGTGTACTTCCCCTAACAAGCCTGTAATTTCAAGATACGTTAAATAGGAAAATTTGAACCACGTCTTCCAAGTGCCCATCTTCGTAAATCTATTTGGAATCAAGCTTTAAAATCAGCACCAGCAAATCATTTTCGTAGCATGTATGGCGACTGAACTTTCTTCTATTTAATTTTTCAGCACTGCTTTATTATAAGACTTCGGTTGCCAAAAAATAATGTTATTTGTATTGTAAGCTGAGAAGAAGGAGAATCATAGAGTAGCTGTGCAGCAGTCTCTTCTGAGGATGGCAAGAAAAATGGACACTTCAACTGTGCCTTTGGATTCAATCAAGTTGATGGAAACGAATAGCCCCAGGTCATTCGCCTTAAAACCTAAATAAACAAACAATCTGCCCACCAGAGGTATAGAATTTAAAGATTCAAGAGACACTTTTTTATAACAATTAACCTGGGGTATCCTCTAACACACATTGATGAAGTCTCCTTTATGTATCGCTGGGAAGGTCCCTTGGAGGAGGAAATAGGTATTTTTGCTTAGAGAATCTCATGGACAGAGGAGCCTGGCGGGCTACAGTCCATGGTGTTGCAAAAAGTCGGACAGGACTGAGCAACTAATACTATTACTAATGGGAGTAGGCGTCATCAACCTTCAGGTTCCAGCCTGTCTGGGGTCTGCGTGCTTGTGGGCAGCAGGCAGTTAACCTTCTTTCACCTCCTGGGAGTTTTCGTATCTGTAAAGCAGCTCAAAGATATTGTTATGTATATCCCTTGAGGAGGAACCAGGACCCTACCCCAAGGCTACACTATTGTCTTTTGATTGCTCCTCAAACCCCCTCCCTTCCCTGATTAGCAACTGTTTGAACCCGCCCTTTGGAACCCAGGGAAGGTCACAGAGGTGGAATGAAGCCTATTTCCTGCAAACAAAAAATGTGTGTGTGGGGGGGGTGGTGGAGCGCTCTGGGCACAGAAAGACTTTTGTGCCCAGGAGCCCTACAAGGTCCTGCTCAGTTTCACTATCCACAAAGCACTCTGAATAGACCTGAGAATTTGAATAACTGAAACTTGGTAGTTCAGATAGTCTTCCTGATCTTCAAAGTTCAGAAGAACTTTCTAGAAAAAGTTAATTGCATGTTTGAAAAGGGACTGAGTCCTCTAGAGTTTTTGGCAGAGATGAGGTCTCAGACAGGGGTGTGGGAAGGCTTACTGGTGGTTAACCTTCCACTTGCACTGACTCATATCTTAATTCCCATTTGGTGTGAAGAGGACACCAATTTGAGGAACTAATCCCAAATTCAAGTTCTTCTGGTTTGCTTTTGTTTTTTGGCAACAGCAGCTGCAAGAGTCTCTGAATTTCTTCGAGCTCCACTTTCCTACAGAGTTCAACCTAGAAAATTCCTTCGCTTTTAAGAAGGTGGTTTTTTTTTTTTTTTTTAATGTATTGGTTTTTTAAAAAAAAAAAAAAAATGCATTGATCTGTAAGATCACATGGAAAAAACCCTAACGAATTTTTTTGGTCAACCCAATACTTGACCCAGCAGTTTTAGCTGTTATCCATGGAAGGACTGTTTCAAATAGCCTACCCAACCCTGTTCCCAAAAAGGAAGGATATTCTTGGGTACGTCCGGTCTTTATCAAGCCACAGGGGATTCTCTCTAGTTGTGTCAGGCAAGCTCCAGAGCAGTGGCCTCAGTAGTTGCGGTTCATGGCTTTACGTGCACCCCTCCCCTCCCCTCCCCTAAATTTTGTTGTTCAGTCACTCAGTTGGGTCATGGGGTTTGCGACCCCATGGACTGCAGCACACCAGGCTTCCCTATTCTTCACTGTCTGCCAGAGTTTGCTCAAACTCATGTCCATTGAGTTGGTGATGCCATCCAACTCTCTCATCCTCTGTCGCCCCCTTCTTCCTCAATCTTTCCCAGCATCGGAGTCTTTTCCATTGATGTGGGATCTTAATTCCTTGACCAAGGATTGAACCCATGTCCCCTTGCATTGGAAGGCAGATTTTTAACCACTGGATCACCAGGGAAGTCCTTTGATTTTCGTAGTACAATTTATTCATATGAAATTTCCTTCCTCACTCTTGCTTATTATCTGATGGCTCCAATGAGATTATTTACTCTCTTACATTCTGTCTTGACCCTCAAGGCTTGACAGTTGTTCCTGGCACATGTAATAAATGACTGTGAAAGATGATGATAATGATATTAATAATAACAGTGAAATAATAATAGAAAAGGTCTTACACATGGGCCAAATGCAGTGTCAGCTGGTGGCCCTGCACCACTTCAGATCATCTGACACACACTGGGGGATTTGACCTCTGAGAGCGTCATATACCCTCAACGTAAAACTGGTCCGCATTGCCTTTCTCACAGAGACTATATTGCATGACCTGGTATCCACATGAGTCTGGCTGAAAACTAGTCTTTTTGCTTCCTGTGCTCTTCCCAAGGCAAATCTACTTGGTGTTTCCCAAACATGCCGCACATCTTTGTTTTCACTAATTCCTCTGCCTTTGCTGCTTTTCCCACCACCTCTTTGGAGACTGTCACGTATATATTGCTATATTTCAAATAGCTAACGGAGACTTCCCTGGTGGTCCAGTGGTTAATGCAGGGAGTGCAGATTCAATCCCTGCTTGGGGAGCTAAGATCCCACGTGCCTTGGGGCCCAGAAACCAAAAAATAAAACAGAAGCAATATTGTAACAAATTCAATAAAGACTCTAAAAATGATCCACATCAAAAAATCTTTTAAAAAAATAAAATAGATAACCAACAAGGACACAATGTATAGCACAGGGAACTCTGTACCACACAGTGTAATAACCTAAATGAGAAAAGAATTTGAAAAAGAATAGATTGATGTATGGGGAGTTTCCCAGGTGGAGTGAGTGGTAAAGAGAGCCCACCTGCCAAGGCGGGAGGCATAAGAGACTCGATCTCTGAGTCAGGAAGACCCCCTGGAGGAGAGCACGGCAACCCACTCCAGTATTCTTGACTGGAAAAGTCCGTGGACACAGGAGCCTGGCAGGTCAATCGGGTTGCAAAGAGTCAGACACGACTGCGTGACTGGGCACCCACGCCTAGATACAACTGAATCACTTTGCTGTACCTCTGAAACTAATACCACATTGTTAATCAATTACACTCCAATATCAAATAAAAGTGCTCCTTTCTGTAACTCCGCACACTGTTTGGGGCCTACCTTATATCTTATCATGTGCATCTTGCATTACAACTACTTATAATTTTTTTACATGGACTCCCCTAAAACATTGATGGTGTAGACAATAAATATAAACAGCAAAATGGATCATCAAAACAGGCTTAGGGACTTCCCTGGTGGTCTAGTGGTTAAGACTGTAGGCTCCCAATGCAGAGGGCCTGGGTTCAATCCTTGGTCAGGGAACTAGATCCCATATGCTGCATCTAAGACCCAGTGCAGCCAAATAAATAATTAAAAAAAAAAAAAAAAGGCTTAGGTTGTAGACCTCAAACACTATCAAAACAAAGGAATCAGTCCACTCCAGGCAGAAATACTTTATCTTTCAGGCTGAGATTTCTGAATATGGTCAAGTGGAGTCAGGAAGTTGCTTTATTTCTCTGATGGTTGGACACTTTCTCCAGAATGGTTGGGGAACCCGGTTTGCATTTNCGGAGTCTTTTCCATTGATGTGGGATCTTAATTCCTTGACCAAGGATTGAACCCATGTCCCCTTGCATTGGAAGGCAGATTTTTAACCACTGGATCACCAGGGAAGTCCTTTGATTTTCGTAGTACAATTTATTCATATGAAATTTCCTTCCTCACTCTTGCTTATTATCTGATGGCTCCAATGAGATTATTTACTCTCTTACATTCTGTCTTGACCCTCAAGGCTTGACAGTTGTTCCTGGCACATGTAATAAATGACTGTGAAAGATGATGATAATGATATTAATAATAACAGTGAAATAATAATAGAAAAGGTCTTACACATGGGCCAAATGCAGTGTCAGCTGGTGGCCCTGCACCACTTCAGATCATCTGACACACACTGGGGGATTTGACCTCTGAGAGCGTCATATACCCTCAACGTAAAACTGGTCCGCATTGCCTTTCTCACAGAGACTATATTGCATGACCTGGTATCCACATGAGTCTGGCTGAAAACTAGTCTTTTTGCTTCCTGTGCTCTTCCCAAGGCAAATCTACTTGGTGTTTCCCAAACATGCCGCACATCTTTGTTTTCACTAATTCCTCTGCCTTTGCTGCTTTTCCCACCACCTCTTTGGAGACTGTCACGTATATATTGCTATATTTCAAATAGCTAACGGAGACTTCCCTGGTGGTCCAGTGGTTAATGCAGGGAGTGCAGATTCAATCCCTGCTTGGGGAGCTAAGATCCCACGTGCCTTGGGGCCCAGAAACCAAAAAATAAAACAGAAGCAATATTGTAACAAATTCAATAAAGACTCTAAAAATGATCCACATCAAAAAATCTTTTAAAAAAATAAAATAGATAACCAACAAGGACACAATGTATAGCACAGGGAACTCTGTACCACACAGTGTAATAACCTAAATGAGAAAAGAATTTGAAAAAGAATAGATTGATGTATGGGGAGTTTCCCAGGTGGAGTGAGTGGTAAAGAGAGCCCACCTGCCAAGGCGGGAGGCATAAGAGACTCGATCTCTGAGTCAGGAAGACCCCCTGGAGGAGAGCACGGCAACCCACTCCAGTATTCTTGACTGGAAAAGTCCGTGGACACAGGAGCCTGGCAGGTCAATCGGGTTGCAAAGAGTCAGACACGACTGCGTGACTGGGCACCCACGCCTAGATACAACTGAATCACTTTGCTGTACCTCTGAAACTAATACCACATTGTTAATCAATTACACTCCAATATCAAATAAAAGTGCTCCTTTCTGTAACTCCGCACACTGTTTGGGGCCTACCTTATATCTTATCATGTGCATCTTGCATTACAACTACTTATAATTTTTTTACATGGACTCCCCTAAAACATTGATGGTGTAGACAATAAATATAAACAGCAAAATGGATCATCAAAACAGGCTTAGGGACTTCCCTGGTGGTCTAGTGGTTAAGACTGTAGGCTCCCAATGCAGAGGGCCTGGGTTCAATCCTTGGTCAGGGAACTAGATCCCATATGCTGCATCTAAGACCCAGTGCAGCCAAATAAATAATTAAAAAAAAAAAAAAAAGGCTTAGGTTGTAGACCTCAAACACTATCAAAACAAAGGAATCAGTCCACTCCAGGCAGAAATACTTTATCTTTCAGGCTGAGATTTCTGAATATGGTCAAGTGGAGTCAGGAAGTTGCTTTATTTCTCTGATGGTTGGACACTTTCTCCAGAATGGTTGGGGAACCCGGTTTGCATTTTTAAAAAACAATCAAAAGCACATGGAGAATTTCATCACAGGACACTCTGTGGTGAAGGAATGTAAAACTAAAAGTTAATGTTGGTGACACCCACACCGAATTGACTCTGACTCAGCAGTTTCTTTCTATCAGCAGTTCCTGTAACTTTCTATCAGCAGTTCCTGTAACCTTGCTGAATTTCTCATTTATACTGTTACTCCACTGAATCCCGTCACCCTGGAAAACAGGAACCCAACATAGCATTTCTCTTGTTTCTAGAGGCTGGGTTTTAAGAAGGAAAATTCCAGGTTATAAAATCAAGTGTTTGAAATGCTGTCTTCATCACAATGTGACACTTTTCCCTCTGAAATAGGAGTTGGCAGCTGTGTTACCAGTTACATTAGAGCAACAAACAGATTGCATTATCCCATTTGGTTGACTACTAAGGGTCTTCGAAGTCCTAGAATTCCCTGGCAGTCTGGTGCTTAAGACTCAGTGCTCTCACAGCTGAGGGCCTGGGCTCAATCCCTGGTCAGGGAACGATCCCACAAGCTGCATGCTGCTGCCGCTGCTAAGTCGCGTCAGTCGTGTCTGACTCTGTGTGACCCTACAGATAGCAGCCCACTAGGCTCCCCGGTCCCTGGGATTCTCCAGGCAAGAACACTGGAGTGGGTTGCCATTTCCTTCTCCAATGCATGAAAGTGAAAAGTGAAAGTGAAGTCGCTCAATCGTGTCCGACTCTTATCGACCCCATGGACTGCAGTTTACCAGGCTCCTCCGTCCCTGGGATTTTCCAGGCAAGAACACTGGAGTGGCTTGCCATTTCCTTCTCCACCGTGCCGCCAAAATAACAAAACAAAACTTCTAAGTCATAGAAAAATTCTTGTGATGGATGAATTCCCTCTGGTACTCTTTTAAAGGACATATAGAANATCGACCCCATGGACTGCAGTTTACCAGGCTCCTCCGTCCCTGGGATTTTCCAGGCAAGAACACTGGAGTGGCTTGCCATTTCCTTCTCCACCGTGCCGCCAAAATAACAAAACAAAACTTCTAAGTCATAGAAAAATTCTTGTGATGGATGAATTCCCTCTGGTACTCTTTTAAAGGACATATAGAAACAGCAGGACTACTGCTGTATATATTCCTAATAATACTAGTACATGATTTTATTCTATTTTATATTTAATTTTATTTTTGGATTTTGGGTTGAATTTACTTTTAATCTGTAGTTTAATTTTATTCTAGAGTTTATTTTAAAATGTGTTACTTTCAGGTGTATAGCAAAGTGATTCAATTATACATGTCAGTTCAGTTTAGTTCAGTAGTTCAGTCATGTCCGACTCTTTGAGACCCCATGAATCACAGCACGCCAGGCCTCCCTGTCCATCACCAACTCCCGGAGTTCACTCAGACTCACGTCCATCGAGTCGGTAATGCCATCCAGCCATCTCATCCTCTGTCATCCCCTTCTCCTCCTGCCCCCAATCCCTCCCAGCATCAGAGTCTTTTCCAAGGAGTCAACTCTTCCCATGAGGTGGCCAAAGTACTGGAGTTTCAGCTTTAGCATCATTCCTTCCAAAGAACACCCAGGACCGATCTCCTTCAGAATGGCCTGGTTGGATCTCCTTGCAGTCCAAGGGACTCTCAAGAGTCTTCTCCAACACCACAGTTCAAAAGCATCAATTCTTCAGTGCTCAGCCTTCTTCACAGTCCAACTCTCA
>SJYA01001832.1:2698679-2759532 GCA_006410615.1 Neotragus moschatus | reverse complement strand
CCTCCCTCGTTTATGCTTCCTTTGTCCTGAAACAACCCTCTGTCTCTCTCCTTAGGAGATGGGTTGCCCTGGCTCCTCAGAGCCAGTTATTAAATTTTCAGGGATTTTGCAAACTTTTTGACATCGTGGCCACTGGAATTGGCCACGCACAGAGTATTGTGTCTGTGTGCTCAGTCACTCAGTCGTCACCAGCTCTTTTGCAATGCCATGGACTGCAGCCCACTAGGCTCCTCTGTCCGTGGGATTCTCCAGGCAAGAATGCTGGACTAGGCTGCCATGCCCTCCTCCAGGGGATCTTCCTGATCCAGGGGTTGAACCCTTGTCTCAGGCATCTCCTGCACTGGCAGGCAGGTTCTTTATCACTAGTGCCACCTAAGAAGCCCAGATAGGGTATTTATACCAAGTGAAGATTTTAGTTTCCAAAGGTGGGGTTTATTAAGCACTTCCCAGCTCATCACTGGCTTCCCCAGCACTCTCCTACCACCACTGACATGAGATTCTCTGTTCTCCTCTGGCTTTGCTTCTGCTCCCCTTTGAGCAAAACTTCTCAAGAGGTGCCTCTCGCTCACTCGCTCCTCACACCCACTCCAACCTCACTTCTGTCCTTGTCAGAGTTCCCGGACTCCTCTTGACTCTCAATCGAGCGGACACTCTCTCTGTTCTCGTCTCACTTTGTCTGTGCATCCATCTTTCTGACCCACATCCTCATCTTCAAGCAGGCTCTTCTCCCGGTTCTTCTGAGGCTGCACTTTGCTGTTTTTCTCCTGCTTCTCTGGCAGTTCTTTTGCAGAATCTATTACGGCTTCTCCGTAATAGGGAGGCTTCTCCCTCCCCACTTAGGCTCATACACGACTTCTGAAAGTTGGCTTCCAGTGCTGTCCTAGACTCTGTCCTCTCCTCTGTCCTTTCTCTCCATGTGACCTCCTCTTGTCTTGTGACTTACATATTCTATTGCTGTTGTTCAGGTGAAGAGTCATGTCCAACTCTTTGCGACCCCATGGACTGCAGTACACCAGGCCTTCCTGTCCCTCACCATCTCCTGGAGTTTGCCCAAGTTCTTGTCCATTAAAGTGGTGATGCCATCCAATTGTCTCATCCTCTGTCATCCCCTTGTCCTACTGCCCTCAATCTTTCCCAGCATCAGGATCTTTTCCAAGGAGTCAGCTTTTCATATCAAGTGGCCAAAGTATTGTAGCTTCAGCATCAGTCCTTCCAATGAATATTCAGGGATGATTTCCTTTAGGATTGACTGGTTTGATCTTGCAGAGACTCTCAAGAGTCTTCTTCAGCAACACAATTTGAAAGCATTAATTCTTCAGTGCTCTGCCTTCTTTATGGTCCAGCTCTCACATCTGTACATGACTACTGGAAAGACCATAGACTTGACTAGATGGATCTTTGTCGACAAAGTGCTATCTTTGCTTTTTAATACACTGTCCAGGTTTGTCCTTCAAACCTCTCCAGCTTCGTGACTCCTCCATCGCCCAACCTACTTGAGGACCCTGATGGGATGCAGGCTCTGTGTCAAAGGTGGCATGTCTTAGGGCAACTCTGGATTCCTTTGCCCTCACTCAGTTTCCTCTCCCAGTTTCCCCATCTTGGTACCTGGTGGTACTGTTCAGCCATCTGCTCAAGCCAGAAACACGGCCGTCACCCAGGATCCCTTCTTCTCAGCTTCTGCCTCTCTCCATAACATATTCCAAGCCACAACCAAGTCTCGCCTGTATGTGCCCAGTGACCTTCTTACTGGTCTCATTTCCATTGCCACCTGTGTTTAAAATATTCTCTGCAAAACAACCAGAGTAAAACTTGTAAGAAAGAAAATGCTGGTGATTAAAATGGCTTTTAACAGCTTTAGGGATACATGGAAAAACAATTATTTCACTACTGAAACTGTCAGTTGCAAAAAGGTTATGGCAAATAAGTTACCCATACAATATTTTCAATTGCAGAGAAATGAACGAGTTTATATAAGATTTCAAGAAGGAAAGTGTAACAGAAGACTTTGATGGAAATTAGTTTGATGGAAATTACTCATCTTTTAAATGGATAGAATTTGCATAGTCACCCTTTCATCTTTCATTTAAAGAATGATTTCCATTATATTCATTTAGGCTTTGAAATAGTAGCTGTCATTTTAAAAACAGCACTACATGCAAGCAGAATTTCCAAATTCAAAGCTTAATGGAATTTTTGCCAAAGATCACTGAAGCCTTTTGCATATTACCTATCAAAATAAGCCTCCTGAATGTTAAGATCTGCCTGAAATTCTCCAATCAAAGAAAATTGTTCAACTAATGTTCATCTTTCGCTAGAGTACAAAGAGAAAATTGAAATCTTCGAATGGCTTCACATACCTGTGGATTTGAGTCAGTTTACTTTTAAAATCAAACCAGCTACTCTCCTTAGCCCTTCCTGTACTAGCCTGGAAATTTAAATAGCTTTTTTTAAAAAAAATCTAATATTTATTTATTTGGCTGTGTCGGGTCTTAGATGTGGCCCAAGATCTTAATTGTGTCACACAGGATCTTTCATTGCAGCATGGGCTTAGCTGTTAGTCCCAACCAGGGATTGAACCCACATCCCTTGTATTGCAAGGCAGATTCTTAACCACTGGACCACCAGTGTGCATGTGTGTGTGTGTGTGTGTGTGTGTGTGCATGGGTGTGCACGCATGCGCACACATGCTCAATCAGTCTTGTCTGACTCTTTGTGACCCCATGGACTGTAGCCTGCCAAGGAAGTACCTAAATAGGTTTAACAATTTCAAGGATACATGGAAAACTGCATCTCTTACCCTTGCAATTGTCAATCATTTTTCTTTAGAACTTGCAGAAGCTTTCCTATTAACACAGAGATTCCGGAATCAAATAACCTTATAAAAATGGAAAAAAAATTGCTTTATCATGATCCCTAAAACCTTCACATTACATCTCAGATAAGATCCATATGCCTTTCCAACGAGGCCCTGTGTGATCTGGGCTTTACTTTCCTCTCAGCTTTACCCCATCCTCCTTTATCTGGGACTCCACAAGCACCAGGCACACTGACTACCTTGGGTCTCCGAGACATTCTGTTTTTCCAGTTAGTGTTGGATGCCTTGGGAGGGGGTTGGTTTTGCCTCGGGGCCTTTGAACAGTCTCTCTCTTCTGTCCAGGGACAAGTTCTTGTTCATCTTCTGCTGACTGCATCTCATTTTTCAGGGCTTATCCCTGACACACACACCTCTCTTCCTAAAAGAACCTCGCAGGAAGAGGGTCTAATAGAGTAACATGGGTTGACAGGCAAACAGTCAGCAAATCGTCTCTCTTTAAAAGTAAATCAGGGACCTCCCTGGCAGTCCAGTGGTTAAGACTTCACCTTCCAGTGCAGAGGGTACAGGTTCGATCCCTGGTCAGGGAGCTAAGACCCCCCATATGCCTCTCCACCAAAAAATCAAGACATAAAACAGAGAGTATTGTAACGAATTCAAAAAAGACTTTTAAAATGGTCCATGGCAAAAAAAAAAAATCTTAAGAAAAAGGTTAAGCAATATCTTGCATTTCCTGTCTGGTTGGTAAAGTAACTTTCTGTACTGTCTCTTCACTGATCCTTTGAGGAATGGTTTTGGTTGAGTACCCTGGGGACAGTGGTCATTGGCAGAAATGCTCTGTGCAGACAACCCATGTTCTTTCAGGTCCCAGGGCCTCGCTGGTGTGGGGGTGGTCTTTCCAAGCTTTCTTCCTATTGCAAGTATCAGTTAAGCCCAAGGTTGTGAGTCTGCTGTCTGCAAGCAGAGCTGAGATGGGCATTCTGGTATAAGTGCTGTCTTGGGGGAAGACCCTGGGCGGGGGAGGTTGAGGGGGTGAGGGAAGAGGGGTAGCTAAGAAAGGATGTGCTTTCAGCTGAAGTTCCCCTCAGCCTCATCCCACAGGTGCTCTGAAACTAGAATGTCAGCACAGAATTGTCCTCTTTGAAGAGTAGGTCCAGTCTCCTTTTAAAATGAGATGAATAAAATACAGAACATTAAAAATCATATATCTAATAAGGGGTTACTATCCAGAATTGTGGTGCTAGAGAAGACTCTTGAGAGTCCTTTGGAGAGCAAGGAGATCAAACCAGTAGATCTTAAAGGAAATCAACCCTGAATATTCACCGGAAGGACTAATGCTGAAGCTGAAGCTCTGATACTTTGGCCAACTGATATGAAGAACTGACTCACTGGAAAAGACCCTGATCTAGGGAAGACTGAAGGCAGGAAAAGGGGATGACAGAGGATGAGATGGTTGGGTGCCATCACCAACTCAATGGACATGAATTTGAGCAAACTCTGGGAGACAGCAAAGGACAGAGAAGCCTGGCATGCTGCAATCCATGGGGTTGCAAAGAGTGACTGAACAACAACACAAGAGTCACAACTGAGTGACTGAACAACAACATCCAGAATATATAAAAAACTTCTACAAACTCAACAACAAAAACAACCTGATTTAAAAGTGAGCAGAGTGGCCCAGTGGTTGTTCTTTAGTTGCTAAGTTGTGTCCAACTCTTTTGCAACCCTAAGGACTGTAGCTCACTTCTGTTCATGGGATTTTCCAGGCAAGAATACTGGAGTGGGTTGCCATTTCCTTCTCCAGGTCTAGTAGTTAAAACTCCACAACTAGGATTCAAGATTCTGTATGCCACTAGGACCTAGTACAGCCAAGTAAATAAATAAATAAATAATTTTTTTTTTTTTAAAGGATGGACAGGGAAGTTTGGTGTGCTGCAGTCCATGAGGTCACAAAGAATTGGACACCACTGAGCGACTGAACTGAACTGATGATATTTGTAGAGAAAAAAGGGCTACAAAGTAACTGGTCTAGAAACACAAATGGGCATATTCTCCTATTTTCCTAAAGTCAGCTGTACTCTCACAGTAATTAGTAGTAGTATATTGTTAATGTTTAAATCGAGGGTTGTTTTATTACTTATTCTGTAATAAATTTTGAAAGACAGTTGCTAGATCAGAAACGTGGAAGGAAATCTCGATCCTTGGGGGTGATATTCGCATTTTTAGAATCCTCGCCTGCCCTGCAGTGGAAAGTTCTCCTGTGTGGGCCATGCCCAGAGCAGCCTTGTACACTCGGATCCACCAAACAACATCTGCTTGTTTCAGTACTGGGTGTTTGCCAGATGAATGTCCCAACTCCAGACGAGTAAGACTTCCTCGGAAAGCTGACTTCATCCTCCTGGTGCTGCTTCCTCCGAGGATTGCAGAGCAGGCATGTTCCTTAGGCAGGGAGCAGGGCACCAGAGGGAACCAGAGCACCTACTCTTTTCTACTTTCATTTCTGTACAATATACATTGTAAAATGAAAGTCACTCAGTCGTGTCTGATTCTTTGTGACCCCATGGACTATACAGTCCATGGAATTCTCCAGGCCAGAATACTGGGGTGGGTAGCCATTCCCTTCTCCAGGGGATTTTCCTAATGCAGAGATCAAACCCAGGTCTCCTGCATTGTGGGCAGACTCTTTACCAGCTGAGCCACAAGGGAACTGTACAATGTAACTTCATCAGAAAGCAAAATTTCCATAGAGACTCATTCATTCATTCAAGAAACATCTACTGAATGCCATCTCCCAACACTCGCCCCAGCTCATGGCTTAGATGGTGAAGAATCTGCCTGCAATGCAGGAGAACTGGGTTTGTTCTCTGGGTTGAGAAGATCCCCTGGAGAAGGAAATGGCAACCCACTCCAGTATTCTTGCCTGGAAAATCCCATGGACAGAGGAGCCTGGTGGGCTACCATCCATGGAGTCACAAAGAGTTGGATACAAATGAGCGACTAACACTTTTCACACTTTCACTTTCTTTCATCTCCCTGCAAGCCTCTTGAAAATAACTATTAAAAACGAGGACAGAGCTTTTTCTGAGCCCATTTTATTGAGGTATATAATTTATATACAATAAAATTTACCTTTCCTGGTGTACAGTTCTATGAGTTGACAAATGTATATATCATAATCACCACCACAGTCAAGATCCAGGATATTTCTATCATCTCAAAGAGTTGTGCCTGTTTGTAGAAAAACCCTCCCCTCACCACCAGGACCTGGCAACCATTAATCTGAATTTTGTCCCTATTTTGTTGTTGTTGTTCATTTGCTAAATTGTGTCTGATTCTTGGTGACCCAGTAGATTGTGGCGCACTGGGCTTCCTTGTCCTTCACTAATTCCCGGAGCTTGCACAAATTCATGTTCATTGAGTTGGTGATGCCATTTAACCATCTCATCCTCTGTTGCCCTCTTCTCTTCCTGTCCTCAATCTTCCCCAGCATTAGGTTCTTTTCTAATCAGTTGGCTTTTCACATCAGGTGGCCAAAGTATTGGAGCTTCTGCTTCAGCATTAATCCTTTCAATGAATAGTCAGGGTTGATTTCCTTTAGGATTGACTGGTTTGATCTCCTTGCTGTCCAAGGGACTCTCGAGAGTCTTCTCCAGCACCACAATTTGAAAGCATCAATTCTTCCATGTTCAGCTTTCTTTATGGTCCAACTCCCAGACCCTTAGGCACCACTCAAATCACATTACGTGAGATTTATTACTTTGGAATAAGGACAATGGCAGCCCACTGCATTACTCTTGCCTGGAAAATCTCATAGACAGAGGAGCCTGGTAGGCTGCAGTCCATGGGGTCACTGGGGGTTGGACACGACTGAGCGACTTCACTTTCACTTTTCACTTTCATGTGTTGGAGAAGGAAATGGCAACCCACTCCAGTGTTCTTGCCTGGAGAATCCCAGGGATGAGGGAGCCTGGTGAGCTGCCGTCTATGGGGTCGCACAGAGTTGGACACGACTGAAGCGACTTAGCAGCAGCAGCAGCAGCAAGGACTAGACCTAAAATCCAGTTTCAGCTTATAGAGTGAGAAGTTTAAGATATAGTCACACATTACTGATGATCTAATGATCGTGATTGTAACAGGTTTGAAGTAATTTAGATGTTGATATCTGTGAAAACTTTATCTGGCCAGCAGGGGTGCAGAACAACTCAAACCTGTGTATATTGCTGGTAGGAATGCAAACAGGTCAGCATTTCAGAAAACAGTTAGGTAGTTTCTTGTTAACTGCTGGTCTCCAAATGATAATCCCATTCCTAAGTATTAATCCAAGAGAAATGAAAATGTATGCCCATACAAAGGCCCATATGCAAATGTTTGTGGCAGTTTCTTTTCATAATGCTGAAAGCTGGAACCCACCCAAATGTCCATCAACTAGTGACAGGGTAAATAAGCTGTGATACATCCAGAAACGGAATACTACTCAGGAATAAAAAGGAAAGAATGGCTGATAAGGGTAACAATATGGATCAATTTCAAAAGCATTTTGCTAGATGAAAGAAGCCAGACACAAAAGCCTCATACTGTGTGATTGACTTGACATTTGGAAAAGGCAGAACGATAGGGTCTTCAATATAAGGACTGATGCTAAAGCTGAAGCTCCAACACTTTGGCCACCTGATGTGAAGATCTAACTCATTGGAAAAGATCCCGATGCTATGAAAGATTGAGGGCAGGAAGAGAAGGGGGCAACAGAGGATGAGACAGTTGGATGGCATCACTGACTCTGGACATGAATCTGAGCAAACTCCAGGAGATAGTGGAGGACAGGTAGGCCTGGCATGCTGCAGTCCATGGAGTTGCAAAGAGTCAGACTTGACTTAACAACAACAAAGAGAATGATGGAAATATGGGTCTGGGGCTGGACTTAAGAGATCTTGCTTGGGCTGTGGAGACTGGCAATCTAGGTGCTACCTGAGTTTTTGCAGGAAGAAGCGAGGAGGAGAAGAGGCCCAATGCCTTAACATTGACTTTCAGGGGCCTGGACCCGGCTCCCTCACAGAGGGCAGTAGACTGTTTTGGGTACTCAAATTCCAGGTGGGAGAATGGTAAACCTTTTAGGTGTGCGCTTTAAAAAAAAAATCTTATTGAATTATTTATTTTTTTCTGTCAGAGTAGAGTTGATTTACAATGTTGTATTAGTTTCAGGGGTACAGCAAAGGGCTTCAGTTACATATACGTTCAGTTACAATACGTATATATACATTCTTTTTAGATTCTTGACCCATATAGATTATTACAGAGTACTGAGGAGAGTTCCCTGTACTGCACAGTAGGCCCTTGTTGGTTATCTATTTTCACACAGTAGTGTGTATATGCTAATCCCAAGCTCCTAATTTATTCCTTCACCTTTGGTAACTGTAAATTTGTTTTCCACATCTGTGAATCTGTCTCTCTTCTGTAAATAAGCTCATTTTTTCATATTTTTAGATTACACATGTAAGTGATATTATATGATGTTTGTCTTTCTCTGATTTACTTCACTTAGTATGATAATCTCTCAGTTCAGTTCAGTTCAGTCACTCAGTCATGTCCAACTCTTTGTGAGCCCATGGACTGCAGAATGCCAGGCCTCCCTGTTCATCACCAACTCATGGAGCTTGCTCAGACTCATGTGTTTCCAGTTGGTGATGCCATCCAACCATCTCATCCTCTGTCATCCCCTTCTCCTACTGCCTTCAATCTTGCCCAGCATCAGGGTCTTTTCAAATGAGTAAGTCCTTCACATCAGGTGGCCAAAGTATTTGAGTTTCAGCTTCAGCATCAGTCCTTCCAGTGAATATTCAGGACTGATTTCCTTTAGGATGGATTGGTTGAACCTCCCTACAGTCCAAGGGGCTCTCAAGAGTTTTCTCCAACACCACAGTTCAAAGGCATCAATTCTTAGGTGCTCAGCTTTCTTTAAAGTCCAACGCTCACATCCATACATGACTACTGGAAAAACCATAACCTTGACTAGATAGACATTTGTTGGCAAAGTAATGTCACCGCTTTTTAATATGGTGTCTAGGTTGGTCATAACTTTTCTTCCAAGGAGCAAGTGTCTTTTAATTTCATGGTTGCAGTCACCATTTGCAGTGATTTTGGAGCCCCCCCAAATAAAGTCTGTTACTGTTTCTATTGTTTTCCCCATCTAGTTAACACGAAGTGATGGGACCAGATGCCATGATCTTAGTTTTCTGAATGTTGAATTTTAAGCCAACTTTTTCACTCTCCTCTTTCACTTTCATCAGGAGGCTCTTTAGTTCTTCTTTGCTTTCTGCCCTAAGAGTGGTGTCATCTGCATATCTGAGGTTATTGATAGTTCTTGCAGTAATCTTGATTTCAGCTTGTACTTCATCCAGTCAGGCATTTCTCATGATGTACTCTGCATATAAGTTAAATATACAACCTTGATGTACTCCTTTTCCTATTTGGAACCAGTCTGTTGTTCCAAGTCTAGTTCTAACTGTTGCTTCTTGACCTACATACAGATTTCTCAGGAGGCAGGTCAGGTGGTCTGGTATTCCCATCTCTCTCAGAATTTTCCAGTTTGTTGTGATCCACACAATTAAAGGCTTTGGCCTAGTCAGTAAACCAGAAGTAGATGTTTTTCTGGAACTCTCTTGCTTTTTCAATGATCCAGTCAATGTTGGCAAGTGATCTCTGGTTCCTCTGCCTTTTCTAAATCCAGCTTGAACATCTGGAAGTTCATAGTTCACATACTGTTGAAGCCTGGGTTGGAGAATTCTGAGCATTACTTTGCTAGTGTGTGAGATGAGTGCAACTGTACGGAAGTTTGAGCATTCTTTGGCACTGCCTTCCTTTGGGATTGTAATGAAAACTGACCTCTTCCAGTCCAGGGCCACTGCTGAGTTTTCCAAATTCGCTGGCATATTGAGTGCAGCACTTTGACAGCATAATCTTTTAGGGTTTGAAATAGCTCAACTGGAATTCCATCACCTCCACTAGATTTGTTCGTAATGATGCTTCCTAAGGCCCACTGGACTTCACATTCCAGGATGTCTGGCTCTAGGTGAGCAATCACACTGCCGTGGTTACCTGGGTCATGAAGACCTTTCTGTATAGTTCTGTGTATTCTTGCCACCTCTTCTTAAAATCTTCTGCTTCTGTTAGGTCCATATGATTTCTGTCCTTTATTGTGCCCATCTTTGCATGAAATGTTCCCTTGGTATCTCTAATTTTCTTGAAGAGATCTCTAGTCTTTTCCATTCTTTTGTTTTACTATATTTCTGTGCACTGATCACTGATGAAGGCTTTCTTATCTCTCCTTGCTATTCTTTGGAACTCTGCATTCAATGGGTATCAGTTCAGTTCAGTTCAGTTCAGTCGCTCAGTCATGTCTGACTCTTTGCAACCCCATAAATCGCAGCACGCCTGGCCTCCCTGTCCATCATCAAATCTCGGAGTTCACTCAGACCCACATCCATCGAGTCAGTGATGCCATCCAGCCATCTCATCCTCGGTCATCCCCTTCTCCTCCTGCCCCCAATCCCTCCCAGCATAAGAGTCTTTTGCAATGAGTCAACTCTTTGCATGAGGTGGCCAAAGTACTGGAGTTTCAGCTTTAGCATCATTCCCTCCAAAGAAATCCCAGGGCCGATCTCCTTCAGAATGGACTGGTTGGATCTCCTTGCAGTCCAAGGGACTCTCAAGAGTGTTCTCCAACACCACAGTTCAAAAGCATCAATTCTTCAGCACTCAACCTTCTTCACAGTCCAGCTCTCACATCCGTACATGACCACTGGAAAAACCATAGCCTTGACTAGATGGACCTTTGTTGGTAAAGTAATGTCTCTGCTTTTTTTTGCTTTCTCCTTGCCTTTCATGTCTTTTCTTTTCTCAGCTATTTGTAAGGCCTCCTCAGACAACCATTTTGCCTTTTCCATTTCTTTTTCTTGAGGATTGTCTTGATCACTGCCCTTGTACAATGTCATGAACCTCTATCCATAGTTCTTCAGGCACTCTATCAGATCTAATCCCTTGAATCTATTTGTCACCTCCACTGTATAATCGTGAGGGATTTGATTTAGGTCATACTGAATGGTCTAGTGATTTTGCCTACTTCCTTCAATTTAAGTCTGAATTTGGCAATAAGGAGTTCATGATCTGAGCCACAGTCAGCTCCCAGTCTTGTTTTTGCTGACTGTGTAGAGCTTCTCCATCTTTGGCTGCAGAGTATAATCAGTCTGATTTTGGTATTGATCATCTGGTGATGTCCATGTGTAGAGTCTTCTCTTGTGTTGTTGGAACAGGATGTTTACTATGACCAGTGTGTTCGCTTGGCAAAACTCTGTTAGCCTTTGACCTGCTTCGTTTTATACTCCAAGGCCAAATATGCCTGTTACTCTAATCTCTAGGCCTATCTATGTTGCTGCAAATGGCATTGTTTCATTCTTTTTGTGGCTGAGAAATATTCCATTGTATATATGTACCACATGTTCTTTATTTTATATTCCATTGTATATATGTACCACATGTTCTTTATTCGTTCATGTCTTAATGGATATCTAGGTTGCCTCCTTGTCTTGGCATTTATGAACAATGCTGCTGTAAACATAGAGCTACGTGTATCTTTTCAGACCATGTTTTTTTCTGGATATATGCCCAGAAGTGCTTTGCAGGTGGTGCAGTGGTAAAGAATATGCGTGCCAATGCAGAGATGCAGGTTGGGAAGATCCCCTGGAGAAGGAAATGGCAACCCACTCCAGTATTCTTGCCTGAAAAATCTCAAGGACAGAGGAGGCTGGCAGGCTACAGTCCATAGAGTCATAAAGAGTTGGAAACCACTGAGCACTCAGGCATACAGGCATATCCAGGAGTAGGATTCCTATAGGTGTGCATTTTTAACAGCCATTTAATTGTACCCACTGAGCATTCATAATTCTCTGGTCTGGATTTTGTTCCCATCTCAATTGTTCCCCCATCATACCCTCACCTCTGATTTGGCAACCTGTTTACAAAAAATCAAGATGGAGCCACAGACGTGAGGATGGTTTTGTAGCGGACAGCTCCAATCCTGAGGAGCAAATCTTTGGGGAAAAAAGTCGTTTCCTCAGGAAATTCTTCTTTGGCCTCCGCTTCTAGAAAACTGAGGACATCTCAACCCCTGCTCTAGAAAGATTTCCTACTGTGCCCAGGAAACAGGCTCCTTACCCAGAAAGTGACAATTGCCAATCGGTTTAAAGGACGAAGTGCACCGTGTAGGGTTTATTTTGCTTTTTTTTTTTTCCCTAGAAGAAACCCCCATCAGGGAGTGCAGGGGGAAGGGCAGTGCATCTGATTTCTCTGCGGCCAGCGCTGGGGGAAACTTTTCGTTCTGTTGTTTACTTACTTCTCCCAGAGTTTTTATTCGGCCCCGGGAAGCTGCGACGCGGCTCCTCAGATGTTATTTATCTTTTCCTGCGAGGGACTTGTGACAGTCCAGGGTGTTGTGTATCCTGTGAGATTGTTTATCGCCCAGCCCATGCGGTGGCCGGAGCCGCCTCCTCGCCAGCACTTCACGTCCCCAAACCCCGGGCTACGTGAGCGGGCGAAGGGCGGGGAGGTTACATTTGGGCGCTGGGATGAACCCGCGTCCTCTTGGAGCCTGTAGCAACGTGTCCTCAGGCAGAGGCTCTGACCCCGGGGCGTCCAGGTGAAACTAACCAGACAGCGCGCGCGTCTTCAAGTCACCGCCGTGCCCTCCAGCCGCGGGCGGGGTAGGGGTAGGGGGCGGGCGGGGGTCGCCCGGAGCGCACTGCCAGTGGGTCAGCGCTGCCCAGGGCCTCGGCTCTCCAGGACATCTTACGTGAGAGTCTGCCCCTCGGCCTGGCCGCCCCCGCGTCGCTCTGCGTGGGATCACTCTAAGCTCAGTTGGCGGGAGGAGCGCTCTTGGCCTGGGGTGGAATTGAGTTTGGGAGTTTCGGGTCTGCCTGTGACCCAGGCCTTGTTTGAGATGAGCCCGTAGGGTGAGTTTGAGGTGAGTCTTGCCTTTTTCTTTCTCCTTTCCTTTCTATTGTTTCTCTCTCTCTCTCTCTCTCTCTCTCTCTCTTTTTGTGCCCTGGGTGCTTTGAGGGGCTAGGTCTCTCTTGGCATCGGTTGGAGACGAAGACAGGACGGAAAAGCGCAGGGCCCATCTCTACCAACCTAAGTATCTTTCTACCGCGTGCGCGCACGCGCACACACACACGCTCTCACACTCGCACTTACGGGGGAAGATCAAACGCGCACGGCGGCCCGAGGTCTGTTTTCTCAGGCGTCCTCCCCCCATCACTACATTGTTAACGGGACAATGGGCTCCTGTGTCAGTCTTGTTGGCACCAGTTTTGTACGATGCAGGAAACAGCATTTCCTCTCGGCGCTGGAAAATTAACTTGGATCATGCTTTTCCCTTTTTATTGAGAATCCGCACACACCCCGGGAAACCCGAGCTCCCGGAGAGGGGAAGGAGCGGCCGCAATAGACACCCCACACTCCCGCCCAGTCCGTCCCCTTCCCGCTCGGCTCCCGGCTCGGCTCCGGGCCGCTGCCCAAGGAGGAAACTCCGGCGCGGAACAATGAGATGGGGCTGGATGTCTCACCAGTGACCCTCCCGCTGGGGCTATCAGGACCCCGAGTGCCAGGCTGCCGGCCCTCCTGCGCCCCTTGTGTCTGGAAGGGGAACCTGGAAGAATTCGGTTTGTTTTCTGATTTCCCCGACTCCCAAGGCCCCAGGGGTCTGCTCCTAAGCTTGGGCAGTGGGATGCATTGCCAGGTGGTCTCCAAATGTACAAATCTGAACAGTTGTCAGGCCCACAAAAAGTCTAGTATGCCTCACCCATTCAATATTTCTATTTGGGGGTATTCCTCTCCCTCTGTACTGAATTGTGCTTCCCAGGTGGCACTAGTGGTAAAGAACCTATGCAGGAGACGTAAGAGACGTGGGTTTGATTCCTGGGTCCAGTAGCTCCCCTGGAGTAGGAAATGGCAACCCGCTCCAGTATTCTTGCTTGGAGAATCCCACGGACAGAGGAGCCTGGCAGGCTACAGTAAAAGGGGTGGCATAAGAATTGGATACCACTGATAGGAAAAGGAGTACATCAAGGCTATATATTGTCATCCTGCTTAATTTATATACAGAGTACATCATGAGAAACGCTGGGCTGGAAGAAGCACAAGCTGGAATCAAGATTGCCTGGAGAAATATCAATTACCTCAGATATGCAGATGACACCACCCTTAGGGCAGAAAGTGAAGAGGAACTAAAAAGCCTCTTGATGAAAGTGAAAGAGAGTGAAAAAGTTGGCTTAAACCTCAACATTCAGAAAACGAAGATCATGGCATCTGGTCCCATCACTTCATGGGAAATAGATGGGGAAACAGTGGAAACAGTGTCAGACTTTATTTTTGGGGGCTCCAAAATCACTGCAGATTGTGATTTCAGCCATGAAATTATAAGACACTTACTCCTTGGAAGGAAAGTTATAACCAGCCTAGATAGCATATTAAAAAGCAGAGATATTACTTTGCCAACAAAGGTCCATCTAGTCCAGGCTATGGTTTTTCCAGTGGTCATGTATGGATGTGAGAGTTGGACTGTGAAGAAAGCTGAGAGCTGAAGAATTGATGCTTTTTAACTGTGGTGTTGGAGAAGACTCTTGAGAGTCCCTTGAACTCCAAGGAGATCCAACCAGTCCATCCTAAAGGAGATCAGTCCTGAATGTTCCTTGGAAGCACTGACGCTGAGGCTGAAATTCCAGTACTCTGGCCACCTCATTCAAAGAGTTGACTCATTGGAAAAGACTCTGATGTTGGGAGGGATTGGAGGCAGGAAGAGAAGGGGGCGACAGAAGATGAGATGGCTGGATGTCATGACCGACTCGATGCACATGAGTTTGGGTGAACTCTGGGAGTTGGTGATGGACAGGGAGGCCTGGCATGCTGCAATTCATGGGGTCGCAAAGAGTCAGACACGACTGAGCGACTGAACTGACCTGAACTGGCTACCCCTGCTACTGACTCCCACTGTTTGTAGCCTAGGAATACTAACAGCTGACTACTGAATGTACAAAGAATTTGCACATACAGGTAATTCACATGCTATTTTCTACACATTACACTGTGTACTGCAACATGCATTTAGTGACTGTAGTGCTCTTACCATTCAGCTCTCCACTCACCTCCCCTTAATGACCATCTGTAGAGAAGGAAGTGGAAACTCCATTTCAGACCCGTGAGAGAGGTACACCTCTGCCCCTCGTTAACCTTCTGCAACACACTCTTCAGACATTTGATGGGGGTTTTTGAAAATGTTATTCCTCATCAAAATTTAAACTCTCACTTTTCTAAAATAGACTTTATTTTTTTAAATCAGTTTTAGCTTCACAGCAAAACTGAGCAGATGTACAAGATTTCTGGGACTCTTCCACCACCCCCACCACCCCGCCCCGGCCCGAGTGGTACCTTTGTTATGATCAGTGAACTTACATGACTGGTCATAATCACTAAGGTCCAGAGTTTCCGTTAGACTTCACTCATGGTGCTGTACATGTTACAAGTCTGGATGAATGTGCAGTGGCATGTATCTACCATCACAGTATCATTCAAAGTAGCTTGACTGCCCTAAAAATCCTCTATGGTACGTCTACTCATCCCTTGAACTGCTTAGTTTTTGAATTGATCATCATGCCTAATTGATGTTAAGATTAAAATAGAGAATGTCTGTCTTGTGCTTTGAGGGCTTTCTATTCTACAGGAGCAGGATATGAATAAGGGTTATTGGACTTATTGATCTACTGTTGACCCTGCCTTCTAATTCGGAATCTGCTCTTTTTCTGACCACTGGGGTCCATCTCTTCTTCCTCTGCCAGTTCCAAGAGTTAATGGTCTGTAAAACAGTACTTAAATATTTCAGTCCCCTAGGGAAGCACTAAAAGGAGCCCCTGGGACTCTTTGTAAAGTGAAAATCATCCTCTAATTGCTTTGCTCCTAGTTATTTCGGTTCTTAGTGTTCTCTGAGGTGAGCCAGGCCTGAAAGCCAAAGCTGCTTTATGCTTCCTGAATGAATGAATGATGGATCATATATTCTATTCTATTTTTTGTTTACATGTTATTTTATTTATACGCTTAGAAAAGACATTTGTGGCTTGTGCTGTCTAGGAATAAATTTGGGGAGAAATAGATGGAGTGATCCCTGAAATGGGTGCTTCCAAATTGCTCAACAGTCTGTAAGAAGTTGGCCTGTTCCTATGGTTAGCCAAGATGATGGAGTCCACTTCTTAGTAGGGTCCTCATGGGGGTCCGCGTGGCTTTCCCAAAATGCTCACTGCCCCCCAGAGAACCGTGTTGCTGGGGCTTTTTGACAGAGTGTGTGCCACTCCGATTTGCCCCTATCATAGTGGGACTTCCCAGGTGGTGCTCGTGGTAAAGAACCCACCTGTCAATGCAGGAGACATCAGAGACTCTGGGCCAGGAAGATCCCCTGGAGGAGGACATGGCAACCCACTCCAGCATTCTTGCCTGGAGAATCCTTTGAACAGAGGAGCCTGGTACAGTCCATGGGGTTGCAAAGAGTCAAACACGACTGAGCGACTAGGCACAGCAGCAGTTGTTACTTACCTTTATATATGTGTTCCCATTTGACTGAGAGTTTCTTCAAGGATCATCCTGAATCTACAGATCTATTTCTGTTTTCTGCACCTAGACACAGATGAATAAATGTCTGGCCCTGACAATGAGAACAAGATAGTGACCCGTGTGAATCAAATGCAGAGGTCAAAAGTCATTGTGTAGCAAATTAAATGATGTCTAATGCCCTCCAGTGGCAGATGTCCAGTGGCATTCCATGGATGTGCTTCAAGGGACCAGGGAGAAGGGAAGTATCTAGGGACGCTTCCTCTAGAGTGCTTTTATATTTGAAGGCCTGCTGCTCAGGACAGTTTTGCCAACACCCCCTTAGAAGAATGACAGCAGCAGGTAAAAGCGGAATGCCATCCCAGACCTATGAATGGAGGAAATATTTAAGACTGAACTTTCTCCGTCACCACCCAAAAGTCCAAAAACCACAAGACTTTTTGGATTATGCGCCTCTATATTCTACGAACTAGAAAGAAAATTTTTCAGAAAAGAAATGCTCCAAACTTGGAGAGAATGAGGAAGGTTTTAATCCTCTGTCCTCTTTGATAGAAATAGTTGTGGGCTCCCAGCAGCTCTGACTTACTAGGCCGCACTGATCCCCATGCCTCTGGACTGGTGGTGTTCCCACCTCACTTTTTTGCTATCAGCAGAGAGGCAGGTGGCTCCCCCTCCCATCCTCCCTGTGCACCTCATAAAAGAATTAGCCTGAATTTAAACTAAACAAGTCAGGGGCTTCCTGAGTTGTGTGTCATCTTTGATAACCTCCAGTTGGGAGAATTTCAGGGCTCCTCGGTAGCTGGCAGATGCAGATGGTCACATCTCTTTCAGTGGGCTGTTCGCGTTGGCTTAACTCGTCGAAGTGACTAGACATGGATCTTTTCTTTTCTTCATAGGTTGCTTAAACAGCCAGGCTGTTCCTTGGCTCCACTAAACGGAGTCTATCTGAAAGAAATTCGTTCAGGTTGCTAACACGAGTCCTCTGGTACTAGTGGTGAAGGATCCATCTGCCAGTGCAGGGTAAGAGATGTGAACTGGATCCCTGGGTTGGGAAAGATCGTCTGGAGAAGGGCATGGCAACCCACTCCAGTATTCTTGCCTGGAGAATCCCATGAACAGAGGAACCTGGTGGGCCACAGGCCAAAGAGGGGTCGCAAAGCACTGGCCAGACACAACTGAAGCGACTAAGCACACAGCCCTCTGGCTTGTTGAGGCTTCCTGCCTCTGGCTCCCACTTCCCACTCTATTCCAGGGCTTCTGATCTGGTCCTTCCTACCCTAGAGTCCCTCCTGTGACCTTCTTCTTCTAGGACGGTTTCCAGGTCCCTTTACCCCAACTTGGGTCCCAATGCTGGGACCTGGTTGAGAGCCCCTTGCCCACTGCTTCCTATGAAATAGGTCCACCCTGACATCTCCCTGTGGTCCTCTGCTCACATATTCAGGCATTCTTTCCCTTCATCCTAGGCTTCCTCCCTCATTGCTGGCTAATTTCCTGGACTTGGACCAAAGATTACAATAAACTGTGGATGCCTCTCTCACATGAGCATCCACGGCAGGTCAGCTCTCCTGGCTTCTGTTCCGCCCCTTAGAGTAGGGCCTTCCTCCTCTTCACTTACTTCAGTTTATTGCATGGCATCTGGCCATTTCTCCCCTGGACCCAGTGACAGCTCAAAATCTTTCTGAAAGGAGGCAGGTGTAAATTAAAAAAATTCTTTTTATTTTGAGAAAGATCTCTGTTTGCTTTCACAGCAATAAAAATTATATATTGCATGTGTGAATAGTCGTTGTGTCTGACTTTGTGGCCCCATATAGCGCTGCCAAGCTCTTCTGTCCATGTAATTCTCCAGGCAAGAATGCTGGAGTAGGTTGCCATTTCCTACTCCATAAAATAATTTTTAAAATATTTTTTACCTGTTTATTTTATTTGGATATGCTGGCTATTAGTTGCAGCATGTGGGATCTAGTTCCCTGACCAGGGATAGAACCTGGGCTGCCTATATTGAGAGTACAGAGTCTTAGCCACTGGACCACCAGGGAAGTCTCTGTACATTTTTAAAAGATTAATAGAGGGTCAGTGTTATGACACCCGAAAAAACAAGCAATATGAACCACAACAAGACTTGAAAATACCCATGATGTTTGCAGTTGCCTTGCAGGTTTCATTCTGCAAGCCTGGATTCCCAGTATGATGATTTTTTCCCCTGGAAATTCTGCCTGCATCTTTAGCAAGCTGCCACCTGGTGAGCAGTGATGACTTCGATTTTCACATGGTTAGATCAGCCCACATTACAGTCAGTGAATCCACAGGCACTGTGGGCTTGACCAAGTTATGCATGTAAAAGAAGATACCTTTAATACAGAAATTCTTAGTGTAGTAAACATTCTTTGAAAATCATAAAGAACAATATATTGACCTCCCAGGCTTCCCAGCTGGTACAGTGGTAAAGAATCAGCCTGCCAAAGCCAGAAATGCAAGAGACTCAGGTTTAATCCCTGGGTCAGGGGAATCCCCGAGAGGAGGGACTGCCAACCCACTTCGATGTTCTTGCCTGGAGAATCCCATGGACAGAGGAGCCCGGTGGGCCCCAGTCCATGAGGTGGTAAAGGAGTCGGACACAACTGAGCGGCTGAGCACTTGGTGCACACATAGGAAATAAGCTTTCATTTCCAAATGGCTCTACCCTGTCCTAAGTAGTTGGGGATCTAGAAGTTATTTTACATTTTTTGTATTATTTTCAGCATGATTTAATTAAATAAAACATCTAGATAAAAGGTGGAAATAAATAAAATTCAATAACTCTGTCATCGGTCTTCAGCTGTGTTAAGACCGTGGACTTATGTATCTCTCTCTCAAAGCCACTTGGTTGTGTCCAACTCTTTGTGATCCCATGGACTGTAGCTCACCAGGCTCCTCCGACTATGGAGTTCTCCTGGCAAGAATATTGGAGTGGGTTGCCATCTCCTTCTCCAGGTGTTCCTCCCGACCCAGGGATCGAACTCATGTCTCCTACATTGGCAGGCAGATTCTTTACCACTGAGCCACTCTACTTGATGTATATGTGAAAAGTGAAAGTGAAGTCCCTCAGTCATGTCCAACTCTTTGTGACCCCATGGACTATAGCCTACCAGGCTTCTCGAGTCGCCTTCTCCAGGGGATCTTCCTGACCTAGAGATTGAACCCAGGTCTCCCACATTGCAGGCAGACGCTTTACCCTCTAAGCCACCAGGGAAGCCTCAGCTGAAAGCACCTTTTATCTCACCTGAAACCTTTCAGCCCTGTACCCACCTTCCCACCAGCCTCTCCCTATGTTCACTCTGGGTTCTAATAACAGCAACACTGTCCTTCCCCAAGGATGATTGAACGTTTTCTGTAAATGCCTCCTCCCTCTTTGTTTTCCTCTCAAGACCTCTGAATGAAGTAGCAGAAAGGATGAAATGGTACATGCAGCCCAACAGTGTGGATACCATGGTCCTCGTCTTTCTAATCAGAAGAAAAATTTACACAGGGAACTATATTCAGTATCTTGTGATAAACCGTAATGGAAGAGAATATAAAAATAATACATGTCTGTATAACTGAGTCACTTTGCCATACAGCAGAAATCAACACAACACTGTAAATCAACTATATTCAATGACGATTTTTTTTTTAAAGAAGAGTTTATATTTTGGCTACATTTCTTAACTAGGCTCTTTGCCACTGGAAGTTAGAGTTCATGCTCAGGCATCAAATATGCCAGTGCACACCTCTGCTCAATGGGTGCAGGGGTCCAGACACACACGCTCACACACAAGCAAGCACACCTGTCACCCGGCCCAGGGCAAACCAATCTGCAGGCTTGACTGAGCCGGCAAGACGCAAGCTTGACAATCTAGATGGTGAGGAGATGCAGGCAGAGAAGCTCCACATGTGAGTCATTTCAGCGGGGAAGCCCTGCTGAGCACAGTCCAGGAGGCTGAATCTGGTATAAAGCACCTCGTTGCCTCTCCGGTACTAGGGCCTCTGGAGGCAGGCAATCTCATCTCTGTCTTACAAATGAGGAAAACAGGTTCAGAACAGTTCTGTCATTTGCCAGGATCACGCTGCTGGCCGCTTCAGAGATGACCAGCTTCCTCCATCCCTGGTTGGGCAAGAGAGCAAGAGCCACGCTCCACTTTCTGAAGCAGACCGTTCAGCTTTTCTTGGACCCTGGAGCTCTCAGTTCCTGCCACCCTCACTTCCTCTGCCTCCCTTTTTTGTTTTAACCTGATAAGTCATTTTGGTCTCAAAAGCATCTGAAGCCTACTTCACATCTCAGGAACAAAAAAGTATTCCTTTACATTCTCCTAAATTTTATAGATAAAAACATTAAGCAAATTTAGGAAAGGAGCTGAATGAAAGGAAGGAGGTTCAGAAAATTCCCAAGATGAATGCGAAGCTGAGTAAGTGTTCCAATCACAATGGAGTTGGTATGAAAGGGACGGTGAATCAGGATTACTTCCGTGTCGCGGTGCGTGTGCTCTGCACACAGAGCAGCTGTGTCTCTGACGGGGTTGTCTTCCTCAAGTTGCCAAATTCATCACCACTTTTAGGTTAATGTTTTTCTCTTTTCGTTTGTGTGACTTCCCACATATGCCCTCTAGTTTTTTGTTTTTTTTACACGTAATGACATTTTGTGACTTTTAATTATACAACAGTAATATCTAGTCGAAACTCTTTGTCTGACAGTGGGAAATCAGACAAGATTTCCAGGCAAGAGTACTGGAGTGGGGTGCCATTGCCTTCTGTAGTTTGCCTTTTCCAGTGCAGCATATAGTTGGAGCCAAAAGTATGTAGATTTTGCAGATTGGCTTCTTTTGCTTAGTCGAAGTTGACTGTTTTAAACCGGCAAAGGAGTCTCTTCAAGCCAAGATTTTTCTCAAAAGGTAAGAACAGAATTAAAAAAAAAAAAAAAGGTATTAGATATACTGTGTTTTTAAAATTACATTTAAAAAGTTTTAGGTAGTGTCAGTGGACCCCTTGCGGTAAGAGCAGCTTACTTCCTGATGCCTTTCTTCCCCTCCTGATCTTTGCTTCCATTCACAACATTTACATTCTACTAAGGAGTGTAGTTCTCAGAGTTTTGCGAGTGTATATATACATATATATGTGTGTGCTCGGTTGTGTCTGGCTCTTTGCGACCCCACAGACTAGCCCACCAAACTCCTCTGTCCATGGAATTTTCCAGGCAAGAATACGGAGTGGGTTGCCATTGCCTTCTCCAGGGGATTGTCCCCACCCAGGGATCGACACTGAGTCTCTTGTGTCTCCCACATTGGCCAGTGGATTCTAGAGATATGTGGGTGTGTATACATATACCTTCAAGTGGCTTTAGTGTTTACTTTAAATCTTTTTACCATGGTTTCTTCATTCCCGAGTTCTTATATTTGGTTAATTTTTTGATTGGTTGGATTTATTGTCAAGTCATGTGGCTTTCCCATGCAGAATCACGGCTTTGTGTTCTCCAGATTCTTTCATGTCTGAGAGACGCCTGTCTCTGCCTTCCTACCTCAACAACATCCTGGCCTGGCCTAGGATCCGTTTCTTTGAAACTCACTTGTCTTCTCTCACTGAGGGAGAAATGTGTGGCCAGTCTAATCTCTCTCCCTTACAAGCAATTTGCTTTTCTGGCTGAGAGTGAAAGTGAAGTCGCTCAGTCGTGTCCGACTCTTTCTGCCTGAACACCTGACAAATTCTTTCTTTATCCTTAAAGTTCCATGGTTTAATTAAAAGATATATCTCCTCGGTATCATACTGTATTAAGTTTTCCTGGAATACAGTTTGTTCTCGATCTGCACAGTCAGGTCTTTCACAGAATTTTTCTTTCATATTTCAATAAATATTCTATTTAATTTTTAGATTCTTTACTTCAGGGACATCAATTGTCTTAAGTTGGAATAACTTAATCTTTTTTACATTTCTGTTAGTATCTCATTAGTTGCTTTCATATCTTTGTCTTTTTCAGGTGTATCTCAAGACTTTCCTTCATGTCAGTAGCTAGATTCTCAGTGGTATCGACCTGTTCTTTCTGCTCCTAATTAAAGTGTTCATTATATAATGATGCTGTTTGGAAGTTCCATTAGTTTCCTTCTGTCTGCAAACTCTGTAAATTTCATTTTGTTGTTTCAGTATGTCAGGGTGGGCTAGGTGTTGCTATCAGGCTTCCCTGGTGGCTCAGACGGTTAAGCATCTGCCTGCAATTCGGGAGAACTGGGTTTGATCTCTGGGTCAGGAAGATCCCCTGGAGAAGGAAATGACAACCCACTCTAGTACTCTTGACTAGAAAATCCCAGGAATGGAGGAGCCTGGTAGGTTACAAAGACTCCGACACGACTGAGCAACTTCACTGGGGAGGTCTAGTATTGGGGAAGTTTTGCTACAGTAATCAGTTAATTACAAATTCCCAGTGGCTTATCACATATGGGTTTATTATTTTTTTTCCTCATGCAGTGTCAGTTGAGGGTTCACTGAGAATTTCCAGGGTAATTACTTTCCGAGAGATAATTTAGAGCTCAAGATATTTGCATCTTCTTTTTCCCTCCAGTTATATTGAGATATAATTGACATACAGAACTCCACAGGTTTAAGATGTATGGAGTAATGATCTGACTTACACACACAGCGAAATGATAGCCACAACAAGCTCAGTGAGTGACCATCCATCATATCCTAAAGATACACAGCATTAAAGAAATAGAAAAAATATATTTTTATGCTTGCGATGAAAACTCGGGATTCATTCTCCAGGATAACTCGCATCTTAAAGTTCTACCACGGGTGTCTAAGTCGCTGTGGCAGGCGGAATGACACTGTAACAAACACACACCTGCTGACCCGAAATTTTCTGGAACTGGCCAGCAATTGTCACACACCGCTAACATTTATTACTAGAATGTCCACTTTTTGCCCAGAAGTAGTCAGACGGTTAGTATTAATCACAAGGAAGGCAAAGAAATGCAAAACGGCTTTATGTGCAGCAACACAAGATTTGTCTTTACTGTTTAATTCATTTTTAGTCAAGTATGCTATTGTGCATCCGTGTGCTCAGTCAGCAAGTCCTGTCTGACTCATTGTGACCCCATGGACTGTAGCCTACCAGGCTCCTCTGTCCATGGGATTTTACAGATAAGAATACTCTCCTCCAGGGGATCTTCCCAACCCAGGGATCGAACCTGCATCTCCTGAGTCTCCTGCATTGTCAGGCGGATTTTTTTTTTTTACCACTGAGCCACCTGGGAAGCCCAAGAATGCTGTTGCTTGCAATCCAAAGAGTGCCTAATTGGCATATTCTTTATTTTTGCTTTTCAAGCAAGCACTTCAATGCCTAAAAACATCTTTTCAGTTCTCTATTGCATCTAATGGAGAAGGCAATGGCACCCCACTCCAGTACTTTTGCCTGGAAAATCCCATGGGCGGAAGAGCCTGGTGGGCTGCAGTCCATGGGGTCACTAAGAGTGGGACATGACTGAGTGACTTCACTTTCACTTTTCACTTTCATGCATTGGAGAAGGAAATGGCAACCCACTCCAGTGTTCTTGCCTGGAGAATCCCAGGGACGGGGGAGCCTGGTGGGCTCGCGTCTCGGAGGTCACACAGAGTCAGATACGACTGGAGCGACTTAGCAGCAGCAGCAGCATAGCATCTAAGGAGAAGGCAATGGCAACCCACTCCAGTACTCTTACCTGGAAAATCCCATGGACAGAGAAGCCTGGTAGGCTGCAGTCCATCAGGTCGCTAAGAGTCAGATACGATCAAGCGTCTTCACTTTCACTTTTCACTTTCATGCATTGGAAAAGGAAATGGCAATCCACTCCAGTGTTCTTGCCTGGAGAATCCCATGGACAGAGGAGCCTGGTAGGCTGCAGCCCATCAGGTCGCTAAGAGTCAAATATGGCTGAGCATCTTCACTTTTACTCATTGGAGAAGGAAATAACAATCCACTCCAGTGTTCTTGCCTGGAGAATCCCAGGGACGGGGGAGCCTTGTGGGCTGCCATCTATGGGGTCACACAGAGTCGAACACGACTGAAGTGACTTAGCAGCAGCAGCAGCAGCATAGCATCTAAGCAAGAAAGTACAAGAGAAAAATGCAGAACTGTACATTCTAGAGGTGAGCAGGGGAGAGAGGTCTGGTTGACTGGCATGTTTAAGGAGACTTCAGAGCACTTGTGGCATTTGGACCAGGACGTGCACAGTGGGTGAGAGCTGAACAGGCAGAGGAAGGTGTCAGGTGCCTCTCGGGCAGGTAGAAGGTCCCAGCAGGAGCGAACGACGTCAAGTCCTTCACATGCCTTACGGAACAGGATTGCAGCTTGCATTAAAACTCCTGCCACTGCTGGGCATACACACCCAGGAAACCAGAATTGAAAGTGACACGTGTACCCCAGTGTTCATTGCAGCACTGTTTACAATAGCTAGGACATGGAAGCAACCAGATGTCCACTGGGGGACAAATGGTTAAGGAAATTGTGGTACATATACGTGGTAGAATATTACTCAGCTATAAAAAAGGAACACATTTGGGTCAATTCTAATGAGGAGGATGAAACTAGAGCCTATTATAACGAGTGAAGTAAGTCAGAAAGTGAAACACCGATACAGTACATTAACACATACATATGGAATTTAGAAAGACGGTAACAATGACCCTATATGCAAGGCAGCAAAAGAGACACACATGTAAAGAACAAACTTTTGGACTCTGTGGGAGAAAGCAAGGGTGGGATGATTTGAGAGAATAACACTGAAACATGTATATTATCATATGTAACATAGATGACCAGTGCAAGTTCAATGCATGAAGCACTCAAAGCCCGTGCTCTGAGACAACCCAGAGGGATGGGGTGGGGAGGGCGGTGGAAGGGGCATTCAGGATGGGGGGACATGTGTACCTGTGACTGATTCATAACCATCACAATATTGTAAAGTAATTTTTCTCCAATTAAAATAAATTAATTTTAAAAAGAAAAACTCCTGCCAGAATGTGGCCTGTTTCCCTGATCCCATGGAAAGTCATGCTCTCCATCTTCCAGGAAGCCCTGTGGATGGTGGGTGATAGATGGATGGTGGATGGTGGGTAATAGATGGATGGTGGATGGTGGATGGTGGATGGTGGGGCCAGCCCAGGCAGAGTTTTGAGGCTCTGCAGTGGAGAAGCACCTAAACAGTCCTCATTCACACCAACTCTAGGCTTTGAGGTGTGGCTTTGCTCTTCACTGGGATCCCTGTCTTCCTACTACAGCTTCCTTCTGAGACTGAGATCTTTATCTCCTTTCTTAATTTTGTGTATTCTTTTTTTCTAAATTTAGTTCTTTTTGGACCTGCTACGTGGCTAGTGGGATCTTAGTTTCCAGAATCAAATTGGGACCAAACCCACACCCCCCGCAGTGGAAGTGCTGAGTCCCAACCACTGGACAGCCAGGGAATTCCATGTCATAAAAAAAGTAATGTATTTTTAAAATTAATAATTTACTTTTTATTTTATTTTTGGCTGCCTTGGGTCTCCGTTGCTGCTCGATGGCGCCCTCTAGCTGCAGAGAGCAGGGGTCACTGTCAAGTTTCGGCATGTGGGCCTCTCCTGCTACACAGCATCACCAGGGTGCCCCGGGCTCAGCACTTGTGGAGCAGGGGCCCAGGTGCCCTGTGGCATGTGGGGTGCTCCCGAGCCAGGGACCAAATTAGTGTCCCCCGAATTGTGAGGGGAACTCCCAGCCACTGGACCACCAGGGAAGTCTCTCCCTGGCCATTCTTAATTTTGGTATCGGGACCAGACTGAGGGTCAGGAAATGTTGTTCAAGGTCCTAGAGAGTCTCTTAAGCTAATGGCATTTCTGTTGTCCTTTTGTGAATGTCTCAGTTTCTCGCTGTGGTCAGGCTCCTCAAATCACCTAACTCTATCAGTGACGGCAGATACCACACTCGACAAAACATGAAACCACATTTTCAAGTGAGTCTTCCTCTGTGAGGCCTGGCATTGTTGCTGTGGATGGAAACCCCAACTCTTGACCCTTGTACGCATGTCCTAGGCTGAGTCCTGTGGCCTTGGCTGGATGCATCACTTAATACTTTGAGTTTCATTTTCTTCATTTGTAAGGACTGAGTCACTGGGGCTTTCCTGAACTGAGTTCATATTTGAAGGGCTTGTTAATTACAACTTCTGTTCTTTCTAGATATTGAAATCACCAGATTCCTCCTTTATCCTCCTCTTCTACCATTTTTACAGGGGGATGTTTTAAGCCTAGAGAACAAATGTGAAAAAAAAATTATCACTCAGTTGTGTCTTTGTGACCCCATGGACTGTTGCCCACCAGGCTCCTCTGTCCAGGCAAGAATACTGGAATGGGTTGCTATTTCCTTCTCCAGGGGATCTTCCTGACCCAAGGATTGAACCGAGCTCTCCTGAATTACAGGCAGATTCTTTACTGTCTGAGCCACCAGGGAAGCCCATAGGCAAAGGCAAAAGCAAGCTGTAGTTGGCCCAGTCAAGCAGGAGGAACGGTGGTCACCGGAGGGCCAGGCAGGCCAGCAGCTTTTTTTCTAAGTCCTTTCCCTATGGATTCTTCCTAGTCCTTGAGCTCAGCCGGGTCATGTGGAATATCAGCATGGACAGGAAAACATCCTGTGGTGGGCTCGGGAGGGGGCCGCCTCTGCCCCACTTTGTGGGGTCCCAATAACGCTGACAGCCATTTCCAGCTCAGCTCATGGCAGGTAAGGGAAGCTTTTATCCACACGTGTGGGACGCTGCAGGGCAGCACTGGGCCCCCAAAGACCAGCTCCATGGTGGTAGCAAGGATTAATGGGAAATTCAGGAAAGGAGATCTTGGGATGAAAGGAGGAAGGGGAGGCTTCACCAAGATGTCTCCCATCACTGCTGACCTTCATGGACCAAGATTTTTGCCTATTAAAGGAATGGGTTTTCTTATATGAAGTTTAGGGTTTTACGCCAGAACTTCCGTAGCAGAGGCCCATGGAGAGAGGGGATGGACAGGGCAACCAGGCCTGGGTGGAGAGGAAAGAAAACAGCGGAATGTGATGATATAAGCTGGGCCTAGGAATGGCTATGAAAGGTACCACTTACTCAGCAGGGGACTTTCCTGGCAGTTCAGTGGTTAAGACTCAGCACTTCCAATGCAGGGGATGTGGGTTCAATCCCTGGTCGGGGAAACTAGGATGCCACAAGCCGAAGAGCATGGTAAAACAAACAAACAAATTGTTTTTTAATTATAAAAATAAAAAACAGCTACTCATCAGACAGGCATCTGAGAATCTGGCCAGCAACTTGAGGCCATCAGCATCACTGAAGTCAGACAGGAGACAAGGTCTCAGACGATCCCCTAGGGTCAGACGAAGCAGGTTTGCCTGTTGGGACAAGCCTTGGGTGTGTGGACAGTTTGGTGGGCCATTCAAGGCCCAGTCCCATGGGAAACCTAGAACTTAGCAGGCATGCAGTCCACCCCCTGGGGAGAGGTAGTAGAAGACTAGTTAGGGAGAGTGCAGGGGGCATGCCAAACAAACATTAGGGCTTCCCTGGTGGCTCAGAGGGTAAAGCGTCTGCCTGCAATGCAGGAGACCTGGGTTCAATCCCTGGGTCAGGAAGGTCTCCTGGAGGAGGAAATGGCAACCCACTCCAGTACTCTTGCCTGGAAAATCCCATGGTCATAAGAGCTAGCACTTAGTGTTTATTTTGGTCCAGGCGCTGTTATAAGTGCTTAAAAGGATTTCTCTTGCAGTTCATGACAAACCCATTATATCATCAGCCCTGCTGACATCCCAGGATAAGGGACTGGGGCTCAAGGAGGTTAAGTGGCTTTGCTCAAGGTCATGTACCCAGCCAGAGGCAGAGCACCCCTGGCAGGCTTGCCCAGGAGCTGCCCATTGCCCTAGACTAGCAGAAGTGCTGGGCTCTCTGTTTTAGACTGCTTTCTGAGTGCAGGTGACCATCTGCCCAAAGGTGGTGACACTGACCTGACAGATCTAAGCTGACCTGCAGGCAGATCCTCCCTAGCATCAGCTGATTCATCAGGTCATCTCATGCTCATCCAGGGGATGGAGCAGTGGGTCTTTAGGGACCAGCACTCACCTTCCATCTAATAGACTTGGTATTAAGAGACCCGAAGGGCTGGGGACCGGGGAAGGGGGGTGGGGTGGAGTCTAATCCATAAGCCCAAGGAGGTCCTGCAGATTCAGGTTCACTGCCGGCAAAGCTCATCACCTCTCTGCCTGTTTCCTTAAAGAAAGATCAAGTGTGTGGACATGATCTTCTCTGAGGTTCATTTGTACTTTAAAATTTTATGAATCCATGTTTTATCTTCTTCAGTCTTCTAGAATCTTTCTTTTTCTAACCTTTGCAGCTTCTTCTCACGTTCTATAAAAAAATCAGCCAATTGTCTTACAGTATCGTCTTTCTGTTCCTAAATTGCCTAGGATGCTTGCCAAGAAAGCCTGTTTCATTTTGCATCTGATGCCAGCTTTGCCAGATGTTGCATCTTTGGAAGTTCCAGGGCCACGCTCCTGCCTTCTGGCTGACTTCTGGTTCAGATGGGCCCACAGACCAGGGTAGAGAGTGACTCCTTGACTTCTGCTGCTGCTGACACGCATGAGAAGTACATCTGGGAGGAGTCTGGAAGAGATGCAGGAAGGAAAGGGATGGTCTTCCACGGAAGCGGCCAGCAGACCTGCCCAGAAGCTGTGTCTGGGGAAGGGGAACTTTGGAAGACGGAAGGGCTGAAGGAGGAGAGCTCTGCTGCTCACGCAGACGTGGGAATCCAACTCACGGCTTTTAGTAAACTTCCTAGTTATAGCCTGGCCATTGCACAAAACTCAGACATTCTGAGTAGATAAGATTTTGGTCCAGCATTAGGATACAGCAATCGGATGATGAATTTCTACTTCCTTAAAATGTCTGGACCTGAGCCAATGGATCACTTTAAACCCTGTTTTGGCTCAGGCAGGAAAATAAAGTAGGCTGCTTTCAATTGCCCACTCACCTCAACCTGGCTGAAACTAACAAGTCTATCCCTGCGTTTCCCACCCCTACCCCCGCCTCTATTGCAACAGCTTCCCCTTCCCGGCAATGTTCAGAGGTCTTGGAGTCCTCCTTGGAAACTTGGGGTTCTCTTGGCTCCTCTTAGGCTCCTCTGTCCTCCTCACCTTGACCTCGGTGTTAATTTCTCTCTCCATCCCATCTCTGATCTACTAACCAGAGCCACCTGTCCTCTTGGTTTGTCCTTCCCATAACTGTTACAGTTCTATTCTGTTTCTTTTTTAAAATTTATTTTAAATGGCAGGATAATTGCTTTACAATATTGTATCGGTCTCTGCCATATTCCAGTACGCATCAGTCATTAAGTATACATATGGCCCCTCTCTCTTGAATCTCCCTCCCACCTCCTACCCACTCCTACCCCTCTAGGTTGTCACAGAGCCCCGGCTTGAAAGATGGTACCAATGAACCCACTTGCAGGGCAGCAATGGAGACACAGACATAGAGAACAGATCTGTGGACACAGAGGGGGAAGGAGACGGGGGGACGAATTGAGAGAGTAACATGGAAACATACACACTGCCACATGTCAAACAGATAGCCAGTGGGAATTTGCTGTGTGATTCAGGGAACTATTGCCTCTTAATAGCTTACGTTTATTTAATAGTTTATTCTTTTCATTTCAGTCTTATTTCCCTTTAATCCCCTATATGCTAGTCTAACCTTCCTAAACCATCTCTTCCTAGGACTGGCAGGATGGGATACATTTAAATTTACCTATGCAACTGAGCACACACACTAGGTGGTCCAGGTCCCTCAGCCTTACCTGCTGGAGCTTGTCTCCCTGTTCCCTGGTCCTCTCCCTCCACTGGCCACCCCTGCCCCACACAGTCCCTACATCGGAGTTGGGTTTCTTCCCTTTGCTCCTTGCAGGATGCCTTCCTATCTCTGCCAACACAAATCTGATACTACCATCAAAACCGTTTCCCAGTCTAGTGATCAGTAATTCCTTTTGTGCTCACAACTGTATCTTGTTCTTGCCGTAGAATTGTTTTAATTGCAGTAAATTGTTTCCTAATGTTTCATGAAATCTGGCCGTCTCAAACTGTAAGGCTTTTGAGGGCAGTCGTTAAATCTTCTATGCTACTGTTTTCAACAAGACTGGCCTGGGGTTGTGTATGGGTGCAAAACAACAACAAAATTTTTTTCTCATCATTGAATGAGAAAATACATTTTCTGGATTATGCACCACAACACAAAACTTTTTCTTCTGATCGGTTGCCAGGTCACTGTTGGACTAAGCTGGTCCAAGTCTCAAGTGAGGCGAGAATATTAACTTGTGTGTGTGTGTGTGTGTGTGTGTGTGTGTGTGTGTGTGTATGAAAGCGGCTTGTAGGGAGAAGAGGAATGTATACTGAGCGTCTGTATGTGCCTAACTGACTAAAAAACATTCCAGTGTCAAATTAAATTCATTTTGGAATTATTTATAATGGTGAAAGTGAAATGTCCAGCGGTAGGATAGTATTTCAGTTAAATATAATAATTATGAAGGCTCTACAGAAACACAGAAAAATGCACTCTCTGAGAAAACATTAACATGAAATATACCAAAGATATCACAGTAGGTTTGCTGAGATGATGGGGTTATGATTCATCCTCCAGCCCTCTCCTCATCTTTGCATTTGTCTAAAATGTTTTATAACTAAGAGTATATTAAAAGTGAAAATCACTTAGTCGTGTCCAACTCTTTGCAACCCCATGGACTATAAAGTCCATGCAATTCTCCAGGCCAGAATACTGGAGTGGGTAGCCTTTTTCTTCTCCAAGGGACCTTCCCAACCCAGGGATCGAACCCATGTCTCCTGCATTCCAGGTGGATTCTTTACCAGCTGAGCCACCAGGGAAGCCCAAGAAAAGTACAGTGGGTAACCTATCCCTTCTCCAGTGGATCTTCCCAACCCAGGAATCGAACCGGGGTCTCCTGCATTGCATGTGGATTCTTTAGCAACTGAGCTATCAGGGAAGCCCTATGTTAAAAGTAATGTCATTAAAAAAAAATAAGTAAAAATCAGTAGCCGACAGTTATAGACTGAGATAAAACTAATCTTTGGCAAAAGTTGTTCAATCTACTGAACAGATAACCATTATGCAGGCTTCCTTATCCAGCTGCTTTTCCTTTAGGTATCTGTCCTTTTTCTGTTTGCCTTTTCTCCTGTCCCAGTCTTCTCTGATTACCTCCTTCTGAGCTTTTTTTTTTTTTTTTTACTTTCCTAAAATACCTTGAATAAAACTCACCTGTTTTGTCACCTCTTGCAAGGACCATTCCTGAATAATAACACGGTAAACGGTTAAAAGCTAACATGCAGCCTCCCATGGTGAAGATGCAGCTGGAGATGCCTGCATGAGTGCTCAATCGTGTCTGACTCTTTGCGACCCCATGGACTGCAGCCCACCAGGCTCCTCGGAATTTTCCAGGCAAGAATACTGGAGTGGATTGCCATTTTCTTCTCCAGAAGATCTACCTGATCCAGGATCTCCTGCATTAGCCAGTGGATTCTTTACCATGTGCCGCCTGGGAAGCCCACAACTAGAGAAAATGACACAGAATACTTTGGTTTACTTAACTTCTGCAGACTCCTCCCTCTCTCCATTCATTGAACTCTGCCCTAGTCAGTTATTTTAATGATGAGACAGAAGGCACATTTATCCTAATTTTTGGATAATGTGAAGCAGGACATATAGAAAATGCACTGAATGGCGGAATTGGAGATCAGAAAGATAGACTAAGTGAGACAAGAACATTTAAAAAACTGTGTTAAAGGGTCTGCAATATGGGTCATCAAACACTATGAGTGGCCCAGTATAGCGAGACCACACAGCTCCCGATGAAAAAGCCTTGGGTCTTTCAACCAAGAGCATGTTCTGCAAGCCTCCAGGGTACAAAGTGGCTGACAGAAAGGGCTCCTTTGATCTTAGGCTGCATAACAAAAGTACAGTGAGCTGGGAGACATGGGCTCCAAAAGAAGGTAAACGCCTGAATCAGTCAAAATGAGATAAACAGCAGCAGCATCAACCTAGGTGAGGAACAGGTGGTCAGGGATGGAGTGAAGCTGCTGCTGCTAAGTCGCTTTAGTTGTGTCCGACTCTGTGCTACCCCATAGACAGCAGCCCCCCAGGCTCTCCTGTCCCTGGGATTCTCCAGGCAAGAACACTGGAGTGGGTTGCCATTTCCTTCTCCAATGCATGAAAGTGAAAAGTGAAAGTGAAGTCGTCACTCAGTCGTGTCCAACCCTCAGCGACCCCATGGACTGCAGCCTACCAGGCTCCTCCGTCCATGGGATTTTCCAGGCAAGAGTACTGGAGTGGAGTGCCATTGCCTTCTCCAATGGAGTGAAGCAGGTGGAGCTAAAAGAAGAGTGGTGGATAGGTGGAGGTTCCCTAAGGAACTCCATCAAAACTTATCAGCATTGGAGAAGTGGAACCATGGGTGTAGCTGCCTGGTGAATTCAGCAGTTTCCCTAAGGAATATTGTAAGCATGTGCTACTCAGATCNTGGAGTGAAGCAGGTGGAGCTAAAAGAAGAGTGGTGGATAGGTGGAGGTTCCCTAAGGAACTCCATCAAAACTTATCAGCATTGGAGAAGTGGAACCATGGGTGTAGCTGCCTGGTGAATTCAGCAGTTTCCCTAAGGAATATTGTAAGCATGTGCTACTCAGATCTCAGAGGCTGAGCTGTGAAGCAGAGATGTGCTGGGAGATGGTTGTTTTTTTTTTTTTTTTCCATATAACACAGAAGGGTTTTAAAAACTCATTTGGTTCCTGTAAGCAACCACACATAAGTATGTTAAGCAGTGTGTAGCTTGGAGCAGTTTTTCTTGGCTCTGAAGCCACCTAACCTACGAGGGGATGAAGGAGTCCCAACTGAGCCTTGGTGACTAGAAGCTGGTCGGCTCCACCCTTGGTCCACTGAAGGAAGACGAGGCCCTGGGTCCCCTCCTGTCTCCCACATGGTGCTCCCATATCATTGTTCAGTCTTGAATATTAAAGCTGTTGGTTTTACCAACAGTCTGCCTCTGAATAGGAATCCTCAAGAGAATGTTTGTAGCTGATAACAAGAGAGTGTCTGGTTTTGCAGGAGATGAAATGTTCTTTTGTATCTGAGCAGGAAGCAAGCAGATAGTGTATTTCAATAGCTTTTTATACCCACCAGGCACGTTGAAATTGATCTTTTCCATCACCATTATCTATAAAACCCCTTTCGTTTGTGATTTAGTTGGAAGAGTGCTGCAGCCTATTCGTATTCAAAAGTGTTATCTCTTGTCAGTGGGGAGGGCTGTGAGCCATACCTTTATTTTCCATCATTTTAGCTTAGCTATTTGTTTTTCTCAGTGCTAAAATTTACGAGCTAGAGTGAAATGAGAACAAAACCTTGTGACAACTTGTAGCATCTTGAGTTCTCTGCGAGGAGGCTAATCCCAGTAACAAAATAAGAAATAGTAAATAAACTGCTGACTATAATTAAAAGCCTGCAATTTTCAAAAGGATAGTTGGGAAATTTGTGTGAGATCATTCAATGCAGAATGTTTTTGGTGTAAATTAAGTTAGATTCCACTGGGACTCTTTAAATCGCTGAGCAATATTCCAGGCTTATATGGGCTTTCAGGTGGCTTATGGGCTTCCAAGGTGGCTCAGTGGTAAAGAATCTGCCTGCCAATCAACACAGGAGATGGAGAAGACGCTCATTCCATCCCTGGGTGGCAAGATCCCCTGGAGGAGGGCACAGCAACCCACTTCAGTATTCTTGCCTGGAGAATCCATGGACAGAGGAGCCTGGCGGGCTACAGTCCATGGATTTGCAGAGTGGGAACACGACTGAGCGACAGAGCATGTACAATATACTAGTATTGTTGATGGACGGCTGAGGTTATGAAATCGTTTCAGCTGTCCATCAAATAACTCTTCTGGCTTCACAAATAAACTCGATGTAGATTCATTTCTGGCAGCAGGCATGTGGAGGGTTGTATCTCAAATAGCGTTTGAAGGGTTGTAATAAACTTTTATAGATTGTCCTATGGACTGCTCCCGCCCCCCCGCCGCCGCCACAAACACACACACCCCACCCGGAGTCAGCTAAGTGTTTTTCCTAAGAAAAATTCCTGAGCTCTCGGAAAGACCGCCTCATCTCTGTGCCCATCTTAGACTCAAGCTCCCTCCAGCACTGGCATCCTTGAACTGTCATGTCATATACTCTTGACGCGCCAGTCTCTCCAGAACTAAGCCCCTGGGAAGACATCTTCCCATCTCAGCGTTTTTGGCCCTAACACAATGCTCGGCTCCAAGAGGGGCTGTAGAAGGGCGACGCAGAGCCGCTTCTGGGGACAGAGCATGGGACGGACAAGCAGCTCTGAAGTGAGGCAAGAGGGACACCTCAGCTCTGCGGGTGTGTCCCAGACTGTGACCGAGGGTGGAGGGATCAGCCGCAAGAAAGATCAGTTATCAGCCTCTAACCCTGCGATTCGTAATTAACGACGTGTTCGCGGAATGATATTGCGGTTTTGAAGGAGTCAAGCTTGAGAGAGGAGAGAGAAAGAACCAGGGAGAGGGGAGAGGAGCCCTGGAAAAGCAGCAAAAGTGGAGAAGCCGATAGGCGCGCCCAGGATCCGCGTGGTCTTTCTCTCCTCGGAGCCGCGTGGGACTCCGACTCCCGCGCCCCAGCGCCAGGTGCGCTGTTGCCCCGTGGAGCGCTCGCAGCGGGGACCTCTCCTTGCCCTGCCACCCAGAGGTGTGGCAAATCCAGGTCTGCCTAACCTTGTCAGGCGGGAGGCCGTCCAGTCCTTCAGGAAGAGTCGCTGGCCCCGGGTTTTAGGAGCCTTCACACTCCTTTTATCGTGACTATCTGGCAGTTTCCAATAGAAGTATTTTTCAAAGCAGCGGTATTCACAGGGGCAAGACTGGGCTGCTCCGTGGAGCCTGGGACGATATCAGCCTATGAGGTAATGGAGACATAATTGGGGAACAAGGTGGAATTAGGGTCATCGCAAATGATCTAGTGCCTCACGTTAATTTCACTGGGTTTTGTTCGATGAGCAGTGGAGTCACTCGCTTTGCGGAGCAAGCTGTAGTCAGAAAAGACTCTTTTCGAGCATTTAATCAAGTTCAAGCGCTCGGCCCTTGAACGTTGCAGGAGCAGCTTCACGTTTCGGCCTTTGAAAAGGTATCGTGATGTTATTGCTTGTTTTGCTTCTAGAAGCGGCGGGTTTAGGAAATGACTTGGGCGGGTTCATCTGTGAGGCCGAAAAGACACAGACGCGCTCCCCAGGGACCCCGGCGGCTTCGCGGTCATCTCGAAGGTGCCAGCTAAGTGTCGGGTCCCACGGGCGCTCCTGGCGCTGATCCCTGTGCCCAGGGTGTGCGGCGCCGTCCTAGAAGTCTGGGGACAGTCGGGGGAGTCGGGGGAGTCGCGGGGAGGGAGGGGGCGGCCGGCGGGACGGCGCGGGAAGAGCATGGAAACGGGGAGGGAGCCGGTCTGCGCCTCGCCCCTCCGTGCCAAGGACATCGTCTCGGAGGCGCGGCTCGCTTCCCAGGGTCGGACTTTCCGCCCCCGGGGCCGGGCAGTGGAGGGCCAGCCCCGTCCCCTTCCCAGCTTCGGGCGGCCCCCAGGGCTGAGTAAGCCGGGCGGAGGGAGACAGCAAGGATTTCCTGAGAGCGAAGGGGAGGAGGAGGGAAGAGGGGCAGGAGCTCGGAGCCAGGACCCTGAACCTGCAGGTCGGTGCCCCCGGGGCGCCGCCGCCCGCGCCACCCCACGCGCGCTCCCGCCCCCGCCCGCCGCGGCCCCCGCCCACTCCCGAGCCGTAGGGAGTCAGGTCCCGGAGGAAGAGGGTAGGTGGGGAGGCGGATGAGGGGTGGGGGACCCCTTGACGTCACTGGAAGGAGGTGCCGGGGTAGGAAGTGGGCCGGGGAAAGGTTAAAAATCGCCCCCGCCCTCGGCTCCTCTTCATCGAGGTCCAGTGGAGGCTCGGAGCGCGCCGGAGCGACACTCCTCCTGGCTCCTCCCAGGCGGCGGCGGCGGCGGCGGCGGCTCAGAACGGGCTCCGGGGCTGGAAAGCAACGGCCAGAGAACGCCGGGCTCCGAGGATTACCGGGGAAGTGACTGTCTCTCGCTGGGGCTGCAGAGAGGGGCGCCCGGGGAGCAGGGCCGGCGGCGGCGGCGGAGCGAGAAGGAACCGGCTGCGGTGGGCGCCAGCGAGGAGCGCGGGCAGCGGGCGAGCAGGCCGCGTCGCGCTCACCATGGTCAGCTGCTGGGACACCGGGGTCCTGCTGTGCGCGCTGCTTGGCGGTCTGCTGGTCACAGGTGAGGCGCGGCCTGGAGCCCACCCCCCGGGGGGGGGGAACAGGGCTCCGAGGGGATTGGGGCACTATTTGCGGTTTAGCCGCCTGGGGCCGTGACGTTCTTTCTCCTCCGGCGAGCCGTCGGGGTGGGCACCCCCGGAGAGCCGCTATCTGGAGTCCGCGAGCATCGCCGCCCTCGGCTCCGCGCTGAGGCGGCCCCTTGGCGCCTGGAGACCTCCCGCAAGCCAACTGACCCCCACCCCGGTTCTGGGCTCAGGGAGTGCCGCGAGCTCGGACCTGCCAGACATCCATAGCCTGTTCCCAGAGGTTCTGGCCGGATCCGCGGGGGCCCCCCGAGACAGCGGCTCCGAGGATGCCCGCGAGGCTGCCCGGGGGCTGGGCGATGTTGGGCACTGACGGCGACGTAGCGCCTCCCGAGGGAAGGAGGTGAGCCCTTGGGGAGGGGATCGCCTGCCCGGCGGGAGCACACAGATCCCAGGAGATGGCGACAGCTGGTACCCTTCGAGCCACTCAGGGCTACCGAGCCCGCTCGTCCCAGGGAAGGCTCCTCGGCGTCGACTCCTCGCCGCCGCTCGTGGCTGGCGGCGCCTGAGCGCGCTGTGCGCAGCCACCGGAGTGGAGACTCGGCCAGGGGTCTACTCGCCCAGGTCGCCGACCTGAGTGACTGTGACCGCCGAGGGCAGTCGAGGACCCAAATCCCGTTAAGTTTAAGAATTGCAAGTCTAGTTTTTTAAGTTCCGAAAGGAAACGATTTGGAACAAAAGATGCGATTTGAGGAATCGGTGAGGTCCGCGCCTTTCCGGGTGTTGGGGAAACTGGCGGCGGGACCAGAAGGTTGCTCCCGGGTTAGTGTGGAGGTAGCCCCCACCGGGGCGCGAAAACTCTAGGGCATTTAGGGGCTCGAACTCGCTGTTACGGCTCAGTGGCCAAGACCCCTGGTTCAGCCTCGGTGGGCTCCGGGAGCCAGGTTTTGGAGCGCCTGGCTTTTAATCGTCCTGGGGCAAAGGTATAGTATGAACTAAAATGCTGTAACATAAAATAAGTTATTGCAAAGATTCTTGAGAAGGAAAGCCAGAGGGCTGGCATATATATTTTTTAATGTTTGTTAAACTCAAAAGGTAGTAACAGTTAAAATATTCTTTCTCAGTGGGAAGACTAGTAATCCTTCATTTTCTAAATAACAAGTAATACTTCCAGTTAGATGGATGAAACTGTTAAACCGAGAGGCAAAACGGATTTGTAATTGGAGAGAACGCGCTTTAAACTGGAAGTGTTGCTTAAACAACTATATTAAGTGGAGTACTGCTTTCTTACTTCAAAAATACATTTGGGGGTTTGCAAAGTCATGGTATTTTGAAATATAATTGCTTGGAGCGTTTTAATTACATGAAGTCCATCTGTCTATAATGCAAAAGTAAATCTAGGTAAATTACTGCGAATCAAAAACACGGAGGAAAATGTATATGCTTTATTGGATTTTCTGCTTCACACAGATTTATTTTGTTTCAAAAACTAGCAAAGGATAGCTCTGTTCGTGGTTAAAAGCAGCTTAGATCTGTGGAAGTTTTCCGAACCGCAAGTGACATTCTCTTATGATTCCTCTTCGATTTTACTTAAATGAGGCAGAAATCTTGGAACTCTTTTGTGAATTTTTAAAAAACATTTTTATACATATGTGTTATAGGGAGAAAGGAGGAGAGAAACGTTGGCATGGTGAGAATGTCTTCACCTGGGTGTACAGGAAAAGTTCTGTCAGCTGCTGGGGTTTGTTAAGTGCTGAAGTGGAGGGTGCACGGCTGTCTCCCTGTAAGACAATCAGCTACCTGCTTTCTAAACCTCATCAGGGCTTTCAGACTGACCGAAGGGGCTCCTGTCTAGGGAATGGTGTCCAGATAGGAGCCAAATTTCTGCCCTGTGGATTTTTCAAGTGCCAGCTCTGCTCACTGTTGGGTGCTGTGTAATTTTATGAGTTATTAATAGTGTGTGGGTGTGCATTGAGATATAAAATAATCAGAGGTTCTTTAATACAGGAGATAACGGCTTTCCCCTGCAGAAAATATATTTACCTTCTTCCAAATATCCTGGTAAATGAAAACACATCAATAATTCAGATACTTCCAGGTCCTCTTTATTGCAAACTCTTCCTCTAAAAAGGATACTAGTCTTCATTTCTCCAGCTCAAAATCTCATTTTCATATTTTAAGGCATCACACCTTTGCAAAAGCCACAGACTCTTTTGGTCAACTCCCCATTTTTCTTGCGTTTTTGAGCCGCTAACATGTACAACTTGCTACAACTAATTGGAAATGCCTCACCGGCAAATTTCCTGAGAGGAGCTAATGATATAAAATAAAAATGTACATGACAAAAATTCTCATTTCCAAAATGAATGTAACCTTTCAAAAGCCAGCTAATTTGCATAGCAATTTTTCTTGTTTTCACCAAAGTTTATGAAGCCACACTTTCTTGGTTTTGTTTTCCCAGAATTGCACGTTTGGAATGTTAATTACATAGCACCTTTGGTGTTCCAAATGATGGATCACATTGCAGATAAATTGTAGGTGGTCACCTACTTTAGTTCCTGAATACTTTGACCTTGTTTATTTACTATTTTAAGTTTTTTCTTTCCCTGTTAATTTTGTGATAGGCTATCCAGTTGCTTTTCCAGTGAGTGTCAACTACAAATTGGCACTTGCCCTGGGTGCTCACCATCTACCTCCACAAGGATTAAATCATGTGCTCATGCAGCTGCTGACCTTCAACACCCCCTGAAGGAGTTCAGCGTGGAGAGCATGAGTGAGGCACCCTTTGCTGGGGGAAAGACTGGTAGGCAGGTCTTCAGATGGTTAGATATTCTCAGCCGATTTTACGAGCCCAATTCTTGTATCTCCCCATATCTCGACAATTACTAAAATCCTTCATGCTGATGACTGTTCCTTGTGACCAGGAACAGCTTCATGAGACTAGTAGAAACCTTCTGGAAGAATATGTGGCTGGTTTCGTGTACTCCCCTGTCACCAAAATTTCATATACACTGACCTTCCGCCCTGCTTCTTGGGAGCAGTTTCTCAGAGCTGTCTCCCGGGCTGCAGTCCTCATTTTGTCCCAAATAAAACTTAAAGTGGCAACTCACATGTTGTGCATTTTTTTTAAGTTGATATTAGCAATAAGTCGGTTTTTTTGTTTTCCTATGTAAAATTCAGATGTTAAGATAGGTGGTTACTTCTAGGGAAACTTCGCCAATTCTCAAAAATCAATGAATCATTCCAGGAAATAGACTGAACAGTGTCTCTTTTTCTCTCTCCCTTAACTACATTTGCCTGTAGAATGGGTGATGAACCCCCTGATGCCAGAGCTGGGGCTGAAAGGACAAGCAGACTTTACCCTGCTGTTAGTAATCATGTTGGATTTGCTTAGTCACTAGTGAAACACACCTGATTCTAGCCGATTAGCTTTCTCTTTATCAGGTTTCAAAGAACTGAGCCCAGGCCAGTACTGATCATAATCTTAGGTTTTTTTTTCCCCCCCACTAACAGAACTTTTATGAAATAGAGTCTGATGCATAACTCTAGTTCCATGATCTCTTCTAAGGAGACCAGTCATTTAAAAACCCATATATATTTCTTGGCTTTTTAATTAATCCTATTTGCTCCCCAAATAACTTAAATCAAAAAGAGTTTCTGATTTCAACAAGAATGCTAAACCTCTTATTTAAGTGTGAACCTATTTTATGACTTTTTAGAAGAGACCAAAGAATCGCTTGGTTTTTAATCAAGGAGATAGTCTAAATCTCCTTTGAATGTATACAGTATAGAAATTCAAAATGATGTATTGCCCCCAAAACAGTTTTATATCAACCAAAAAACAAATAGTGTCCTTGAGGAAGGTTACCCAGTTGATCACAAAGTTTTAACCGATGTTTACTCTGGCTTGGGAATTCTGCACAGCAAGAACAAATAACAGTGTAAGTAGCTTCTGTAGTGCTTTAAATTGAGATGTACATGCGAGTAAGTGTGAGAACAGAGTGAAGGATACTCGGCCCCTGGGTGTTAAATGCAGAGCTGGCTGGCGTTAGTCTGGGTCTTGGTTCAGTTGCATAGTCGGGAGTTGGGTATCAGGTAAATATAATGATTTTTCCTTGTGGCTAGGGGAGGAAGAACATTTGAAATAACACCGGGCTTAATTTTTGTTAAGTAAAAATGTGTCATCAGGAATAGTTAAAAACATCTGTTGGGTTTGGTTTAAAGGACCTTGTGGAACAGTCGGCTCTGTTCTGTTGGCCTCAGTCTTCTGGGGCGGCTTGTAAGGAATGACAAGATCTGCCAGATGCTTTCCAGGTTCATTGTTGAGTCCTCACACACTTGGGTGCCTTGGAAATTGCACGCTGCTGATGAAAGGACTGGATTTTTATACCAGATTGAGGGAGGGGAAGGAAATGGGAGGAATGGGGTGATGGAGGGAGGGCTAGAAAGGAAAGCCTCTGGCTTAGTATCTGGGACTGCAGGGGGGTTTCATTAAGGAAATGGTCCCATTGAGTCTGCTGAAGATAGTGGACTAGATTTCCTGCATTGCTGCTGGGCGGATGTGGGGGATGTCAAGAATTCCTGGGGATTTCCCATCAGTCTTGGTAAAGCTGGCTGCTGGAGAGCCATGTCTGATTATTGCTCCTTTCCTTGAGTTTGAGCTCCTTGAGAGATCTGCTCTCACTTCACAAATGCATGCACCGTGAGTGCTCGGTGGGACCTCACGGGTCCATATACTCCTTTCAGAGATGAGCAGTTTAATGGTTTTCTTTTCCAAGGTCACCAGCTGGCTGGTGGCATACCCAGGAACAGAACCTGGTGTTCAACTGACAGATAACATTTCTTCATTTTTGTATTTCCTCTACTCCAAACAAAGTAGAGATGTTCAAATATGTGTGTGCTAAGATTTCTTTTAAAACGTTGGTATCTTTTTTTAAAAACCTTATTTTTTTCTCATTTTATCAAATATATTTAAGTCTTCTTTCCTATCATCAATATATGAATACATATTTTTACTTAACATAAAATTAGGATCATATGAACATATTGTAGTGGTAGATGTATGTTTATATGCTCCCCAGTGGGGGAAAAAAAACTATTTAAATTGCCTTTTAAACTTAAAACATTGTTCATATTTTAGCACATCAGCATTAATACTTTACAATAGTAGTTTTAATGACTGTAGCGTTTCTTGTTATGGCGATGCTGTAATTTATTAAACCAAGCTGGCATCTTTTTAATATGAAAAAACTTTAAAGTCCCTAAGGAGTTTAATTAAGAATATCAACATGATGGCTGCTTATAGTAAACGGAAAGATCTGGTGAGAAGTGATGTTTCTTGTGAGCAGTTGGAATCCTCCCTTTGAACTGCCGCCGCTTGAATAATTGTGTCTATGGCACTGGCTTCATCTCTTCCCACTTCCCTCCACACACCCCGTGCCCCAGCCACATAAACTACCCTCATCAAAGAACTAACTCACCGTTCTTTAGATGGGCTTTCCACTTTTTGTGCTGTTTGCCTGCAAGACCCTTTTTTCTCTCTCTGCATCTTTTCTTCCCCTGCCTTCAAAATTCAGCTGAGAAATTCCTGGCCCAATGAGCTCCTTCTTGTAGCCCCAGACTGAAAATCTGGTTTCTTCTATTGTATGTGGTCTCTTCTTATAGCCCCTATGTAAGCCCTTCCTCCTATTCTCATCTTGCATGGTTAGTATTCTGTTCGTGTGTCTGCCCTCGCTCTTTGGAGTGGAGAGCCCGTGTCTTAGCTCTCCTTAGCTCCCTGGTGCCTAGTTTCATGCCTGGCATGGATGCGCTTAGTAAATGTTGGAATAAAGGAATGAATGATATAGCCACACCATCATTTCAAAGAAGAAATCTCTCTGGCCAGCTATGAATTTATTCCGGGTCATCAGTACCCCTGCCTGTTCGTGGAGTTCAGTTAACAGTGGATTCCTTGAAGAAGCTGTTTCTCAGTAGACAATATTTGTCTTCTGTTGTGAGTAGCTAAGATCTGGGAAATGAGTTAGGATGTTCAACTCTGAGATGCCTATGTCCCGTGAGCTCACTGGTTCCGGTTCCGTCACGATGCTTCCCTGAGGCCTCTGGGCCAGCAAGGCTGGGTCGGGGGTGGGGGTGGGGGTCCGTGCAGCCCTTCTGTCCCAGCCTCTATGAGTGAGAGGCCAAGCCCTTGTTTGTCTTTACCCCACAGTGCTCTATACCATTTTTGCTGTACTATAAGCCACAACTATTTATTGCTTTAACTCACTTGTTCTTGGATAGACTCAAACCTGAGTCACTGGGTGCTGCGCCCTGTTGCAGATCTGAATGACAAAGACACACTCAGAATCAAGCGTCTGTTTTAAAGGAGCCTCGATGCTAGTCGCCCAGCTTCCTCCTTCCTTAGAACAGGTCCTTCTCAACCACTGACGCACATTGGGTTACTGGCAGGATCAGCCTGCTAGGTGTGAAACGTGTTCTGAAAAAATCTGGAATGCCCTGATCCAGCCTCAAGCTGGTGCCTCCCTTCCCCAGCTCCCATTCCCACCTCCATCCTCTGCACATGCCCACAACATGCTTCTTAGAGTGGGGTCCATGGCCCAGCATCCCCTAGGAACCTGGTGAATCAGAGCCTGCGTATTAATAAGGTTCCCAGATGTGGTTTTGCACATTAGAAATGGAGAAATACTGATTTTAATAAAGGGTTCTTAGCTCTGATGTGAGTCTCATTCTTCTTCACCAACATCTTAGTGATGACCTTGACCTGTGTGACCAAGGGACAAGACCCAGGCCTGCCAGGAGCCTCTGGTCCCATGCTGTTCTTGGGCCCTGTCTTCTGTTGGGCCACCTGTGACCTACTTCAAGACTCTGCGCCCCCCCCCCAACTCTTAGATTTAGCTTAGATTAGACCTGTCATCAGAGTAGACATGAATACCGGGGTTCACCAGACTCTCGGTCTTAGAAAGTAAGGGTCTGGTGAAAAGTACTATTCAATACAATAAAAAGGCACTAAATAGATAGCTTTTGACCACAAATAAAAGTTTTACAAGGCCTTTGCTTCTGAAACAAAGTCACTTGGTGTAAAAAGCTGGGCTGGTGGGCATCGCTCTCTGCAAGCCGTTGTCAAGGGCGCATCACCAGCCCATCATCCTGTCCTGCAGATGATAATACACCTGTGGGAGTCCCACTGGCTTGAAATGCCGGACACTTGCCTTCTTCCTCGCCTCATTATTGCAGATCTTGGCAAACGCTTTTGCCTTCTCACAGGTTACCACCGCTGCTTACAGGTCCTTTTCTTAGCCAGGCTGTCTGTCCTTCTGTTTAACCAGTGTGAATGTGTTTCCTTTCAAACCACAGATCCACCCATATGGTCAACACAAGCAAAGTGTAACAGTGATCAGGTTCTTTGGTGAAAAAGAGGCCTGAAGTGAACCTTGTACAAATGAAAAGGCTTGGCTTCCATTATATGCAGATATGAAACCCCTTGAACTCAAGGCCTCCTTTGGCAGGGCTTGATCAGTAATTAGGCTTCCAGCAGAGTTTTGTGAAACCCTTTTCTCTAGGGTCCCCAGCCTTGACTCAACATTAGAATCATATGAGGAGCTTTATTTTTAGAATCCTCTCGATGTGGCTGTGCTTCTCACCAATCTGATCGATCACGAGTTTTTGAGTGGGACCCAGGCATCAGTCATGTCAAAGCTCCCAGGTGATTCCAGTGGGCAGTGAAGTTAAGGGCATTGTACTACCATGATTCAAGTCACCTGGAGAGCTTGAAGGGCAGTGCTGGGCCCTGATTCAGTAGGTCGGGGTGGGGCCCAGTGTCTGCACTACTAACTAGATCCTTGGTGATGGCAAGGCCTGAGACAGAGACCATGTTTTGAAAGTCTGTCTTTTCGATCAACTTGACTCTGTATAACAGGCTGTAAGTTCATCCGCCTCACTGCAACCGAATATAGCCGATATTAGCATGTGATTGTGGACTCTAGAAAAATGGTATTAATGAACCTATTTGCAGGGAAGGAATGGAGACCCAGATGTAGAGAGCAGACTTGTGGACGCAGAGGGGGAAGAAGAAAGTGGGACGAATTGAGAGAGTAGCGATGATATATATGCACTCCCATGTGTGAAATGGCTAGCTTGTGGGAAGCTGCTGTAGAGCACAGGGAGCCCAGCCTGGTGCTCGGTGATGACCTAGAGGGCGGGAGGGGAGGAGAGCTCAAGAGGGAGGAGATGGATATATATATAAAATTATGACAGATTTGCATTGTTGTACGGCAGAAACCAATACAACATTGTAAAGCAATTTTCCTCCAATTAAAAATTTAAAAACTCCCTGCCCTAGGGGTCAGGTGAGAGGCCTGGCCACCTTAGAGGTACCTGCTCCAGGGCCAATCTGGGAAAGTCACTAAATTAAATCATTACTAGACATCTAGCAGGGCCTCCCAGGTGGCGCAGTGGTAAAGAATCCACCTGTCAATGCAGGAGATACAAGAGAGAGAGATGCAGGTTCGATCCCTAGGTGGGGAAGATCCCCTGGAGGAGGAAAGAGCAACCCACTCCAGTATTCTTGCCCGGAGAATCAGTGCTTGGGGTGAGCAGGTCTGTTTTGCAGAGCATCATATGTGAGATAGGAGCCAGGACTGACTTGCTGGTCTAGACAGTGAGATTACCATAGTCCTCCTTCTCTGACTCACACCATGGGACACTCAGCCTGTCCTCCACAGAAATGTGGGTGCATGCCTACAAAGTCCTTGGAAGGATGCCGTGCTATTGGCCTGACCTCCAGCCACACACCGTGGTCCAGCCTTGCTTCCCTCTAAGAAACCCTGCATGGGCTGGAGAACCCTGGCGATGCTTTGTGTGTCTGACCGAGCCCCTGTATCTGAATTCCTCTGCTGGGACCAGCGTCCCTCTTTGGGTGGCTGAATGGTTTCCTGTTGGAGCAGTATGCTCTGCTGACTGGGACTTGCCAGGGGCCTGTTCCCAGGGGTGAGCGAAGTTGCTGCCCTGTTGCAGACAGAACCTCACGCCAGGCAGAACCATGGTTGTGGGGACCCTTTTTGTGAAACTCCAAAAGGATAAGCCGCTGCTCCTCCCCGAGGGCATCTTGGGGCACCTGTAGGGCATTTACAACCCAGTGTTGTGTGAGCTCTGGACACTTTCAGATACAGAAAGAGCATATCCCTTCCCCGTGGGTGAATCACTGCTTCTCGGGCCTGAGTCATGATAGCATTTGTATCTGTCATGTCTTGCCACATAGCGAGCTGCCCCAAACATTACAGTGGGCTACAACAAGAATCCGTTATGTCTCATAGTGCGTGGGTTAGAAATCTGGGTGTGGCTCAGCTGGGTCACTCATGCAGTCATGGTCCCCTGGCTTTGCAGCTGGCCCCAAGGCACTGGCTGTCATGGGGCCTTCCTCCTGCAGGCAGCCTTTGCCACCCAGTGGTCTAGCCCAGCCTCCTTCCTGGGGGTGGGAGCCATCCGAACTGGTGACAAAGCCTTGGAACCCCTACAATGCCATTCCTGCCATACTGGGATGGTCAGAGCCATCCTAGGTTAGAGGGGTGGGGAATTTGATTCTCTCTGGACGGGAGTTGGTGCTGAGGCTGTGGGCGTGATCCTCAAGGAGACAAAGGACAAGAAGCTGCTGCTCTACTTCAGCGACTGATGAATGAAAATGTAGATTAAGCAAGAACTTTTTAAACAGTATAAATTTGGAAACCTTTCTAGGTTGGAAAAATCTCGAGTATATCCTATATCCCTCCTTACAGTGAGGTCTCATGTCCACATCTTCCCAAGCCCGTGAAATATTTTTACATCTTTCATAAATCTAGTTCATTAACTTAAAGTATATAGAACCCGAAATGATGATAACTTGGACTGTTAGCTTTAGATATGAAAGATGAGTTATGTGCCTGGAGTTGATGAAATTGTGTCAGTGAAGGGGGGGAAGTGCTGTTTTAGTGCTTAGCCCTTCCTTTCAGTCTGCTAAGTGGCTTCAGTTGTCTTCAACTCTTTGTGACCCTACGGACTGTAGCCCGCCAAGTTCCTCTCTCTATGGGATTTTCTGGGCAAGAATACTGGAGAGGGTTGCCATGCCCTCCACCAGGGGATCTTCCCAACCCAGGGATTGAACCCTTAGGTTCAGTCTGGATTTTAGGCTGTAGTTTGGCCAAGAAAATAATAGTAATGCCTTGGTCCTTCTTAACCCATTAGCTAAAGACAACTGGTCCAGTGGAAGAGCTTCCTATTTCTAACTCTCTTGATTAGGGAATATAGGCCATGGTTCCCATGGGTCCAGCCTTTCATGAACACCATGGCACCGGCAGGGGCCGAGGGGACGGCTGCCCTTCAGGCTGTGAGTGTGGGCAGCTCTGCAGTTTCCTGGGGCTTACATCAGAGGCTCTCTGACCGTCATCTTCTGGGGGACATGGTGTGGCTCTGTGTGAGGGGAGGGGGCAGGGAAGCAACTTACCCTTAGGGATTGTCAGGCACTTTGACCCATACTTATTATATTGCTCAGTCCCAAGAGGTAGGCACAGTACTCTTACATATGAGAAACTGTTGTTATCATTTAGTTGCTAAGTCATGTCCAGCTCTTTGCTACCCTGTGGACTGTAGCCCACCAGGCTCTTCTGTCCATGAGATTTTCCAGGCAAGAATACTGGAGTGAGTTGCCATTTCCAATGAGAAAATTGAGGCGTAGGTAAATTAAGTACTTTTCCTAAGATCACAGAATGCCTAAGAATTAATACTTAAAGTAAAGATGGGCCTCCCTGGTGACTCGGTGGTAAAGAATCCACCCGCAGTGCAGGAGCTGCAGGAGACATGGGTTTGCTCCCTGCGATCAGGAAGATTTCCTGGAGAAGGAAATGGCAACCCACTCCAGTATTCTTGCCTGGAGAATCCCATGGACTGAGAAGCCTGGCAGGCTACAGTCCATGGGGTCACAAAGAGTCAAGCCTGACTTAGCAAAATTAAATAATTTCCCTGAATTGGAATCATTTCAATCTGGTTCCATCAGACCCCAAACCCCCTCCTCTTAGCACACCTTACAGCCTAAAGAAAAGAGGAGAAGGGAAAGAGCATGGCTGAGACTGTGCTAGTCTTTCTCCTCCTTCCAAAGCATTCTCTCCTTGGAGCTTTGCCATCTCCAAAGAATGTGAGACGCCACTGCGACTGTGGCCTGTGGTGGCCCTGGGAGGTTCCACTGCTGTGAGCAGCAGGCTCCATTAAGACAGAATTTCCATCATCTGGGTTTTCTTATCATGGGTTATTCAAGGCCCTTCCAAAAAATTCAAGTCGGAGAAGGATCTCCAAAGCCATTAAGAACGTGACTCTCCGTAGGCTCCCAAACTCCTCTCCCACATGGGGCTCTAAATGATCTGAGCCTGCACAGGGGGACGGCTGAGGCCGGCGGGTGCTTTGATTCCTTCACATCAGGTTGGTCCCCAAACAGGCCAGGCTGCCCTCTGCCAGGTTATTTCTGGGAATGTCTGCTGCTTTTTGCATTTTAGATCCCAGAAACCACAAAGACCTGGAGCTTTTTCTTAATGAAGCTGGAGTCAGGGGGAGGACCCTGATGTTTCATGAGCTGGGGCTGGGGAGAACTCTGTCTTTGGGCGGAATGTGCATGTCGCCCTGAACCTCTTCAGAAACGTCCATCTATTTGCATACTTTTAACTTTGTTTTATGAATGGAACCCACAGATGTTACATTCTGATGGAGTGTCCAGGCCAGGAAACCTAGATCTGTCTGATTTTGAAATCAGTACTCTCACCACCAGCAATTATCTGAAAGCTCTTGAATGATGGAATGTAGGAATTAAGGAAAAGCAAGGAGTTTGGTTTTCAGTGTTTAGAATAAAAAGTTATTAGGCTTCCCTGTGGCTCTATCAGTAAATAATCCACCAGCAATGCAGGACACCTGGGTTCTATCCCTGGGTTGGGAATATCCCTTGGAGAAGGAAATGGCTACCCACTCTTTTTTGGTGTTCTGCGTTAAGATTAAAAAGCTGTTATGGGGCTTCCTTTGTGGCTCACCTGGTGAAGAATCCACCTGCAATGCGGGAGACCTGGGTTTATCCCTGAGTCGGGAGGATCCCCTGGAGAAGGAAATGGCTACCCACTCCAGTATTTTTGGTGTTCAGCATTAAGAGTAAAAAAGTTGTTATGGCCCATGAGAAAAAGACGACTGTCCAAGGGCATTGTGCCAGAGCGAGCACTCTTCAGTCTGGGATGGCCATGACCACGGGCTCTGCAGTCCCTGTTTGATTGACAGTCCTTGTCCGGTTAGCAAAATGGTAGTATTTGTTTAAGGCCTGAGTCTCTTCCTTCGATCATTTCTTTCAGACATTCAGGCCTGCAAGAAGGCAAGGAAAAGAAAAGCACATTTTACTTCTTTTTGATCTTTTCTTAGAGAGGGCTACTTTTTTTTTTTTAAGTATACTTGATTTGCAATGTTGTATTAATTTCTGCTGTAGAGCAAAATGGTTCAGTTATACATGTGCATACCTTCTTTTTCATATTCTTTTCCATTATGGCTTATCCCAGGATATTGAATATAGTTCCCTGTGCTATACAGTAGGACCTTGTTTATCTATCCTATATATAAAATAGTTTGCTTCTGTTAACTCCCATCCTTTTCTTCCTCCAACCCACTCGCGCCCCTTGGCAGCCACAAATCTGTTCTCTGTGTCTGTAAGTTGGTTTCTGTTTTTTAGATAAGTTCATTTGTGGCATATTTTAGATTCCACATATAAGTAATATTTCTCTTCCTGACTTGACTTAGTGTGATAATCTCTAGTTCCATCCATGTTGCTGCAAATGGTGTTTTTTTTTTTTTAATGCTGAGTAGTATTCCATTGTGTATGTGTACCACATCTTCTTTTCCCATTCATCTGTTGATGGGCATTTAGATGATTTCTGTGTCTTGACTATTGTAGATAGTGCTGCTATGAACATGAGGGTGCGTGTATAATAATAATAAAGTGAAAGTGTTAGTTGCTCAGTCACGTCTGACTCTTTGTGACCCCATAGACTGTAGCCTGCCAGGCTTCTCTGTCCATGGAAGTCTCCCGGCATGAACACTGGAGTGGCTAGCCATTCCCTTCTTCAGGGCATCTTCCTGACCCAGGGATCAAACCCAGGTCTCTTGCTTGGCAGGCGGATTCTTTACTGTCTGAGACACCGCAGGGCTGCAGTGAACACAGAGGCACATATCTTTTCAAATTATAGTTTTCTCTGAATATGTGCCCAGGAGTGGGATTGTTGGATCACATGGCAACTCTATTTTTAGTTTCTGAGGAACCCTGACACTTTTTGCCTTAGTGGCTACACCAACTCACTTTCCCACCAGGTAGTGTAGGAGAATTCCCTCTCGCCACACTGAGAGGGATATATTTTGATGCCAGAATGTGAGCATGTTTACCCGAATGTGAGGGAAGAAAAAAAAAAAAAAAAGAACCCCATTCTGCCACCTAAAGAGGAGTTTTATCTCTTGTTCCAAGGAGACGGTAGAAAGTGTGATCAAAAGACTGCATGGCTTGGATGAAAGTTGTAAGGAGGGGGACCTATATACTGTTGGATTTTTATGACGGTTTTCTTTTTCTAAGTTGGCATTAGAGAAACTGAAAATATATGTAACCAGACAGAGAGGCAGCCATGTATTGGAGGGGATTGCAAACAAACCATTTTAAAAGGCAATGTAAACTAGCGTTACGGCATTTCATCTGTGATTAATGGTATTGTTTTCTTTCTGGAAAACTCCAACTCTCTTTTCCACTTACGGTCTCTGGCTGGATCAGATTTTTGTTCTCTGTTGTTATTTGGAAAGTTTTATAGCTTTGAAATCGTCTCCATAGGGAATTCTGCTAGAACTAGAGAAGGGGGGGGTGGGAAGTATGGGAACTGAATAATTGTATCACCCTAGAATGGAATTTGTGTACCTACAGCTTTTTGCAGTGAAGGAATATTTGACACATATTGTTGGGGTATAGATTAGAGGTGGTTCTACCACTCACTTCCTTACCCAATTTCCTGTTCTCAAAGCTGGTAAGTGAAAAATACATTAAGCCCAGCATTTGCCACACAAAGCCACTTTGAAATACAGGAAACTCCTATGCAAGCTAATTTTCAAGAATTTCTACTTTAGTCCTTTTGGTCTGGATATTAAATGTAGGGGTTCTATATCCATGTAGAGAGGAGTAGTAAAATTCTAAAGAGTAGAAACAGAGTTATTGATTTTTAGTGTGCTTTATGGCAAGCAGATGGCACGGGATCGCTTAGCTGGAGTAATTCACTCACCATTTTGCAAGAGTAAGTCCAAACTTGAGAGGGAAAATTTCTTTAAAGAACATGTTTTCTGACAGTGCCTTGGAACACTATCTCTTCTGCTCTAGTTTCATGAGGGAAAGCACGGACCATATTGAATTTAATTCTCCTGATGTCTGTTTCACCACCAGTCATCAGCTGAGGTCCATGTTCAACCTCCAGTGTGAATTTGGCATGCATGGAGGACTCTTTTATTTTAGAGCATTTTTAATATACTCACTTAAAATCTGCTCAAGCGATTATGGTCGACTAACCCATTATATTTTATTTCAAGATGAGAACATGGTTGTATTTATTGTGCTATGTGTTGACCCTTGAGTAAGTGTGTCATTTTGTGATGTGAACTGAATTTTACTGAAATGACTCACTTTTGTTAGTGAAGAATTCGTGACTCTCTGTACTCAAAAACGTGTCCTTTAAAAACAAAGGGCACCTAGCTTTGAGATGATCTCTGTTTGTTGACTTAGATAATCTTGAACACGTGGTGCTCACCTAATCCATTTCTCAGTGACTCATGTCCTAAAGGGCCACTCAGCGCTGAAAGCTCTTCAAGAAGAACGGCTGGTTTCTGCTTCATCTTCACAGCTGTGAATCTTAGCTCGTCAGGCTTCCCAAATAGCACAGAAGACAGTTGATTGGGAACCTTAATTTGTAGGTACATCAGTGCGGTCTAAACATAAAGGTGATGCTATGATTGCGGCCATTGTTCTCGCCATCTTGGATAAGAACGTTTGTGTTGAAAACCATTTCCCCATGGCTCTGGATCATCCATGGTGTAGGCTAGGAAAAGAGATGAGAAGGGACGAGTTAAGTCCTGGCCAAACTGATCCAGGAGGAGAAGCGGGTGGCAGAGGATGAGATGGTTGGATGGCATCACTGATTCAATGGATGTGAGTTTGAGCAGACTCCTGGAGATAGTGAAGGACAGGGAAGCCTGGCATGCTGCAGGCTGTGGAGTCACAGAGTCAGACACGGTTGAGCAACTGAACAACAACAAACTGGTCATATCCAATCATTTTTTTTTGTTCCCCTTGTTTAGCATCCATCCCGTGTCTCTTCCATGATTTCAAAAAGCACAATGTGACCTAGGCATATCTTCCAGTGAATGTTCACTTGTGCCTTTTTTTCCGCAGTAGCAAATGAAGTCAAGTAGACCCCAGACTTAAAAAAAAAAAAAAAAAAAAGCCTAAACCAGGGCATTGGAAAGAGACAATAGTTTCTCTCTTCTCAGCAAAGAGGTCAAGGAAAGAGCTTTAGAAGCAAGAGAATTAAGAGTAATTGATAAAAGAAAACAATTGTATGCAAAGTAAAGATGAGTTTCAGAGAGTTTGCAGATTTGGAGGAGAGAGAAAGAGACTCTGGTGTTTCCTTCAGCAAATATGCACTAATTCTTCTGGTCTTCTCTTCAACATGATTCTTCTGAGAGAGTCCTTCGCTCCCAGGACTAGATGCCCTCCCCGAGGGCTCTGTACTCTTCCCTCTAATCATCCACTGAGATAATGTAATTTTACATTTGTAAAAAAAAATATAAGTACAAAATTATATGCATCCATATATACCTAGTTATCTGTTATCGATCCTAAGTTATAAACCCTTTAAAGAAGTGATCTTAACATTTTTTATTGTATCCTTCTCTTAGGGTATGTTGCTATTGTTCAGTCACTCAGTTGTGTCTGACTCTTTGCAACCCGGTGTACTGCAGCATGCCAGGCTTCCCTGTCCTTCACTATCTCCCAGAGCTTGCTCAAACTCATGTCCATTGAGTTGGTGATCCCACCTAACCAGCTCGTCCTCTGTCATCCCCTTCTTCTGCCTTCAATCTTTCCCAGCATCAGGGTCTTTTCTAATAAGTTGGTTCTTCGCATCAAGTGGCCAAAGTATTGGAGCTTCAGCTTTAGCATCAGTCCTTCCAATTAATATTCAGGGTTGATTTCCTTTAGGATTGACTGGTTTTATCGCCTTGTTGTCCAAGGGACTCTCAAGAGTCTTCTCCAACACCAGTTTGAAAGCACCGGTTCTTCAGTGCTCAGCCTTCTTTATGGTTCAGATCTCATATCCATACATGACTGCTGGAAAAACTGTAACTTTGACTATACAGATCTTTGTTGACAAAGCAATGTCTCTGCTTTTTAATATGCTAGGTTTGCCATAGCTTTTCTTCCAAGGAGCAAGCATCTTTTAATTTTGTTGCGGCAGTCACCGTCCTCAGTGATTTTGGAGCCCAGGAAAATTAAAGTCTGCCACTGTTTCTATTGTTTCTGCATCTATTTGCCATGAAGTGATGGGACCAGATGCCATGATCTTAGTTTTTTGAATGTTGAATTCTGTGAAGATGTATAAGACCTTCTAGAATTAAAACCAAAAAAGATGCCTTTTCATCATAGGGGACTGGAATGCAAGTAGAATATGTTAGAAATATTCAGTGGAAGAATAAACACTGAGGTTTTAGAGCAGAGAGAGCCTCAAGATGCTGGGGTGAGAAGAAGGGGGTGTCTGGGGATAGAAGTAGGGGGAAAAAACAGGGTTGGCTGACTGTAAAAGGGATGAGAAGAGGACATGAATGAGGGTGATGCCATCGCCAGCTTCCTGGAATCGTGGGTGGCAGTGTGACCTTTAACCTGCCGCATCAGTTCCATCTCCCGGCTGGTGGTTTCACTTTGTGGGGACAGCTCCAGTTTGGGGGACCTTACTCCCTCTCTTCAGAGTTCTTCCTTTGGTTTCATGTAACTTCTGCTTCTCGGTTTTGGTCTTGTCCTTCAGAATGAGCTGATTCATAAGTTATTGTAAAGCCTGTTGGCACAGTGGCAAAGAATCTACCTGCCGATGCAGGAGATGAGGGTTCAGTCCCTGGGTTGGGAAGATCCCCTGGAGGAGGGCATGGAAACCCACTCCAGTATTCTTGCCTGGAAAACTCCATGGACAGAGGAGCCTGGTGGGCTACAGTTCATGAGGTTGCAAAGAGTTGGACACGCTGAGCACCAACGCATATGCACTTAAAGCCTGTTAGGTCAGTGGCCAACTGATAGCAGAAATTGGTGTTATTTTTTTTTTTTCCATCAGGTGTGTGATATCTTGGATGATCATAAAGATGGCAGATTCTATACCAACTANTTGCAAAGAGTTGGACACGCTGAGCACCAACGCATATGCACTTAAAGCCTGTTAGGTCAGTGGCCAACTGATAGCAGAAATTGGTGTTATTTTTTTTTTTTCCATCAGGTGTGTGATATCTTGGATGATCATAAAGATGGCAGATTCTATACCAACTAGTGCAATTGTATGAGTAAAAATGCCCCAAGAATGAAAACCAATTTTCTTCAAGTTTTGGATGCAAATAACTTTAAAATCTTTCATGGATATTTGTAAGGAAGACTCTAATACCACATATTGGAGTGAAAAGCCTTCAGTCAATTATTTCTTTTAAAATCGAGATACTTCCAGTGGCAGCATACTGCTTTTAATTGGTTCCTTTTCCTTCCAGAAGCTTGGCTATCAGCAAAACTTGTATAACATTAATTCCATCTGAGATAAAGAATTTTTTTTGAAGTTTGTAAAATCTTAGGAATGCCAGCTATTACCCATACTTACTATGTAAATTGAGTCTTAAGAAAACATGAAAATTAAAGCAAAGCAGAATTTAAAAGAACTGTTCAGTCAATGCACCCATCACATTGTCTACGCAGGATTAATCTCCAAAATATGTGTAATGAAAAGCAATTGTATTCCAAATTGTTTAATTTAGAAGGAAACTGATTTTGACAACAAACACAATAGTCAAGGACAGTGTTTAATGAGCCTTAGAAAGTATGCTAACAGCTTTCAAAACCTCCATTCCCCTATGATGGATAACTTTATTGCACACTCTTGGTCATTTAAATCTCAAGGGTCAGAGGGTTTGTATATGTTATTGGTAACAAAGACGGAGATCTCTCAACTTTTCTCTTAGTGAGTGAATTTATAAAACACCTCCTTTATAGACAGTCCAAAGAACTCCAAAAAAAATGTGTTTTGTGTAGTTTAGACTTGAGAAATAACATCAGAGTAAGCTTGAAATTAATATCAGGATTTTTCACATTCAGCCTTCCAATCTCATTTCTCCCCCATTTTTATATGAAAAACAAGGGGTGGTATGTCAAACTGTGAGTTAGGGATAACAGCATTTTCTGCTTTTTCAGCTAGAGTTTAAAGTATATACTTGCCTGCCTGCCATCCTTTCTTCATTTTATGATGTAATTAAAAAAAAATTATTTGGCTGCCCTGGTCTTAGTTGAGATTCACAGGGTCTTTGCTGTAGCACGTGGGCTCTTTTAGTTATTGCACTCACATTCTTACTTGTGTTACGTGAGATCTAGTTCCCTGACCAGGGGTCAAACCCAGGCCCCCTGCACTGGGGACACAGAGTCTTAGCCATTGGACCACCAGGGAAGTCCGTATGATATAAAAATTTTAAGGCATCATTTTGGATTTGAAATCAAAACTTCAGCATGCTACATATTTTTTATAGTTAGTAGCATTCTTGGGCTTCCCTGGTAGCCCAGCAGGTAAAGAATCCACCTGCCATGTGGGAGACCCCGGTTCAATTCCTGCATTTGGAAGTTCCCCTGGAGAAGGGATAGGCTACCTACTCCAGTATTCTTAGGCTTCCCCCATAGCTCAGTTGGTAAAGAATCCACCTGCAATGCGGGAGACCTGGGATCAATCCCTGGATCGAGAAGATCCCCTGAAGGAGGGCATGACAACCCACTCCAGTATTCTGGCCTGGAGAATCCCCATGGACAGAGGAGCCCGGCAGGCTGAGTCTATGGGGTTGCAAAGAGTCAGACACGACTGAACAACTAAGCAGCAGCGGCATTCCGTGACATGTTCTGTTTTTTCCAGAAAGACCTGTGTATGAACCTGAGGATTATACTGTTACGGAATAGGTGATACACAATAGCTCAACTAAAATTTAAAGTTCTAATTCCCGTCCTTAAACTTGCCCATTCTGTGGCAAACTCCTGCACTGAATCAGTAAAATATTTCCCAGGTCTTCTCTGTGATGCTTTCCTTTCTAAAGGAACCCAGAGGGATCCATGTAAATAACATGCCCTTGAATTCAGGGGCCCTGCTGCCTTTGCCTCCACAGATGCCCAGAACTTTGGCACCGGACAGTAATGCACACAGAGTGTTTGGTAAAATGTTTGGTGGTAGACCAAAGCATAGTCCTAATGCCACATGGAATAGGGAAGAGTCCAGATCTTACATTGTGGGTTGTGTACATACTTTCCTGTGCTCCCAGACTCGTAATTGTTTGTTTAAAAAGAGTAATATGGAGGATACCTTTAGCTGAACTGAAACTTGTAATCCTAAACCATTCAGAGGTTAGAAGGCTAATATTAGGGCCTTTCATTAAAATGATAACTCTGCCTAATGAGACCACTTGCCCCCTGTGCTCCAGGATCCACCAATTGATGAAAGATGAACAGCAACAGGAGAATCTTGGTTGTTTCCAGTAAGCCAAGTATTTGTACATTACATGAATGTTTATCGGATTATGGTGCATATATAATGGAATATTACTCAGCCATAAAGAAGAACACATTTGAGTCGGTTTGAATGAGGTGGCTGAACCCAGAGCGTATTGTACAGAGTAGAGTAAGTCAGAGAAAAACAAATACCATGTGTTAACACGTGTGTATGGAACCTAGAAAGATGGTACTGATGACCCTGTTTGCAGGGCAGCAGTGGAGATGCAGACAGAACAGGCTTGTGGACACAGAGGGGAAGGAGAGGGCGGGGTGAATGGAGAGAGTAGCGTGGAAACATACGCACCATAGGCAAAACAGCCGATGGGAACATGCTGTATGACAGTTCAGACAGGTGCTCTGTGACAGCCTAGATGGGCAGGATGGGATGGGAGGGAGGCTCAAAGGCCAGAGGACATATATATGCCTGTGGCTGATTCGTGTTGATGAATGGCAGAGACCAACTCAATATGGTAAAGCAGTTCTCCTCCAATTAGGAATTAGTACATCAAAGAAAAAGAGAAAGAAATTGCACCTCTACTGGGCAGTCTGTTTTCCAGGGGTTTATAACCTGAAAATTAATATAGTCTGGCCTGAAATAACTTGTAAATCGACATGAATGATAGCATAATATGACTGGTGATTATAAGCACCTTGTGTGAGAGGTGTCCTGGCCAGTTTTCCCACAGTCTCTGGACAGCGACGTTGGGTAAGAGCAGAGGCTGCCAGGCTGTCTGCTTTACATGCGTTTCCAGCTGCTGGCAGAGCAACAGCTGTGCTGAGCCCTCCCCTAAACCTTCCTCGCTGCGCATTCAGGGTGTTAAGGGCACTGGTTCTGTTGCTCTCCTGTGCGAGCAGAGGAAAGCCTGCCATCTTCTCTGAGTGCTTTGCGAGCTGTGTCTCGTGCCCCGTCCACCAGATCTTGACCCTTGCTCTAGGCCTCTCAGATAACTCCCATGACATTGAATGGTAAATGGAAGTGACCTCTCGTTAGACAGCTAGGGAGGTAGTGTGTGGGCTCACTTGATGAAAGGACATCGGTGTGGGAGAGCGGTTCAGGGGAAGAAAGGTAACTCCTCGGCCGGCAGGAGATTTCTCGCTGACCACCCTTCATTCACTGTGATGTCACATGAGAAGGAGCCTGGCCTGGGCACAGGTCATGGGGAGGGTGGACTCCTGATGGTAGCCAGTGACAGGCCCTATGATAAATGAACGCTCCTTTAAACCATGACCCTCTGAGAAGCCAGTGTCAAGTAAAAAGCTCAGAGAGGTGCCCTCGAAGACGTGCCCCTTGTAAACACTGACAGTAGGAATGTCCATGTCAGTGGAGGACTTTGGGTAAACGTCTCAAATCACGCAGAATTTTTTTCTTTTCAATAACGTTTATAGAGTTTAAGGAAAAATGAGTAAAGTCCATCAGCTGTGCGTGGATGGAATGAAGACCTTGGCCACCTCAGGGGCTAATACTATAGGGTGCTTTCTGCCTTGGGCTGGAAGGCTATTTATGGGTTTTGTTGACTGACAATTAAAAACCTAAATTGTAAGAGAGCTTTAAAACAAATTGTTCAAATAAACATCTGTATGAGGTGTCAGTGGTCACTACTGACATGAAATGATTTCTTTCACTTGTCTTTTTTTTACACTTGAATTCAAGACATAAATGCTATAGAAATGACTTTTAGATGTTCTATTAAGGCATGGAGATCAGATCATTTATATTTCAAATCTGATGATCTAGGGATAACATTGGGTAGCAGAAACTCTAAAGCAAGCAGCCAGTGATTTCTTTTTTTGTGTGTCCCTGTGATAAAATAGTTTCATGTAAAGATGAAGAAGAGAATAGCCTCTGGGATTACCAACTTTCGACAAATTAGGTGTATCATTGCTGGAAGCAGCTCCCTAACTATTGGATCCTTTGGCGGACCCGGAAGATCAATAACGCAGTTACTATAATCTAAAATATCCTGTATTTGTTCATCTGAAAGTCACAGTCTTGTCTCCGCCAGGGATGAGTCAGCAGTGAGTCAGAGCTTTGGGCTGTTGCTGAGCACATGTCAGTTTCTGACTCCCGACATGAAAGGAATTCTATGTGCCTAAGACTGAAGGTGCAGTAGCTACACACACCGTGACCCATGAGAGCATTTCTACACCAGCCTCCCACCGCACCTAACACAGACTTCCCAGGGAGAAAGGCGTGTGCATACGTGCAGATGGCTCTGTATGTGCGTACACACTTTCATAAACATCCTTTCATTTCTTTAGATCCTTCCTTGATTTAAGGCCGGTGGATTTGGGGAGAAAAAGAACATTTAAAAAACCAATATTGCTTCTCACTGTGGGACTCACTTGAGTTACGCTGCTGTTGTACAAATTCCCATGCCATTCCCATTTTATAGCCTCTAGGTAGATAGAACAGAAGCCCTCTGGTCTTTCCCCATCATGCTAGAGGTGACAGAACAATGTACTTTAGGACGGCCTCCGGTAGTGTGTGTGCCTGTCTGCTGCCCTGGTGGTGTAATCTTTAAGAGTCATTCTAACTAGTGTGATCAGTTATAAAGGACTCCTCGTATTATTTGGCAAATACTTTAACACAGGTATTAAGAAATTAAGACCAAGAGTTTTAACTTTTTAAATAATTACTAAAACCCTGTAGCCTGGAGAATCCCATGGAAGGGGAGCCTGGTAGGCTGCCGTCTATGGGGTCGCACAGAGTCGGACACGACTGAAGCGATTTAGCAGCAACAGCGGGCATTAGTATCTCAAACAAAAGTTTTGGAAGTTTCTGAAAATTTTGGTTCATTTGCAACTGCATTCTTCACCTTTTTCCCACCCCTGCCACCAACCAAAAAGATTCTCAGATTTAGTCTATGAGACGTAAGCTTTTAATAAGCTACATCTTGAGGAAAGAAAGTCGTCTTTTATTATGAATTATGTTTAATTAACCTCATACAACCTTGGTAAAGGCTCGTGATCTTAACATCAAATTTTGGAAACATGATACTTGGGAATTCATATTTAGATAAAGAGGTCATTTATCATGTAGGATTATGTACTATTGAAAATGTGGTATGCAGAATCAAAGACAGATGCATCTCATTTGAAATGAACCTGATATACGAAGCTTTGCATTAAAAACAAACACATTAGAAATCAGTCATTTTACTATAAAAGGAAATACCAGTAGATTTCTTCCAAGAGCTCTAGTGACATAATTTTCTGTGTGACTCAATTTGTTAAAATTACAATTTAAATAGTTAAAATTCCATATGCAATTTGAAGCAATTTTAAACTAAAGAATTGTAATTTGGGGAAACAATGTGTTTTTCGCTGTATGTTTGTAAATCTTCTAATACATAAGTAATGATGTTACTGAACAAGAAGGAAAATTGTTTTTCTAAAATTAGCCTTCTGAAGCTGTAAGTTGGAGAAACAAAAGTTCAAAATTTAACACTGATGAGGTTATATGTAGCAAAAAAGTTCAAAATAGCACAGTATTCAACATAACTCTGTGATTATTTGAGTCATAAGTTTTGTTTTGTTGTTGTCGTTTATTTGCTAAGCCGTGTCTCCCTCTTTGCGACCCCATGAACTGCAGCATGCCAGGCTTCCCTGTCCTTCACTATCTCCTGAAGTTTGCTCAGATTTGTGTCCATTGAATCAGTGGTGCTAACCATCTCATCCTCTGCCCCTCTTTTCTTTTGCCTTCAGTCTTTCCCAGCATCAGGGTCTTTTCCAGTGAGTCGGATCTTCACATTAAGTGTCTAGAGTACTGGAGCTTCATCTTCAGCATCAGTCCTTCCAATGAACATTCAGGGTTGATTTCCTTTAGGACTGACTCGTTTGATCTTGCAGTCGAAGAAACTCTCAAGAGTCTTCTCCAGCACAACAGTTATTCAAAAGTGGCTTTCAGTTCAGTTCAGTCGCTCAGTCGTGTCCGACTCTTTGCAACCCCGTGAATCACAGCACACCAGGCCTCCCTGTCCTTCACCAACTCCCAGAGTTCACTCAGACTCGAGTCCATCGAGTCAGTGATGCCATCCAGCCATCTCATCCTCGGTCGTCCCCTTCTCCTCCTGCCCCCAATCCCTCCCAGCATCAGAGTCTTTTCCAGTGAGTCACCTCTTTGCATGAGGAGGCCAAAGTACTGGAGTTTCAGCTTTAGCATCATTCCTTCCAAAGAAATCCCAGGGCTGATC